>JAOXYF010000022.1:8623539-8633878 GCA_028565775.1 Sternarchorhynchus goeldii
TATATATATAATGTCATGCAAGCAATTCGGCAAGCATTTCAATGAACAGGCTGATTCAGGTTTGAAAGGGACATATACTGGATCCAGTATAGAACTGCATCCAATATTTATCTTTGGGGAACCCCAGAAATGAGTGGGACAGTAGAAGAAGAAGCTCCATCGATGCAAGAAGCCTCACTGGATCAAGATCAACTTGTAAGCTCTGCTTGAGAGAAAAAACCCCCCTAAGATTATGGTAATACGCTTCAGTTTTGGTTGTAGACCAACACACTAGTAACCTTTATTAGTGTGTGTCTTGGCTGTGTAGTTGTGCATGGTAAGGTTGGTCTTGCGCTGTGGGCAGGCATTTGAGGCCTTTTCTCCCTACTGTGTCCATTTGAATACTGGGTGCAGTGGGGTAAATATGATGCATGTGGGTGCCCCGCCTCCTTTGGAGGCAGCTTATTTCCCACACCCTGGGGTCACGGTCTGGGGGCGAGGCTGCATTAAGGGAGGATTAGGTGCAACTCAGCCTGGAAGCGTCAGAAAGCGGGCGTGGGCAGACACCCAAGACACTCTGCAGGATTATTGATGGTCCCACATCAGTCCACACACACACACACACACACACACACACACACACACACAATTGCTTATACGCAAGTGCCTAGGAAGTCAGTGTGCGAGATGCTTCTGCCATGTGAATAAGAAGCTCTGAACGATCTGTGTTTGAGCATGGCTTTTCCCTAGCCTTGCCCTCTCAGAGCACCACATGGGAAGCAGGGACAGGCGTGCTGTTCAGGCTGAGGGGAGGGTCACGCTGGTATTTACAGAACAGCCTCAAGAACCAGGTCCAAAACCGCAAAAAAAATGTTCCTCTTCCTGCAGCGTAACATTTAAAAAGCGAAGAGCTTGTTTGATCTTCTCTTTATGTATTATTTATTTAATTAGTTCATGTCAAATCCATGTGTGTTTTATGATCTTCACCTCAAAACACCTATACTTTATCAAGGAAGATCTTTGCGATTCAAAATGACCTTAGTTGTCCTGAAGAGGTAAAAATCTGAGGTTGCGTTTTCAAAGGGAATGATGCATAATTTGGTGAGGAATTACAAGGAGACTGGGCAGCTCGACTGAATTTGTGAGAGAGCCAGTAAACGTTTCATTATTAAAGAGAAGCATGTTGAGCCAGGGGCTACCACCTGCCACTCAACACCACACACTGGCTGAGTGGGTGGGAGCACTCTCAAGGTCTCTTCCTACCTGAGGCACCTGTTTTATTAAACAGGAACATGTGTGTGTGTCTGTGTGTGTGTGTGTGTGTGTGTGTGTGTGTGTGTGTGTGTGTGTGTGTGTGTGTGTGTATATATATATATATATACACACACACAAACTGACTTATTATTACAGTTATTCCTTTCTCCCAACAAGGCCATTTAGGTTTAGAGATTTTTTTTTTTTTTTTTTTTTTTGCTAAAATATCAGAAGCGCTTTGCAAAAAAAAATTAATAAATAAGTAAAAAGGAAAAAAATAAAATCCATGAGATCAAAAGTGCTTTGAAACTCTCATCTATATCACTTCAGTTTTGTCTCAAAATCTCGCACTGTGTTGAGTAACCAGCAGGTTCACTAAATGTGGTCAGCAGATGATGAGGGTCCTCCTTCCTGCACTGTAATAATAGCTTCCTTCCAGATACAAATCTCCCTCTGTCTTTATCAGCTCTTGTTGCTCCGCGTCTCTGCCGCGTGGCGGGGAATCTGTTAAATCACTGTCAATTACAGCAGGGCCGTAGGGGAGTGGGTGCCTAATGGTGGCTAGTGCTGTGATTGCCGTTCAGTGCTCTGTGCCTTGGAGGTGTGGCCTGTAATATGGGCGTGGCCTCTGCTTGTGTACCTGCTTGGCTCCGCTCTGGTTCTCGCCACCTGCCGACGGACTTTGGCATAGACTGCCAGGCCACAGGTGAACACGGTGGGATGAGCCAGACTGCCACAAACGGCCTGGCAAGCATAGGAAGTTTTGAGAATCTGGTTGGTGCTGTCTGTGTGTGTGTGTGTGTGTGTGTGTGTGTGTGTGTGTGTGTGTCTGTCTGGGTGTGTGCAGGTATATGGGTGTGTGTTTGTGTGTGGATGCATTTGATATTGTGTGGATTTATTTGTCTGGCGGTGTGGGTGGGTGCTTGTGAGTGGGTGGGTGCTTGGGTGCATATGCCCATGAGAGGTGGCCTGTGCATCTTGTATTGTACGTATTTTGCATCTTATAATGTACACTGTGATCTCGATGACATCACCATTGAAGGCCCCGCCTGCCCCCCCCCCCCAAAAACACCATAAAAACAAACCAAAGTTAGCTTCAACTGCCAGTGCCTTTAAAATGGCTGTTTTATGTTTTAAGTGTTTTATGTTAGAGTCTTAATGAGAGGAAAGTTTATTTTCATGCTCCTACATGTTCATAAAATTGAACAGCTGGTCTAAGCATTTGGTCTGTAGGTACACACTCTTTTTCCCTTTACGTTAAGGGGTTTCTGGGATTTGACTGCATGTTTGCTCGACGCAGACCTCAGCAGAATTATTGTCCAGAGCTGCTGTTTACTCCAGAAGCCTGTAGTCACAGTTTACCTCGGCAAGGTTATGGTGCCAAGGGCAGCTCTTGTTTCTCCACTCAGCAAGCAGGCAGGCAGACAGGCCGCACTACAACCCACAGCTAATGAGATTAGAGATTAAGGCTCTGCAATTAGTCCTAGTTGAACTGAAATCAGTAAGGTGGCAATATACCTGAGCACGAACGCAAAGCTGCCTACTCACTGTATGTGAATGCTTTCTTTCATATAGGGTTTCCGCTCGCTCGCTTATTGCAGATCTGGTTCAGCATAAGCACCGCTTCAGTTTTAGCTCACGCAAGGAACGTGCTTTCCAGTCACACCCGCATGTGCATCGGATTTGCCCTGAAACTAATGAGTTTACTAATGAGAACAGACTCTGGAGGTTGGGCGTATCGCAGATACACATGGTAATGTTGCCGCAAAGTGCAAATTGGAAGCACTTCTGCGTGCACACTCGTGCATGTGTTTCAGGCTCCATAACCTGTGGAAATACGTTAATTTGCGCACCGGTTATACTGAGTGTTGATTAAAAAATTTTATTTGCACTAAGCGCTTGTGATAGCCATGTCATGTTTCGAGATGTTATGTAGATATTAGCAAAATGTTTAATGCTACTGAGACATTGCTATAAATGTATTGAATAGAAATGTGATTTGCCATTCAAAATCAGTTTATAATTTGCGATTTGCTACTTTTTGTAGTTGCTTGCGACTAATCTGGCGGTCCTGCTGCGAGTAGCCGACACGCTAATGGTAACCCCAACCCCCACCGCGAGCACTGGGAAGCTGCGAAACTTGCGCGGCTGGTTATGCACTTTAATCATGAGGTGAATGAAGCTGTCAGAACAAACAAATGGCGAGCCTGAAACCCGTGCCCACGTCCAGATCAGAGAGCGGCGAGCTTTCCTTCGCAACACGCCGCAGCCCTTGCAGTTAATGATGGAGCGGCCGGCTGGGCAGTCACCGTGCCGGAGGGAACTAATAGGTCGGTCAGTCGTAAGATCAGCTCTGAGCGAGGGGAGAGTCACGAGGAGAAAAAAAAACCCACACCGGGCAAGGAAGGAAGAAAAAGAAAAACAGCGACCTTTTAAAAATGTGCTGCTCTGAGAAAAAATGTTTGATGTTGTAACTTTGCAAGCTTGGATCGCTTATTAGTTCCGTGACAAGGGAAGGGGCAGAGTTTAAAGAGGAGCAGCCTCTGTTCGCCTTGGCCCGTTAATTCCTCATTAAAAGAGCTGGGCTACAGAGCAGACCCTTTGATAACGTATTCGCAGTGTTTATTTTTCGTTATACCGAACGGTTATTTGAAGCGACTTATTGAAGTGCCACTTTTCCCGTGTCCTGTGTGGGGGTCAAAAAAGTGAGGATGTCGCTGCGTTGGCCTTTGTTCATACGTGTTTGCTTTCCTTTGATTAAATATTATTTTATGTGGAACAAATAAATTATTCTGTGTGCGCGCATCCATACATGTGAGTGTGCGCTTGTGTGGGTGTTTGTGGGCGCAGACCGACAGAGAGATTTGGACGAATGTTTCTTTTCTAACTCCTTCCCCGGCTGGCAGCGTTAATCAGACTGAACAGCAATCAGCTGATGTTTAGTAATCAGCTGATGTTTACGACCCACACTTTATTTCATTATATGCTACGATTTAATTCATTTTCCCAGAAAAGAATCTTTAGCAGTTCATTTTTTCAGCTGATGACTTGTGACCTGCCATCTCTCTTCCTGCCATCTCTCAGACGTTCCTTACACACTTGAGTTTGAGCATACTGTAAGTGATATATTTTTTTAAATCTGGCTACCAGGTTGTGGTTTAAAATAAGTGGGGGGGGGGGGTCCCGTCCCGTCCCACCCCACCCCCGTGGGGGGGTGGAGGTGTAGTCCAGAGGCAGTCCCTATCACTGTAATTTCATCAGCGGTCGACGTGGGTTTTGGATCTTATTAAAACACTTCTGCACTGTCACACACCTCAGTCCCTCTGTTCAATCATAGCCGCTGCAAACTTGTTTAAATCCAAATGAGTTTTGGGCGAGGAATATGCCCAATGTCACACGGGTTCCCCATATCCCTGATTTATGAGAATCAGCTGCTGAAAACACCCTGGACCTCCAGATCCTCGCCTGATATTTAAAAATTAATTACCCCCCGCCCCCTTTCTCCTCGGTGCCTGTCTGTCAATCTCCTGCCTCTCTTTCACATGCCTCCTGCTCTCATCCTTTAGCTGACAGACATCTGCGTTTATTAGCTGATCTAACATATAAACCTTCCGTCCAGCTTCAAACGCTTGTAAATCCCTTCCTTTTTCCCTAGAGCTATTCCTCTCCCAGATGCACTTTGTGATGTGGGTTATCATATGCTACAGGCATGTGTGGATTAAGAGCTCGGCCTGCAGGCTCTGTGTAGGCTGTAGGCTGGGGCATCTCCAGCACGCAAAGACCGACATAAACGGGTTAAAGTTTTTTGTGTTTTTTTTTTTGTTATTTACTCCACCCCATTTCATGAGATCGATAGTGCTGAAATGTCAACTTTACTTAATATTAGGTTCTGTTTTTTATTTAGAGTTTCATCGTATAAGATAGCAAAATGTATTGGATGATGGCACAGAAATGTTCGAGGGGTTACACAACACGGGCACGAACTGTTGAGATATAAAACTGACAAATCAACCGTGTTTCAGAAGCAACTGTCACTTCTAGGCTTTATTTATGAGGTTATAGTCCTCTCCACGCTGCTGTGTGTGTGTGTGTGTGTGTGTGTGTGTGTGTGTGTGTGTGTGTTCTCTTGCATTAGTATTATTGTAAGTGTATTATTGTAGTATTAGTTATTGTAGGTGTAGTTTTGCTTCATACTGGGCTATATGCTGACATTGTTGAAATTGCATAGCTAGGAAAAAGCTTCAGTTTAAAGTTCCTTAATTTTTTTCATAGCAAGGGGCCACAAAAGGACTTAATAAGTCCTCGTCTTCGGGCCACTGTATGGTCCTTTGGCTGATAGAAGCGTAACCTGCTCGCCTGTACAGCTGGAGTTAAAGCATGTTACTCGCTGCTCTGGGAGTGGAAGTGAACTGCTTTAACCATCACGTACTGTGCTTCCGCATATGTACTAGCTAATTGTTTTCGTTACTTTGTATGAGACCTTTCAAAAGCTACTAGAATCAATTTTTTTATTTGTTTATATATATTTTTTTGGTACAAATCGAGGAAATTTCCCTTCAAGGCTGTATTATTTTTAGGGGAATTTGAGGTAAAGAAATGACCAGTAATTTTTAGTGTTTCTGTGTGCTGAATTACAACTAGTCAATGCTCAAAGGGAGTTATTTCACCGGTTCACTTAGTATGCGTTAGGTGCTGTTCGTCTCCTGCGCGCGAAGCTCCTTTGAATAGATATTGGTTTTGATGTGAGTGTGCAATTAGCTGCAGATATGAAAACTGCGAAAAGTCATGTCATGCTGAAGCGTTATATCTGGGCTCCTCGAAATCTGTTTCTAAACGTACAACTGACATGTGCAACATTTCCGAAGGACACAGATGTTGCGCGTGAGTTTAGGGCGTGAAAACTCCAGACTGAAACCCTTTCAAACTGTCACTCTGTGTTCACGTTTGATGCTGTAGTAACACAGACCTCAAAGGGTGTGAGTTTTTCCTCTAGAGTATTTTACCCATAGTCTTATAGTCTGATCTATTTGTTATTGGACCATCTCCAGTTTTATTATACCCATTCAATGTAAAGTGCTGTGACTCCTCTGGTATGGGTGATAAAAAGACTCTCTGTGTGTGTGTTTCTGTGTGTGTGTGTGTGTGTGTGTTTGTGTGTGTGTGTGTGTCTGTCTGTCTGTGTGAGATGGAATCTCCTTGGCTTGCTCTGGTGCACCCCCTAGCCTTGGACTCCAGTTGTGTTCTGTGACTGGTACTGCAGTAGGATACACACCACTGCCCAGTTTCACTTGCTCTTACCCTTCTCTCGCTCTCCTACATCCCTTTGGCCACTCGCTCACTCGCTCACTAACTCGCTCACTCACTCACTCGCTCACTCGCTCACTCACTCGCTCACTCGCTCACTCACTCACTCACTCACTCACTCACCCTCTCTCTTTTACTCCTAGTCACAGTGCGATTCTCATGTGCTCCTGTCTCTGGCTTCTGCAAGCTTTTCCTGAGTCGCTGTTCTCTTGGTAGACAGACCCATCTCCCAGTTTAGACAGATGTTTTCCCCGTGAGCTGAGATGGGGGCGGGGGGGGGCGCTGTCCGCCAGGCGGGGCTGGCTCAGCTGCCGTGATCTGGATTAAAGGGTTTGAGCACAGGATCTGAATGGGAGAGAAAGCGACCCTGCGCTAATTGAATGGCGCAGATAGTGGGGAACAGGAACACGTGCCAAACACAGCACAAGCAGAGACATGCTGGCGTCCCGCGGCGTCTGTGTGCGCCGTTGCGTTTCCACACTACTTTCAAGCGAGACAGTTCTGAGGGAAATTTCTAGGTTGTGGCAAACTGCTCAGTACGAGATGTAAATCCTCTTCATTTCATCCCGCTCACAAGTGTTGAAATGACTAACCAATGTGCAGGGAAAGAGATCTTATTTGAAAAAGCGCGCAAATATGAAGATTTAGCAGCAAATCGCACACGCCGGGACTTGACATCTAAGCTGCATTGTCTCGATCGCAGCTCCCCGTGCCATTTCTCTCTTGTTTACGTATGTATTTATTTATATGTGCACTTTATTTATTAATTTACCAAGTTATGCATTGGTGTCTTCATTTCTGTCGCACATCCCGGCCTGCCACCGTGTCGCTGGCTGAAGGCTCCACAGGATCCAGGCCTTACAAACTAGTCTCATTAGCAGCTGAAATGGGATCCAGTTAATTAAAATAATTCCCCATTAACGCAGCTGCTTTGGTCAGCCAAACCTACCAGGGGAGTGTACTGCACCATCTGCTTCATTCCTGTGGAACGCCGTTCGCCAGCCACCGAACGCAGCTAATTACCTCAATAGGAGGAATATTTTAATAGCGATTAATGAGCTGACTGTACACGTGACTCCTAATTGAAGAGACCATGTAGGGGAATGTGGCTACGAATCCCTAAACACAGGGGAGCGCAGCATTATGGGATGTGATCAAAACGTTTCCCGCAAACCACTCAACTCCTCGTGTGTCCCTTGGATTATCGACACTCCCTCCACTCTGGCTTTCCCTTCAGACGTCCCCAGCATTTGATCAGCTGAGGCTGCATCTTTAACCAGCTGTTTCGCCATTTCTTGGTTCCTGTTGCCCAACGCGCAGAACATGCATCCGGGCACAAAGATGCCCCCCTACCCTCCTGGTCCTTTTGGAAGCATCTCTCTGCCGGTTGCGATAAACACGGTCTGTGTTCCGAGCTGAGATGGGGGTGAGATCAGATCGCGAGTCTGCGCTGACAGATGGTCGGTGTCCCGAGTCCATCACCTCCATCCGCAGCGCTCCTGACAGCAGAGTGACACAGCGCTACACCCGTGTTCTCTGGCGCTACACCTGCGTGCTCCGGCGAGCTGAGAGCTTTCGCGCCGTTTCATCAGTCAATCAGGAATGAGACCAATGGGCCACAGCGAACCGACAAAACATCAAAGTCGGAGACGCCATGGCTGGCCTGTGCCACTCATGGAACAGAGAGAGAGGGAGGAGAGAAGGAATGAAGCCAGAGCATGGAATGATTGGGGGGGGGGGGGGGGTGTTAGAGGGTGCTATGTGCAACCAACTGTCCATCCTCCCAGAGGAGCTGATTGGTTCTGGCACTGTTGCTTTTGGTAAACATTCATTTAAAGCCCAATTAGTTTGCATTGGCTTCTTCTCTCATTTTTTTGTCAGTAGGTTTTCTGAGGCTTTTCTGAGGCGTGTAACGTTGGGTTCATGGTCTTCCTGCCACACGTTCTCAATTTTCAAAGACCCTCGGACAGTTATAGATCCTCAGTCGCAGAGAGAATCCCAAGTAGTGGCCGGCGTGCTGATGACACCCCACTGACTGCTGTTACCTTTTATCTGCTGTTAAACCATGATAACATTTTGGGGTGGGAGTTTCATTTAAAACTTCCTCAGCTTCCACTGGTCTAGAATTCAGATGGTACAGGTAGCAAAAAGAGGCCTGTAGCAGAAACAGGCCTTGAAGTACATTACACTACTGTGTTTTCGACAGACGTTAAGCATTTACGGTTTTACCATAGCTGTCTTTGTGTTGTTTGGGTGACTCGCTTTGTGCCACTGCTCTGTTCTCTTGGTGGAAGCACCTCACTCAGGAGGTGCAGAAGCTCTTCACACAACACAATGCTTGCCAGAGAGCATTTGTTTACCAGTGTGAATCCAAACTGAATCTGTTCTTCTTGCTTCTACAGTTGCAGTACCATGCAGGCTTGGCCTCTAGCCTCCTGAACCAGCAGTCGCTCAAGCGCTCGGCCAATCAGATCGGAGCTTCAGCAAAGAGGAGACCCAAAGTCCAGCCCAGCACCCTGGTCCTGCCCATCCAGTGAGTTCCTGGCCCCAACCCCCTGCCCTTGCCTGATCTTACTTGGCACAATCTTCAAAACCTTATTGTCTGGTGGTAGTACATGTTTGTTTATAATGTTTGTGCCATTTCCTTGATGTTTCAGTGTTAAGCAGAGCCAGACCTCTGAAGACTTTAAAGCTACTAGATGTTAAGTGTGCTGACAGTTTTGTGAATGTTTATACCAGTATAAATGAACAAGCCTTTAAAATTAGGTCCCACTATAGTTATTTTCCTGTAAATCTTGATTAATTTTAAACCATCTTAACCTTAGTGCACAAAAGCTTGACACTTTTCTGAAGATTACATTAGCTAATTTTCAAAATGCTAAAATTTGCATCTTGGAGTGCTAAAGAGTGCTAAAACTCAGCAGAATGCAAATTCTGGAGCCTTTTAAAGAACTTTGAAAGGTACGCAGAGACAGTTCTGAAACCACTGTCTCTTCCCTTCATCCGTGCATCTCATCAGCGCGTGAGTGAGGATTAGGACCAGACCGGCTGCAGTAACGCAGCCACGACTGTCTTAAACGTAACGGAAAGAACAAAAGCGTAGCAGCTGTTGGTGGTTCCTCACGAGCCGTTAGTCTCCTCCCCCTGTCTGTTGGTTCTGGTTGATTGTGCACATATGTCAGTGAAGAAAAATGCTCCATTGTGTTTGCCGCATGCTCGTGGAGTCGGTGGGGTCGTGGTCGACAAGCTTTGATAAGACACCCTTACGAGCGGCAACGATGCGGATGAGAGAGGGGGGAGCGCCCGGCTTCCTGTCGGAGATGAAAGAGACGGGGAAAGGATGAAGAGGTGGTGGAGAAGTGGAGAAGAGAGAGCAGAGGAGAGTGGTGTCCAGGTGTCACTTTTCCTACCGTACACAAACGTGCACTTGAAATCCACGGGGGAGAGGAAGCACCCGACCATCCCGACTCGCCGGAATCATTTTCCGCGTGGCACAGGTTGGCATTTGTTGTCTTTGTTGGCCGCCCACGGGATGGGAGGATCGGAAGTGTTTGGTTGGACGCCCCACGGGGATGGGAGGATCGGAAGCGTTTGGTTGGACCCCCCATGGGGATGGGAGGATCGGAACCGTTTGGTTGGACTCCCCACGGGGATGAGAGGATCGGAAGCGTTTGGTTGGACGCCCCATGCTGGCCGCACACGTCACATCTCGTACCGGTCCTGGAACCTGCTGGCGCGATCTTGCTCTCTAAGACAAAGAATGGAAAATACGAGTATTGACTTTTTAAAATGGCACATCCCC
>JAOXYF010000022.1:8634584-8645136 GCA_028565775.1 Sternarchorhynchus goeldii
CCCACCACCACACACACACACACACACACACACACACACACACACACACAACCCTGCCCATCCCTCACTGCTGCATGGTCTTAATGTCAGAACGAGAAGCCTTCACTCCAAATGTCAGAACTGGCTCGGTCTTAATGGAATTCTGAGGGTGTTCGGTAAGCTTTTTTCTTTTTTTTTTACGGCCCGGTAAGAAAATAAAACGTCGTTAGCAGCTGTGGTCATCGTGATAAATCTGCTCCGGGTGGATCGGTGGTGGCCCATCCGTGCGGTGCATTGTGGGTGTGCGATCCAGGCTCGCTGCCGTTTGTGAGGGCCAGAGGGCGCTGAGCAGGGTGCCGGGAGGAGAGGGAGCGGCTCTTCTGTCAGGTGCCATTGTCCTGATGAATTTGCCATTTCTAAAAGGAGCAGTGCATGAATTATGCAGCACACCCTTCACACGAGTTTGCTTTTATGTCCAGCCCCCCCCCACCCTCCCCTCAAGTAGCACTGCCCTTCTGCATCGCTGGCAGCTTTTGCATCTCAAGCTGAGAATGGTGTCCAGAAGCTAGGAGAGCCTCTGCTGAAATACAGTGGGCTTTTGAAGGGCGTCCCTGCAGAAGATCTACCAAAGTATAACGCAAAATTATCAACATGCTAAATGAAAAAAGTTGTATGTAATTACTACAAATTCTCAAAAGGTCTTAATACAACCAACGTAACTAGTCACTGAGGGATGTGGAAGTTCTCTCATCCTGTTTTAAAGACCCAACCCGTGTGCAAGTAAATGTAACTGCAGACCAGATGATCTCGGGGTCCTCACTCAGACCAGATGATCTCGGGGTCCTCACTCAGACCAGACGATCTCGGGGTCCTCACTCAGACCAGACGATCTCGGGGTCCTCACTCAGACCAGATGATCTCGTTGGACTTACCCACCAGGTGTCAGTTATGTTTAAGACGGACTACAGCAGGAAAGATCACGTTACTGAACATCTTTGAAAAAACACGACGCAGCATGATATAACCTAATCTGGCTCCAGCTGTCTCCTGTCTCCTGTCTCATGACTCTGCTTCTTGACAGACACCCGATAGAGATGCACCATTACATTGGAGATGTGCTCCAACCTAAAGGGATGGAGAGGTTGCCATGGGAAAGCACTGAAAATGCCCACCAGTCTGTGCTTCTTTTAGCATTTAGCACAAATAATTTTTAGTGCACCTAATTTACCTAATTCAGTGCACCACAGAAACATGAAACGGCAGGAAACAGCTGTTTATTTGTGAGCGTCATGTTAAACGTGTTGGAGAGTGAAAGTCCTGTGCTAGGCCTGGGTGATGCCCACGTCTCTGTGTGGGGCTCATAATTCTCCAAGCAGAATTCTGCCGCATTTACACAGCTAATCTGGCACCAAGGGAGCCAAGCCTTGGACAAACAGACTCCCAGCCACTATTTGGACAGCAGTAACGGTTCATAATGGGATAAATAAATATGTGTGATTATACTTGCAGTAATAAATCCACTCAACAGATTTAATAGCACAAGATGAGCTGTCCAAGGGCAATAAGCCTGTTCACTGCAGTAATTACACACCCACCACACAGAGATTTACGGTTTTAGCCTTGAGCCATCAGATGTTATAATGGCCTTTAAAGACGTAACCTCGATAAGAAACAATGTTAACAGGTTAAGGACATTAATACATTTTAATCAAATTTTTGTTGTGGTTAGAGGCATGGACTATTCTGTCTGTACCGGATTATATTTGATCTGCTTGTGACTGAGAACAATTAATTAGAGAGTTTTATAGTGGCGTCCTGTAGCTGGAGAGTCGGCTGTGACAGCCGCGGTGTATGCTGGGATTGGGGGGGAAGGTGTCCACAGTCTGCTCTGTGGCGCTGTGGATTCCTCGGGAGGAAGGCGGCCGAGTCTCTGGGAGAGATGTGGAGTGGTCCCTTCAGGCTTCTTTATTCCCAGCAGCGGGTGACCCGAGCCAAGATTCCCCTCCCCCGCCCGGCTCGTTCACAGCCTGAAAGGGTTGTATGATATGTACAAGATATAAGAGCTGGCCTGAACAATACAATACAGATTTTTAAAAATATTTTTTTAATATTAAATCAAATTGTAAATATATGCGCGTGTATGTATATAAATGTATATAAATGTGTGTCTGTGTGTGTGTCTGTGTGTGTGTGTGTGTGTGTGTGTGTGTGTGTGTGTGTGCGCGCACGCGTGTGTTAACCATTTATTAGAACATTTAGCTGTAATAGCACAGGCACATACAAATATCAAGACACATACAAACACTTGTGTAAGCTGTTATTGGCAAAGGAGGAACGGTCAGTGTTTTCATTGTTGATGGTTGGGGTTTATCCAACATTGTTCATGTACAGGACAAACGACTGAAGGCACTACCAGCACCTGTACAAACAGTTGTATTCAAATCTAAAAGTTTGGGGCAAACAGACAATCCATCGTTCCAGAAGGAGGTACGAATTACTGAACGAACTCAAGACAAGAGCAAAGGACCTGGTGCCATCTACAGCCACCATTTAAAAACAATCTTTAACAGCAAAAACCAGTGTAGTGAAGGGTTGATGGTAGCATCCCTACCCAGGTCTGAGACCCAGGTCTTTCAGGTAACGTGTGCTCTGACCACCAGAACAAAGAGCCACAGCTCTTTGGCACATCAGCCAGAGCACCCCGAGTGACGAACCCTGACACAACACCCTCTCCTTCAGGGAGGTGACGGTTCCCTCCACAGGCTCTTGTGCTGGAAAGATGCCGATGTCAGATTGAACATGCATGTGATCACCAGAACAATGACCTAGCCTTTTGGAGAAGTGTTCTCTGATTCAATGAAACCAAAATTGAAATGTTCGTCAGTACTGAAAGTGGAGGAGAAAAGGTGAGGTTTTTAATCCATAGAACAACATTCCAACTTGGAAACACTGGGCCAGTGATCCCAGTCCCATTTGTGGGAATTTGTGGCCTGAAATGAAAATCTCCACCAGTTCCGTCAGGCAGAATTAGCAAAAATTCCAACAAAACTATTGGGAAAACCTTTTTCCGCTAGTGTGTAAGTGTTTGGTTTGAGTTAGGCAGTAAAAAACCAATACCACCAAATACTAAAAAAAATGTTTGATCCGCTAAAAATTTAATATTGTAAACAAAACCTAAAGTAAATCTGTCTTAAGCTTTTATTTTAAAACTACCTCTTTTGGAAATAAATTCTATGGCATAAACAGGAAATGTGTGGTCATATGAAATATGAGTTATGAAAATTAAGTTGAAATATTTTTAGCCTAGGTATATGTAAATATAAAATAACTGAAGCTTTGATCTGTCATGGTTAAAGACCGTCCTGCACTGGTTTGACTGTCAATATTGACTTATAATTAATCACGTTAACGTTGGGAGTCATGACTCTTCAAAATACACACAGAACATTTATCTGGGCTCTGTGAGATCAGCTATAATTCTCACTGCACAATATCATGAGGGACCTTTAAATAGCATGTTTGCTATATTTGTAATGATGACTGGCCAAAAAAACAATGTTGACAAGCATATTACACCACAGATTACGATCACATCTTTAACCCTAAAGAGGCATGAATGTATATGAGGTTTTTTTTATCACTATAATACATTAAACTGTTGTTATTGTTTTTTAAGCACAGACAAGTTGTGCGTGTCCTGCTCTTAACGATTGTGGGATTAAACAGAATAGTGGTACAGAGGTGTCTGGTTTCAGGACTGCATTGCAGCACAGTGTCTCCAGCTGGAACGATATGAAAATTTCAGTTGCTGGTGATCTCTGATTAGAGAAGAGATGAAGGCCCCACCACCCCCCCCCCCACTCCCCGACCAATCCCATCTGCATTCATCTCCGCTCCTCACACAGGCACAAGAAAGGGCTATTTGATCACTTTGTAGCATCAATCATACAGCTCTGAAAATGTTTCATGGAGATGAACAACGTAGATGTTTTTTGTTTGTTTGTTTGTTTGTTTTTGTCTTCAACCCTTCTGTTTTTGTTTGGAGCTGGTGGTCAGGATGTCCTGACTCGTGTTTTTGTTTTGTGGAGGTTTTTCTTTTTTTTTCTTTTTTTTTTAATTCATTCATCTATATATATTTTAACAGGCCACTCGCAATTTAAAGTTTGCAGGAAAAGGTTTCATCATCCTGGCGGCCGGCAGTAAGCCGACGTTATCGCTTTGGTCGCTCTGAAGAGCAGCTTCCTTTAAACTACGCAGAGCAGAAGTTCCCCGATGTCTATCTCTGCTGAGCCCTCATTAACTCTGCATTTAGATTACAAGGTGGGTCGAGGGAGAGTCCCCCTGGCTGAAGTCATAGCTTTCAGTTATTTCACCCTGCAGCTCTCTTCAGCTTGGAGCTAAACATCACACAGCTCTGATTTCAGTCTAAGCTCACATGCCCTCCACATGCTAATTGTTGCGATAAATAAGTAAATAAGTTTTTCTTTTGGACAAAGCACAAAGAGGAGGACCAGCTGAACCACTGGACGGAGAAAGCTCACACAAAGCTCAGAGTCGAGCTGGAACCTTCTGGAAAGATCATATAGTACATCTCAAATTCCCTCCGTTTCATCCTGCTCTTCTGCCTTATCTGCCTCTGCTTGTTTGACTCATGCACTAGACTGGCTTTACCCGGTGCCCAGACATCACGTTTAATCTGCTGATTGACAAGTAGCCACCATGTTACAGGCACAGACTGAACAGATGTGGGCGTGGCCATGCTTCGCTCTCGGCTACGACCAATGGCAGGTCACAGAGGAGACGCTGGCTAGCGGAGGGCAATTTAAAAATAAAATATGTTAATTGAGAAGCTTGTGTCCAAGCTCTGGGCTCTTCTGGACTCACACCTCTATTTACTACACAGAACCTTTGAGTGCAGAATCGGAGGCGTGTTTGAGTGCATTCTGTAGATCACATAGAACCAAGGCAAACCATCTCCTTCAATAGAAATGGATTTGTTTTAGGCTGTTAGCAAAGTTTAATGATTTTTTTTCTCTTTTTTTGCCTTTTCACTTCAACAGTACGTGAACTCCATTAATCCATGCCATAGAAACGATCCGGCTTGCTGAAAGCCTGGCTTCAGAACGTAGTGGTGAGGAAGGAAGGTTTCACTTCACACACTGGCGTTGGGAGACGCCGGGATATTAAAGCATGTCTTGTCTTGTTTCTGCATGGCTCCCCTCTGGGTGGCCAATTGAGATGTAATTGCACACCTTATTCGATTACCTTTAAGCTCTCCCACTGCCAATGGCACATCAGATTCTTAATTGCTTGGCAGAGTTTGAAAGCCTGTATGCACATGCAGGTTTGGGTCTACATGTGTCACACCCCCCTCCCAGAATTCCAGGTTATAATTAGAATATGCTGACATTTATGCTGTTATTGCAAAATTCACACACACTAATATATATATATATATATGAATGACATTTTTTTGGTATCAAATGTATTTTTTTTTCCTTCTGATAAATGTCAAAAACTCTAAGTACTTTGTGTTCACCTGCTTACTCTATAAAAATAAACAACATGAGACACGAGGGTGAGCTATAACAACTACCTTAAATATTTATTGAGCTGTAATTTAATTCATGCCATTAAAGTAAAGGGCTGAGTGGCTGGACCAGGGAGCTTGTCAACAAGTGATGGAACGCTGTGCTGAACTCTGTGCTGAACTCTGTGCTGAACTCTGTGCTGAACACTGTGCTGAACACTGTGCTGAACTCTGTGCTGAACTCTGCTGAACACTGTGCTGAAACATTGCTGAACATCCTTATGATGGTGCCATTGGAGACTGGACACAGACACACAACAGAGTCTGGACACAGAGTCTAGCTCCCCAATCAAACAGCAACCTCAGTTTCTCCAGAGAGATTCACATTATTTATTTGTGTGTGTGTGTGTGTGTGTGTGTGTGTACACACCCATGTGTACTGGATTGACACTCATTTATAATGAGCATGGAGAGAGCACATTTGGCCCTGTAACTTTCAAATGACTTCTTAAACTAACCCTCCCAGCCTGACCAGCTCCTCTCAGGCACTTCTTTAATGAATTGTTTTTTCCCTTTTGTGTGCAGGCCTGGTCCCTCAAGTCTATTGATAGCTGATGGCAAAGGAGATTTTCATTAAACCCTTATTAGCATTGACCCGCCGATACATAGGGGGTGGTGGCTGTGCTGCTGACCCGGGGGGGGGGGGTGTGACTCAGGGCTGGAGCTCCACAGCTCTGAGCGCCCCAGTGTCTAACGAGCAGGTCCAGTGGCCCTGGCTGCCTTTTTAAATGCTCATTCACCTCTAAACAGTGAAGGTGAAGGCAGGCGTCCAGAGAGGGTTTTACCATATTCTGCTGCACTGCTAACACATGGATAATGACTTTTTTTTTTTTTTTTTAAACCGCGTGCTAACGTTTCCTGCTTGTTTCCGTCAGCATTAAAGAGCAGCGTCTCGCGGGACTGTTGAAAACGTGTGTGTGTGTGTGTGTGTGTGTGTGTGTGTGTGTAGCATCTGAGTGCTTGTTCTGTCCAAGGGGGAAGCTGTGAAACGGGTCTGTTTAACATTGTCTGTCTGTCGAACATCTACACTAATCAATGGCTTCTTCTGAAAGCTTCTAAATTGTAAAGTGAGAATTAGTCAAATGCACCGGCTACAGATCCTTGTGCTGATTCAGGAAAAGACCCAGGAATATCCTGGCAGGCTAATACGAACACATCAATAACATTGAATGCAATGAAATACACAACTTCTCCAATATTGCTTCCTTACCCAATAGACTTTAGAAATGGTTCTTTTGTGCACGTCCACCATGTTTGTGAAGTGTAAGGACGGAGTGTGTCCCCTCTCGCTGCAGATACGTGGACGACGTGATCTCTAGAATCGGACGCATTTTTCCTGACCTGTCCATCGAGCTCTTCCGGCCCAACGGAACGTCGGCCGTCCTTCTGGTGAGTTTGCCTCTGGAAATACCGCAGGGAAGTGTGGGAAATGTTTCCTCCAAGAGGAATTCAGCTCTGCTGCCTTGTTACAAATGGCTCTTGCTGAAATAACGTGTCACCATTCCAACCCTGCCGTCTGGTTTTAGGACTTCAACCTTTCAACAAAGAAACCTTTTAACAAAGTGAGGCACGTTAGCTCTAACCCTAACCCTAACCCTAACCCCAGCGATCCCAGCAGACACTTCTCACTTGAGCCTTGACAGACTCAGAAAGTGTGGAATTTAAAGGCACTAATTTTCAGACCTGAAAAAATATAGAAGTTCAAGAAATTTATAGATATGTCATAAAAAAAAGATTGATACTTTTGTCATAGTACTATAGTAGTAATAATATAGTAATAATATAGTAATATGTAGAAATTCAGTGTCTGTAGATGTTTAATTTCTACGCTTCTTAATGATCTTCAGATTTCAGATTTAGTTTTCCATTGTACAGTTAATCACCTTTACAAACAGAGTGAACCCCTACTGACTGGAATGTGGAAAAAGGAGTCTGGAAGATTTTGAAAGAGCCTAGAAAAGGTGTAAGAAATGGTGAAGAACTGCTGAAGTAGGTCTGCTGGCTGCCCCTGTAATGCACAGGATATACTGTGCCTTTCTATTTATTTATTTATTTATTTATTTTATTGTCCTGAGTGTTGAGGAGTTTGTGCAGCACTGTAAGGAGGAGATGGTGTACTCCAGGGTGTCCGGGGGGGGGGGGTGTCTGTGTCAGGTGCTTCGTCCTCTTCCTGTCCTCTTAAACATCCCGAAGGGAGTGAGCAAATCGCTGCTGCCGGAGATGACTCGCTCTTGCAGGAATGCGGGTTTTTCCACCATAAAGGATACGCTGGAGTTTTACTCTAGCATCAGGCGGCAAAAGTCCTAAAGGCAGAGACAGGCTCCCAGTAGCTTGCTGGCGAGGTTTCAAATCTATCATGGTTTGTGCAGTGTTAACCCTTGTGCTGGCTGGTATTGGTTCTTTGGAGAATGGGAGGCAGTGGTACACCAGTGGACTGGCCCCTGCTCCACCTGCTCCACCTGTCCCAGCCTGCTCCACCTGTCTTTGCTGCACTTTCGCCCCATTTGTTTGCTACAGATAATTGATCATGTGTGGTTTCACTACGCGTCTTTAATTTAATGTTGCTGGGCAGGACTCCGCCCACTGGGCGTCGACTCCTCCGCGTTTCAGCCGGCCCCCACTCAATGCGATCTGTCTTTCACCACAGAAATCATGTTTTCTGGCAGAGAGAGAGATGAGAGAGAAAGAGAGACGGAGAGAGAAAGCGAGATAAAGGGAGCAATAGAAAGGAAGAGATCTTGGCAGCAGTGCTAGGACGACTACAAATGCCCCGTTGGCCAGCCGTGCGCCAGCGCTGCTTCTCGCCCACGGGGCACACGCTGCCAGATGGCCCAGTTGGCAGGGTGGCCACCTCAGCCATCACCCACCAGCCATCACCCCGTCTCCCCAGCAGAGACGCAGTGCCACGGTTCACAGTGAAGAAGCTTTGAACTGACCCCCTGATCCCCCCACCCCACCCCACCCTTTTTCTCCCCTTCCTGCACATCACTTTCTGGCCCCCTAATTGCCGTATGAAAGCAAATCTAATCTCACTTACCCTGAGACGGCAGCCCTCAAACAGGGAGGATGGGGTCACCACGCACCATGAGGTTTTTTGGAACCCCCTCGTTTCAGTTTAAGTGCGTCTCTGTGGGCTGCGTGAGACGTACCTTATCACACGTCGGGGGAAAGGGGAAGGGTCTGCTCCTGAATACAGCAAAGCTGAAGACCCAAGCCGGGACACTGCGTTGGGACCCAGGCCGGGACCCGGTTCGGGACCCAGGCCGGGACCCGTTTCGGGACCCGGTTCAGGACCCAGGACGGGACCCGGTTCAGGACCCAGGACGGGACCCAGTTCAGGACCCAGTCCACTCTGCTTCCGATGGAGTTTTGTCAGAGCGCAAGTGCTAACACTTTAATCAGCTCTGGAAAGCACACTGCATCCATCAAAATGTCAGGTTCTGTATTTTTTCAGCTTCTCTATTTTTTGCTTTGGCTTTTTTCCCTGTTGTTTTTGTTGCTGTTGGTTCTGCTGTTGTGTTTTTTTTAAAGGAGTTTAGAAACATTTGAAACAATCCGCCCTTGTATTGGGTTTTTTGTTGTTGTTTTTTTCTGTGGGTGTAATCACTTTTAAGAGGAATTTTTTAATACTAGTCGGGTAAAGGAGGTGAGGGGAGTGAGAGGAAGTGTGGGGTGTGACAGGAGGGGAGTGAACAGAGGCGTGGGGAGTGACAGGAGGTGTGGGGCATGGGGAGTGGTGGCAGGCGAATAGAGTGATGGGAGGCATGGGAGTGACAAGAAGGAAGTGAGAGGAGACGTGAGAGTGACAGGAGAGTAATTGGAGGTGTGGGGAGTGACCAGAGGCATGAGGAGAGTGACAGAAGGTTTGGCAGTGAGGAGAGTGTTTGGAGGCGTGGGAGTGGAGTGAGAGATGTTGGAGTGCACACTGCACTGATGCCATTCCCCCGGTAACATCTCGAATCTAAAGAGCAGAAAAATGAAGTCAAGTCCTCGTTCTCCAAAAACCTTCGCTCATTTACAAAGCCACATGACTGCAGACTATCTGGCCTCAGGGACTGTTAGTGGAATAACTTCTAGGCTTCTCCCAGAACAAAACTTTTTATCCAACTTATGTATTTGGCACGAGAACTCTTTGGAAGGTAGCCATTTGCTGGTAGCTTGTTGCTCGCTGTTCCCACGGTTCCCGTCGGCGCAGCACTCTTGTGTCTGGTGCTAGGTGGAGAGGGGTGTGGAGGCGGTGGAGCAGCAGTGTCCACACAACCATGTCTGGTGCTGGTGACCCAGCATAGCAAACACAAGCTCTCCCACGGAACGCCATACAGGGAGGCTGTGTGTGTGTGTGTGTGTGTGTGTGTGTGTGTGTGTGTGTGTGTGAGCTTTGATTTGAAAAATGCATTCACAATCTCCCTTCTTCCAGAAGAGAGCGATGCCATCAAAGTCACATTGTGCTTTATTTAAAACTCCAATCAGGGTTCTTTTTATAGAGCAAAATTACTTCCAAACTAACAGTGAGCGTGTTTGATTTATGCTTGACAATAAAATAGGCCTACAGTTACTAAAACAGAGATCAACTCTGGGAAGAATAATGACTCCAAAATCAGGTTGAAAGAAACAAAATCAGCCAGTTCCTAGTGGACGGCAAGGAGCAGGAACACCGAACACAGAACCACACCGTCGCCGTGGCAAACGAACCACAGGCGCCGGCTGCTTGATGGGGTGGCATGCTCGGCAACAGTCCCCTCGGCGACGGCCCGATCGGCGGCGGTCCGTACGGCGACGGCCTGCTAGGTGAAGGTTTGCTCTCCAGCGCGGATGAACCTCGGAGGGGCGCAGCATGTGCAATTAACTAGGCCACGGGATTGAGGTCAGAAGGAAGGGGTGTGGCCCGACTACAATTAGCGGTCACTAACGAGCCTGACAAACATCTACCTCTCAGACCGCCTCTCCAAATCCCCCCCCCCCTCTCCATCCTCTTCGTGCTCC
>JAOXYF010000022.1:8648931-8663418 GCA_028565775.1 Sternarchorhynchus goeldii
GTAGACAACCCCGAGCAGCTGACCCCCCCCCCCGCCCCCCACCTGCCTCAAGTTCAGACTGAGTTGTGTAGCTACAGCCCTCAGTCAGCAAGCATCACACTGAGAACTCTCAGACAAGTCGCCCTTTCAAAACAAACCTTCGTAGTTTAAATAACTGTCGATTAAAGATAGAATCTGCTTTATAATAGCAGAATGGTCAGCTGTTGGATAGATGCACTTTGTTACTGGTTACTGCGATCAGATGTCATCGTTCGAGGTGTAAGGAAGAGCTCTATTGGGTGATTCCTGGTTCCATTCCTGGTCATGCCAGACCCCTCCCTGGCCGGGGGGAGTCCAAGAAAGCATAACTGACTTCGCTCTTTGGGTGGGTCGGACCCTTCTCCTCTTCCCTCAACAGGACGCTAACCAATCCGGGCCTCTCCTTGTCGTCATAGGCAGAGCTGCTGGTTGGTGATCTCCTCCAAGCGTGTCACACATGTACCATGTGCTGTCCTTCACCCTCCCAGCTCAGTGGCATTATTTTATTTATTTTGTGTGCCCTGCCAAGCTCTTGAGCTCAGGAGATGGTGCTCAGGTGGCAGGGCAACTCGAGGCGGTGCTTCGATCCAACCTTTGACCTGGGACTCGACCCGGGCACTGCGGCGCGTTCGTGACGCGCTCGGCCTCTTCAAAGGGAAGAAAGACGTTAGAGTGCCGCTCTGGGGGACCGCCGCTCTCTTTAGGATGCATTATAGAGCGGATCAATGGGAAATCCATACATGCTGCTGACGCGTAGCTGCGGGAGAGCCGCTCCTCCGGAGGGGCCGAGGAGAGACCCGCTGTCCTTTCCATCCGTGGTGTGAGCCATCGATCTCTGCTGCGTGTCGGGAAGCCTGCGCGCGTTTTACTTTGATGAGACGCCGGCCGACCGCCGCAGCCTCGAAATAACTTCTGCCGTCTTGCCGGAGCCTGTGATCCTTTTTCAGCCCGTTGGCGGCCTCTCGCTCTCTGCGCGGTGGGCGGAGGGCTTGCTGTGGGCGTGGGTCCGTCCGCGCTGTGGAGAGCAGCGCTGCGGTTTGGTGTTTGGCGGACCCGGGAGGCCGTGGGTGCTAATGGACGGCGACTGAGTGGGTTGGCGGAGGGGAAGGAGACCGGCTTTAATCAGCCAGGCTCACAGCAGGGAGGTCAGGCAGTGCGAGGCCTCTGGATGACCATTGCTGCCTGGGTTCGCTTCAAATTCTCTCTCGCTGACTTAATTGATCACCTCGAGAGACTTCTCGTTCCCCACGTTTCCATGGAGACTCATGGAAGCATGGTGCGTGCGCTCACGCACGTGCAGCCCTCGTTAGCGGGTCATGAACACTATAGACTACGTCTCGGCAGGGCGACCCACGACCCTCGACCCTGTAGAAACAGCTGAGTGCTCACAGCAGGCCAGGGTCCAGTGCCAGTAAACACCCTACTTCAGATGGCTGCCAACTGGGCAAACTGGAATGCACTTATAGCTGTAAAATCTATATAAATACATGTCTGGGAATGTCACGATTTCACAGAACTGAGGGCCAGACGGCTCCTTCGGCTGATGGAAGGTGGTCTTTCTGGAAGGTGGTCTTTCTGGAAGGTGGTCTTCCAGGTTCTTCTTCCAACAGATGTGAACAGTCTGGTACAGTGGCGTGGTTTTCCAGGGCCGTCTCAGTCAGGATACCACGCTTTCTTTATTCTTTCTGCTCTATATAAGAGTGATGGGAGTGTGTTGTGTTGTGACCACTACACTGTAACCTGTAACTCTGGATTTTGCGAGATGAACTTTATCCCGCTGGGGTGCATTGTGCTCGTGCTTTTTGGGCTCCCTCAGTGAGATCCGCCCCCCCGTCCCTCACACCGAGGGGCGCTCTCAGTTCCTCTGCCTCTTCAGACTGGCTGGTGAATGATGGCTTTGAGCGAGTCCCGGGTCCCGCTGCCCCCCCACCTCCACCCCCACCCCCACCGCGCCGGCCACGTTAATAATTCAGACAGTGGAGCTCTGACGATAAGCTTCGCTGTTTTGTTCGAGCAGCCAGGTTGCTGTTTGAACAGCTCTGACAAATAAAGCAAGAGGGGGTTTGAGTCTCATCTTGGCTGTTTCTCTCTCTTTTTCTCTTTTTCTTTTTCTGAGACGTGCACACACACACACACACACACACACACACACACATACACACACACACACACACAGACTGAATGGATTGCACTGAGGTTTCAGTCTGATTAAATCCAGCTTAACTTTAAAGGCCTGACTGAATCCTTCCCTGGGTTTTAATGGCTTGCAGCAGGATGGAGGGTGGCTTTGAAGTGTCCATGAAGAAAGTGGCACCTGAACTGCCTGCTCTCTTACCCTGCTCTCTTACCCTGTCGTGTGTGTGTGTGTGTGTGTGTGTGTGTGTGTGTGTGTGTGTGTGTGTGTGTGTGTGTGTGTGCGCGCGCAGGTGACCCTGGGAAAGGTGCTTAAAGCCATTGTGGTGATGAGGAGTCTGTTCATTGACCGCACCATTGTCAGGGGATACCACGAGAATGTTCACTCGGACGATGGCAAGGTAAGGGACCACCGACGGGATCTCGGAATCAGTGTGTACACTGCCTACGACTGACCTAAGATCAGTGGGTACACTGCCTACGACTCACCTAAGATCAGTGGGTACACTGCCTACGACTGACCTAAGATCAGTGTGTACACTGCCTACGACTGACCTAAGATCAGTGTGTACACTGCCTACGACTCACCTAAGATCAGTGGGTACACTGCCTACGACTCACCTAAGATCTGGATTACTGATTCAAGTCAGTAGCAAGGAATAGACTGATTCAAAATCAGTAGTGCCTTTCTGTAACTGTAATTGTTATAGGGACAGTGTGTCTGTGTACAGTCCAAGGTGAACTCTTGGATCACTAGGAACTCACGGGGTCATCATTTCAAAGGTCACGGAGAACAGCTCTTGGAATCAACAGTCACAGAATCTCAAAAGACTTTGGACATATTCAGAATGGAAGCTGAGAACCTGACTGTTTGATCTAGCTTCAGTTAGTCTTAAGGAAGCTCTCAGAGGCAGCGTTCCACTGCTGTCTTCTGTATTTGGTTTTATGCACTTTAGACATTGTATTAATAATTGATTTATTTTTCTTTTATTTGTGAAACATCTTTAAACATCTGCGAAATGTGCTAAACAAGCTTGCCTTGCTTTACTTTTTTAAATCTAATTTTAGATCTAAATTAATCTCACATATATTGATTTGTGTGAACATGGATTACAATCACATATAAACCTAAACCTGTTTCCAGAAAAAATGGGCTGAGTTGTTATGGCAATTTCCTACTGAAAGCCCTTAGTCTGGGACTAATCTTGGTCTGGGAAGCTGGCCTCAAGGTCCAGTTAACCTTACCCATGGCATGTGTGGGATCTGCGGAACCAGACCTGGCTCCCCCAAAAGTCCTGCTCTGTTGGCGCCTGCTCTGCTGAAAAGATGCAATGGCCGCTGTAACTTTTTAAGTATTCCTTTAACGATTCCCACTCAAACCCATTTCCTCTGATCTTTTTTTTTTTCTTTGCAAGGTCATGCTGTCCTTCTCTGCGCTTTGGAGATGTTGTAAGGGCCTTGGATCTCGTAGCTTAGGTAACTTTATGAAATCCCGGAATTTAGCTATTGACACATCTCTCCACGCAGCGGTTTTAAATAATTCAGATGCATTCGGCACTCTCTCCCTGCGCCAAAGAACCCATGAAGGACGTGAGACACCACACCCCCACCTCCTGCTCCCCCCAGACCCCCCCACCCCCATGTCAGGTCCAACATTTCCTTTAATTTTTATCACGATGACGTGCAAATATCTTGCCTCCCCTTTCAAGACGCCACAGTAACACTAATGCAGGGCGGCCATCAAAGCCATACGGCACCTTGATCATTGTTAATTATGACAGCAGACGGAGTCACGTGACCCAGCTGACAGGACAGGACTCTGTGCACGTGACCCAGCTGGCAGGACAGGGCTCTGTGCACGTGACCCAGCTGGCAGGACAGGGCTCTGTGCACGTGACCCAGCAGCCAGACTGTTATAACAGTTAGTAATAACAGTAACAGTTAGTAACATTTAAGCTTTGCTGGTGGAAACTGCTGCCTGGACTGGCAGCAGAAGGAACCTCCCCACACCTTTATGTGGTCACTTCTGTATTGCACACATTTCAACAGTACATCCACATGTTTCTTTTTACACAGTGTTTCTGAATGTTAGAATTTTTGTTTTACAAACACTAACCCAAAAAAAAAAAAAAAAACTTTTTACCCAGAAGATTGTAATTTGCTTTGTTCCGGCATATGCTGCAAACCCTAATTTGTTGATCTTACTTAGCCAGCCAGTTTACGCATACTAATGACTTTGACTCATTTGCTGTGGTCATTATGTATGCCTGTTGTGCTTATTAGCTTCAGGACTGAGACGATCAAGAGGAGAAAGAAGGCCTTTATTTACACTTTGGTACATGGCTTCTAAGGTACCTTGAAATTGGTTTGTTTTCACAAATCTTTACATCCAGTCCTTAAACAGCATGTTTAATGAAAGCACGGGGCCAAACAGAACAGCAGCATCCCGGAGCGAAGCCTGAAGTGTCTGGCTGCAGGGAACAGAGACGCTACTTTAGAAACATGGATAATTCAGTCGCGATAATTCAGCTCGGGCTTCGTATTCCCATGGGATGATGTCCTAATGTGGTTCATACAGCCAATAAGAAAGTTAATTAGTTGATGTTAAACGTAACATAGCTGATGGTTCAGTGATGTTAGCTTTTGAGTTGTTTCAACCAGATAAAGCATCTACTTATTCCTCAAGTTGATTAGTTTTTCCTATTATTATACCTTATCTTGGGCGTGCTCTGTTTAGCTAACAGGCCACATTACACTCAGCGCGATGTCATGTGGGCAGAACAACAACAAAAAAGCGTTAAACTTTTAATAATCAATAACACATCACCACCTCCTCCTAACTGTGTTCATTTATCCTCATTTATCCAAAATGTATTCTGAATGCACAAATTGAAGCTGTATCGCATATGTAACACACATTTCACACACATTTCACACACACACACACACACACACACACACCCAACGCACTCATTTTCTAAATGATCCTTTTATTTAAAAAAAAAAAGTGCTTACATCATTAAAGTTTTAGCTTGCTAATGAATGTACACAGTATGTTATAACTTTGCCTGCGGTTTATTTTTGCTTTATTTTGCCTAGTGCAGTAACGAACACTAAAACCATTTCCAGTTTTAATGCAGAATCTTTTATTTCAGATGCAGCCCACGGTATGATTTAAAACGATCGAACTTCATTGGGTAGACCGGCTTACACACCACTAACAGACAGCAGGCGTGGGTACCAGGCTTTTGGTCGCTGTGCTTCGGTTCTCCGTTTATCCACCCTTTCATATGGCTGCTAGTCCCTGTACAGCCGCGTATACCTGAGACTCCCTTGTTGGACGAGCGTTAACTTGTGCCTCCGTGATGCCCGGTCTACCCGTCGGTTTGGAAGCTTCACATGTTCAAGAATGAACGTTTGATCTCACACACACACACACTTTTTTTTTACTTTTATTTTTTGCATTAAATTGACTGTCCGTGTAAACAATGAATAAGTAAAGAGCCCTCTGTCAGATAAATGAAGCTGAGCTTGGCTCTCCTGCTGAAGCAGCCCCAGGCGGCAGTCTTTGAGGAGATCTGTTCCTCGCGCAGGCCTGGTCTTTAACAGCCGAAGACGTCTATATTCCCGAGCAGACTCGTGGGCTTTGCGAGGAGCCCCCTAATCCCGCTCCTGGATGTGAGGCAGCAGGTGATTCAGAGGTGACCTCAACTGAGGTAGCGGTGTGTTCGAGGAGTCAGGGCTGCGTATTGATTGGCTCCTGCAAGCACCTCCCACTCTTTGCCCCTGTAAGCCCGTGGATCAGGTTCTACTACATGGCCTATTACTTGTCTACGCAGGACTCCCGGAGAGAGGGGGGAGGGAGAGATGGGGTGAATGGGTGAGGGAGAGAGAGCGAGGATGGGTGAGGGAAAGAGAGAGAGACTTAGGAGAAAGAAAATACACTATCAAAGTGGGGCTTCAAAGACTATCCCAGGCGTCTCTTGGGTAATTTGCGATCCAGCATTCTTTTTTGCTTCAAAGGGCGTCAGTGTGTTGGAGTGGGCTAGGGGACAGTGGGTAGATGGGATGTGATTTCTTTAATAAACGCTGATACCAGCCCTGTTTGATATTAGATTCAGGGGAACATTTTGATTTGTTATCGCCTTTGAAACTGTTCTGATGACCTTCACATAACGGGCTGATTAGCAAGTGGCCTTTCTTTTGCCAGCCGCACAGCTGGACTGGCCCTTCCACGCTACAGATAAAGACATCCCAGCCTTTCCCACGAAACCTAGTACTAAGACATACAGGCCAGTCAAAGAATTATTTAATACAGAAATATCTAGGCTTTTTGTGAGAGAGAATTGATAGAATTCCTGATATTATCATGAATAAAAGGCAATAATCAGGTCACTGCCAAAGTAGTAATTACACTCAAGGTCTTTCAAAAAAAAATAAAAAATTTATAGATTTTATTCTTTTACCCTCCTTAAATCCACTAGAGCGTCATAAGCTCTGCTTCCAACCACTCCTGTTGCTTTTGTAGCTCCTTTAACTGCCTCAAGGTTCGCCGGCCCCGTAGGTCTTCTGCATGGTCTACACACAGAATGAAGAAGTAGAGGAAATAGTTTCATAGCCAGCATCCCTGGTGTGTCTCACAGGCTCGTTGGAGTTGAGAGCAGTGGAGACTGTGGGTTTGCCAGACCTCCCTCGACTGGTCTGTGAGATGCACCATCCATGTCAGTGTCTGGACCTGGATCCAGGGAAGCAGGTTCTGGACCTGGATCCAGGGAAGGAGTGTCTGGACTTGGATCCAGGGAAGGAGTGTCTGAACCTGGATCCAGGGAAGGAGTGACTGGACCTGGATCCAGGGTAGCAGGTGCAGCTGGTGGATGTCCCTTAGTGACAGAAAGAATAACGCTCCCCAAATGGACACAGGTGAGCAGAGGAGGAGCAAACGGCACCTCAGCCCGAGGAACGGCGGAGAGGACAGGAAGCAATACGATCGGACGCGAGAACTGTGGTTACACTGGGGCGCTCTGTCAGAAGATGTGTTTGTCGTTCATTTAAGAATCTGCGTTTTCCAACCAAACCTCTGTGTCCTTGCCTGATGGGCGAATTTTTCTATCTCTCTTATTTTTTTCCTTTCAGTTGGATATCTGGTCAAAGTCCAACTACCAAGTATTTCAAAAGGTGAGTCTATACATGAATCTTAATTATTCTTCTTTTAATATTTTATGTGATGAAAAAACGCCTTCAGTGTGTGGTCACATGGCTGATCTTGAGAGTGAGCATGGTCATTAGCTGAAGCAACCTCGTCAAGAGGCCCTCACATTTTTAAGTCGGCTGCGATCGGTGCATCATCAGGGAGGATAGGGGGAGCTGGTGGCCATGAAAAAGAAGATTTATCCAGGCAAACCCTCCTGCCGACGTTTGACTAGGGTGCTGGCATGAAGGGCTTTAATCAGTCATCTGTGGAATCTTACAGTAGGCCCTAATTAGATCTCCATCGCTCACCCCCACGGTTGTCACGACTCTCCCAGATTCACCCAAAGCCAATCCTTGCTTTTATCCCTCACACATCATTTGTCTGTGTTTTTCATTTCGTTTTACTGCAAACCGCTTTGCCCGTGTTTCTCTGCTCTGCTCCGCCCCTCGAACATCTGGGCTGGAGTGAGACGCTCCCCCTTTTATCTTCCTTCCTCTCAGAATCTCATTAGACTGGAATGAAAGCACTGCCTGCCTCTGGGCAGACTGAGCTGTCTAACCTGCCCTGCTGCTTCCCCCTTTCAGAGAGACACACAGACAGACAGACAGAGAGGGAGAGAGGCCCTGCAATAGATTGACAGAGCGAGAGTAACTCCAACTTACGTGGGAGATGAGAGAGTGCAGGAGAGCGATGGAGCGAGATGTGAGCCCCGGCAGCTTTAGGGAGAGTCGGGGCCGGGTTAGAGCCAGGGAGAGCGCTGATGGCTCACATCTGGACGGGCTGATCAAAGGCACGCCCTGCTTACACCCCGCCCCCTCTGTGCGAGCGCTAACTCCAGCATGGATGTCTGAAATGCAGGCCAGGGCAGGGACCTCTATCAGCTTCTCCTCCCTGCTGTCACTCCAGACCAGGAGTCTCACAGTTCTGCTCAATCACACCCTCCCATCAGCTTTGACCATTCTGCTGCACACTCTCACTAACACAGACACACGCACGCTCACTTACACACACACAGGCACCCAGACACTTATACACTCATACTCACGCTCTAACACACATGCACAGAGGCATGCACACATGCTCTCATTTACACACTCACACAGGTACGCACTTGCACAGACACACTTATTTACACACACACTAATTCACATGCTCACATACTCACATGCACTCATTCACACACACTCACTCACTCACTCTCTCTCTCTCTTACACACCCACATACAAGGGTTCCTCACAGAGTGTGGTGTGTGCAGGGAAAAGTCTTGTGATCATTCGAATGGTTGGTTTTGAGTATAAGCCCACGCAGTGCATGATGTAATGCTACTGAGAGAACAAAACAGGCTTCGTTAAAGTGGCCGTCCTCCCTTACCCTCCCCTACGGATGACGACAGGCGAGAGAAAGTGCTAAATGTCTGACCCCTCGAGGTCCCTGACGACAGCTGCATTAGTGCTGGGCCCCTCGGTGCCCCTGACGACAGCTGCATTAGTGCTGGGCCCCTCGCGGCCCCTGACGACAACTGCATTAGTGCTGGGCCCCTCGCGGCCCCTGACGACAGCTGCATTAGTGCTGGGCCCCTCGCTGCCCCTGATGATAGCTGCATTAGTGCTGGGCCCCTCGCTGCCCCTGATGATAGCTGCATTAGTGTTGGGAGATGAGAAAGTAATAAGAAGATGGTGAGATTTTTGAGAAATTTATCATTTTAATCTGGATGTAGGAGAGATGGACTGAAAATGAGCTTAATGTTTGATCAGATGGCCTTTCAGCCCCATGCTTAGTCAAGTTTAGATCTAATGTGAGATTTCATATTTATATATAACATTTATAATATATATATATATAAATAATATATCTGAAATCCATTTCATTTTAGATTTCATTTTAGAATGGATGAAGTCCAATTGCTTCTCCTATGTCGATTCAGTTGGAGTCCAGGCCTTTCAGAACACACTGACCATTCTGATTCACCAGTGGTGCTTTAAAGGAAATTAAAGTTCATATTTTTTAATCCAACGTTGGTGGGTTTTGTTTTTCTTTGTTTTTTTTATTTGTTTACAAAAACATGCTTTCAAAGAGAAGTTACACTGTTCAAATCTACCCAGAGAAACCCTGTCTTGGATTATCTGAAAATCATGAAGCACTGAAGATGTGTTTCTTTGTTGCTTCTCCAGGTGACTGACCACGCAAGCACAGCCCTGCTGCACTACCAGCTACCTCAGATGCCTGACGTGGTGGTGCGCTCCTTCATGGTGAGCTTCTCCCCCTCCCACTGTTTCCATGATCAGAGCAGCACCGTGCCCATTGGCTAAGCCCTGTCCCCAGGCTCCGCCTCCCACACAGGTTGCCTCTGCAGATTCTCCTTGTGTTGTTATGTGTATAGGTAATTTTAGAATTTCTGAATCAGTAAGTTTTAATAGGTTTCTATGGTATATATATATATATATATAAAAGCCCAACAATGTAAATCACAGTGACCTCATCTTTACAGATACGGAATAGGAATTGAAACTGTAAGTGGCAGAAAGCAGAAGTGGTGTGAATGGCCTTCTGTTCTGTTGTAAGCACTGGATCTGTGTGTTTGTGTACATGACACCAGACGTTGTGTCTGGTTAGGCTTTAAATAGTCCTCAGTGGCCTGCTGGGAGGAGTGAGGACAAGAGGGATTGATTTCCCCCCCCCAGCATTGGATCAATGGCGAGGTCTTCCGATGGCGTGATGCTGCAGGGGGCTCTTCCTGCTGCCCGTCGTCAGCCAGCCGGTGTCTCGTGCTCACTCGTTACCACGGCAGCCGGAAGGTTGAACGGCGGTGGGCCGTAGGCAGGGGCGAGCACCAGGAACTAGTTGAAGGTCGCAGAGGAGTTTGGTTTGGTTTGGTTTTGGGTAAATGTTTTCAGCCAGGGTTGAGGACCTGTCCTAGTTTAAGGCTGGTTTGCTTCTCGAACTGATTTGCTGCTGATCAGGAAGGGCGTGGTGAAGTCGTGAGTAGGGTGGAACGGACTGGGCTCGGAACAAGGGGAAACGCGGTGTGAGCGGCACCGAAAAACACTCGCTTCTGCAGCTGGTGTCGGGTCACTAGGGACCTGCACTGTTTCTGCGGCCGTGACCAATCACACAAGGAATCCTGTAATAACTGCAGGATTTGCAGTAAGTGCCAACAGCTAATATTAGAATTTGAGTAAACATATTCAGAACAGCTGCAAAGACCACGCCCCTGTCTACCACGCTTGAGTGTGGCATGCGGGGTGTATTTAGGTCAGTGAGCAGGAGGGCTGTGTGTGGGGCCCCTGGGGACGCCTGAGCCAAGGTTGCTGACAGGGGTGGGGTGATGGGAGTCCCCTCCTGGGCCCCAGGGCGTGAAGGAGGCGGGGGCAGACCGAGGGGCCGCACCGCGACCGCTCTGGATTGTCTCAGTCTGTCCGTGCGTGTCTGTCAGTGTGTGTCCGTGTGTGTGTGTGTGCGCGCGCACGTGCACCCCCAGGCCGTTGGCCTCATGGTGTGCTCATATGGTTTATGCCAGTGCAATGAGACCAGGCGGTTACGTGCACGGCCGTGTGTTTGCCTGGTGGGACGTTGTGAGAGGAGAGTGCTGTTCTGGGATCAGCGTTTGACTTTTATGTGTTAATGGCCAAGCTGAGCTGCTTTTACATTTACACTGTGCGAGACTTTGATCTGTATCTCTCCCGTACGGAGCACTGCTAGGATCCTACCCTCTCATTAGCCTGTCATTTTAATTTCATTAAATAATACCTGGGGAACTGCATTTACATAATGACACTTTACCCTAGCAATTTGTCATCTTGACATTCAACAATTCCGAATGCTGTATGTGTAAAATGATTTGGTCAAGTGATCTTAATCTGTCAGCCTATATATGGTAAATCTGCAGTGCAGTTACAGAAATGGTGTGTAGGAGAGTTTTGTGTGTGTGTGTGTCTGTACACACATATATAAACACATATAACATGCCCATAATTTATATATATCTTTGTCTATAATTTTGTAATAAAAAGTGTGTGTATTATATTGAACTATATATGATGGTTACTATATAGAAGCTATAGTTTACACATACACATGTGCACACACACATTAATAAAAAGGGTTTGTTTTGAGACATAGCTTTGCTCTGTTTGATTGGTCTCCCCTGCAGACATGGCTGAGGAGTTACATTAAGCTTTTCCAGACTCCATGTCAGCGCTGTGGCAAGTTCCTGCAGGACGGCCTCCCACCCACCTGGAGGGACTTCCGCACCCTGGAGGCCTTCCATGACACCTGCAGGCAGTGACACAGGCCCGGATGACACCCCCCAACCCCCAACCCCACCCGACCAGCACCACCAGCACCACTGCCGGCTAACACGCCGGACCAGCATCCACAGTCACAAGAACACAGAGTGACTCTCCGGGCCTAGCAGATGGTGAAAGTGACGTTTGCGTGGGACATTTCGAGCAGAAAGTTAATTTCAAGTCTGCACTTCAGTAGTCCTGGTCTGTACATTCAGTAGTCGTGGCCTACATGTTCAGGGAAGCTGTGAGATCTGGGTATATCCACATACTGTCTGGGGTTTGTGCACCGGCTTTCCACTGTAAAGCACATTTTGTACTCCGAACTGTGAAAGATCTTTTCTCCTCTCGTTCAGATGTGTCAGAAGCTGTTCAGGCTCTCGGATCAGTGCGTATGTTTTACTGGAAGGAAGACGATGAAGATCCTAGCTGTTGTCAGGAAAGGTTAACGCCAGGCGTGTGTGCGTGTGCACCACACTCACATCTCGAAGCTTCCAAAACTTGCATGAATTTGTGGACTCACTTTTTATTTTCCTTAGTTTCACCATTTTTTTCCCCGTAAAAGAACATGATACTGCATTGAAGAACAGGACAGTTAAACATATTTTGGGAATATGTTTTTTGGGAATGTTCGTCGAAATATTAGGCACCTGAGCTACTAACTAGGTCACATCCTCATAAATGCCATGATTGCTGGCTTCTGTAATTGAGTAAAAATGCTGTATCTATTTTTTCTGTACTCTAATTTTGATAGAATAAAATGCAACAAGTTTGGATTTTCGTTTCTCATCATTATTCTTTAAAACCGGTTCTTCTGTTTCCTGTATTTAGTTTGTGTGCTTAGTGTTTTCACCCTATTGTCATGTTAGAGTCGTTTCTGTCAGTATTGACATTGTCGCTGTCTAGCCCAGAGCTAGCATTTGTCTTTTACGCTGCTTTAAAAATTTCATGTGAAAACAACATCCACACGCACAGATTGACTGGCTGAACACATGGGCACCTCCAGACTTCAGCTGACAACTTAAGTGCATTTGTACAGCAGGGTGACCTAGAAATGATGCCTCTCGCTCCCACACTCCCAGTGCCATAAATAATTGAACCGAAGGTGACAAAGTAATGCCTGCTTGTGCGAGCAGTAGGTGAAGACCTGGCGATGGGGCTGTAAGCTAGACTGCTGTGGTTCGTCCATGGCTCGTGGCTTGGGTGACCTTACTGCATGCGTGGACCTGAATTATTGATGGTGTTTTTGTCTCAAGTCAAGATGTGGGTCTGGGAAACACCTACTGATCAACGGAATTAGGAGCAAAACCTCCAGGACTCCTAACAGCGGCTCGAAGCGTGAATTTTAATTTCGCATGCCAATGTGAGACAGGCGTTTGGGAGCGTCTCGTTGACGGGGAGCTTCAGACAAGCTGCGTGAGCTTCGCGTCTCTATATACCGCGTGCGTTCACGAGCACGGGTGACGCCTCACTATGATGGAATGATCGGTGCCTAAAAGTCACAGTTCGTCCTCGAATATAGCAATCAAAGGAATTAATTATTCAGCATGTTTATCTGCTCAGGATTTGACTTGCTAAGGAACAGGAGAAAAGTTGGAGAGCTGCACAAAGAAAAGCCTCCTTAAAAATGTTGCATTCTTTATTTGTTTGTATATAGTCGTATTTTTTTCTGTTTTTAAATCATGCATACTGAAAGCATGTTTAGGCCTAGCTATTACGAATGTAGTAGGACTGGGTTGGAGCCAAAACCCAAACAAATCCTGACATAACTTTCAGTAGTTCTTGTCCATACCTTGTCTGTTTACTACTATGGAACTATAACCCAGATTGCCCTGTAGCATGAGAATAGCTTAATCACTCGGCATGACTGGATGGTCACTGTGTAATCACGAAGTAAAGAAACCTGGGCTTTTTTGAGTTATGAGTTATTAACAGTGCGTGGATCATCCTAAAGCACAGAGTGCAAACGTAACCTGCCTTACGGCACGACATCCAACGGTCTGCAGAAAAATACGCTCTGTGTAGCATAGCGCCCACCATCTGAGCGCATCTGGCTTCGGTTCAAACCCGGCGCAAGGTGACACGCCGAGATGGGCCGGCAAACACAAAGGAGTAAGAGAAAGTCCTCCTCAGAGATCTGTTTTTACCTCCCTGGAGTCCCTCCTCTCCTAGCCTGCACATCGCGAGACTCGTGACTCAAACGCTAGCCGCAGTCTTTCACAGCACTCACCGTAGCATCTGCTATAGCATGAGAACCAAAGCATCCGAACCGCTCTGGACTCCGCTGGGATCATGAACCGATGGGTCATCCTTTTTGTGCTTGACGTATGGAAACGGCGTTACACTATCACAACCTTCTCTCCTTCCTAGCTTTTCATACCACAGATATCATACACTGTTTATGTTGACTGTACTGTGTCATAACCTGAAAATGCCATTTGCAAATTGCATAATTTTAATGGTGTTAATTTGCTAATATGAAATGATGATTTATAAAAGCCTTTGAACTGGACTCGAATATTGGCAGAGATCAGCGTTTCCCTGAGCTGGACACATGATTCAGCGTTTCCCTCGTAGACATGCCATTCGACTCACACGTTACTTGCTAATTAACTAATGAGTCCAAGGGGTTTGGGATTGGAGTCAAAGCAAGGAAAACACAAAAATGTGCAAATTCCATGCAGTCGAAGGCCACTGCAGAACTAGGGTATCATACTTTCTGTTTTAAGTCTCCTGCAAATTCATCACATAAAAGGCGCTAGATGGTAATTCATTACACAGCAAAATGATGGAATGATAAATTAGCATGGGACTTTTTTAGAGTATGTTATACCATGCTAATGATATTTTGTCAGTATATA
>JAOXYF010000022.1:8663621-8683298 GCA_028565775.1 Sternarchorhynchus goeldii
CACACACCTAAATAGTAAAACCACAGGAACTAATCATTTTGCAGCGGTCTTATATTTTCTGAAGCTGTATATATATATATATATATATAGCACAGCTGTGTATATTTATTTATTTATTACCACATGGATGTGCAGCAGTAGTCCTGGAAAACAATACAAAAGCATGGCCTGTCTTTTTTCTCCCCCTCCCCCACTCCGCCTTGGTCTGTCATACTCGGCTTTCTTTACCGGTTTCTTTAATGCTGAGCTGAATGTTTGTGAAGTGTGCCTTGTTATGGTCTTGTATTCTCCCTCGTGTGTGTTTGTGTGTGTGTGTGTGTGTGTGTGTGTGTGTGAGAGACAAACTCCCCGCTGCGCCAGCCACTCGCCCTCCCCTGGCCTGTGGCCTCATTAGCCCCCCCTTCTCCAGCTCATCCCACACACTCCCCTATGAAGGCCTAATTAGCGCACGCGGTCCATGCTAATGACTGATACTGTGCTCTGACGCCTCCTGATCTCCTTGTCCTTCTGCTGGTCCTGCCAGCTCTGCCTGAAGGGGCGAGAGGGCAGCTTCTGGGGGCTGAAGACTGGGTGAAATACACATCCAGTAATTTGTAAACACTAGAGCAATACAGCTGCATAAACATATAGCGTTATTACATTAATATTCTCTTCATTCCCAACCTTCCGAGACTAAGAGCAGTCAGACGTAGTTCTGGGGTTGTGTCTTTATTTAACTTATCAGCAGTGACTGTGGATTTGGTCAGTTTTTGCCAGTTTTTTTTTCACACACTAAATGATTATGTTCAAGGGTGAACTGGTTATCGGAAAATGACACCCTTTTCAGAATAATTATGGTCCTTCTAAGTTTCATCAGAGAAAAACAAAACCTCATTATTCTTCATGGTTCTGTGCTGTAGAAACAGGCTTTACATTTACAGCCTTCTGTGGTCTTGGCTGTTTGTCTCTTCTAGATGTAGATCCAAATTGTATTCGTTCAAAGAATCTGGGTGAGAAGTCTTGTCCTAACAGTAATTTAAGTCATCTGTTTTTCTAGTCTCAGCAGGTGGTGAACACAGTGGATACAAATAGAATTGTCTTATTGTTGTGCACTGTGCCGACAGCCAGTCACTGCTACTTCACGTGAAACAGCGACACGACTGTCCGTCTCCCACACCAGTGCGCACAGGGGTGGCAGTGGACGACTTAGGAGGTCGTCCTGGGAGACAGATGGTGACTAGATGCTACCCGGCGCCAGGAATGTTCTGGAAGCGCTCCATGCTAAGCGGCCCGGGAGTACGTAGGAGGTGTGTGCATCGGCGGCGCGATTCGGGCACAGGCCGCATCCACGTTCCATCTGTTCCTCGGCACCTCTCCGTTGGCGCTGTGCACGCCACTCCGGAGACCAAACGCGGGACTACGGGGGGGGCCGTCCCTCCAGGAAACACCGCCGCGGTCATCCAGCCGTCCGGACAGAGTGGGGCGGCTGTTCAGATAACCCTAACGCCTTACACCTGCGCTGCTAACCTACCACACACTCACGAATCCTGCAGCCAAATGCTTAAACACGAAATGCATTTTGATGTCCACATGAAGGAAAGGATTAGAAGGCCTGGTCTGAGCAAGGTTGAGGAGATAGAGGATTACCGTAGTAGCGCTTTCGTTGAATGTAACAGAGCCGATCAACTCTTCGGGTGGTTTTTTTTTTTCATTCTGTTTCTGAACGGAGTTTTTGGCACAGAGACGCCGCCTTGCACCGATGTGTCATCTGATCAGCGCAGGGAGCCGAGATTCGCGCTTTGGTCTGAAATTATGGAGCTCATCCTTTTGGCACAGTGACTCACCAACCGCTCGAGATGGTGACAAAACCCACTATGTATCACATGCTCTCGAAGGCTCTTGGACTGAAAGAAGCAGAATTTTTAACAGCTCATCACAGATGGTGACAACTTTCTCATGAACTAAAGTTGAGCATGGCACAAGTCAGAGAGACTTCAGACAGAGTAGGACTCGCGTGAGTCAGAGCATTAGTCAGGAGTCGTGTTCACAAAGCATTTAGAAGGATGGCTATTCTGGAGATTTGTTTTTGAGGTTAGTTTAATAACGCTAAGAGGAGGCTGTTGAATATGAATCCCACTTCAGGCCTCACTGTCTGAGATGCTGGTATTTATACTGGCCACGTCATACATTAGAAAAATAGATTAAAGTGAGCAGTTAAGATAAATAAAACACATTTGTTTGTTTTAGGAGGTAGTCACGGCCCAGCTGAACAATATACAATGAAAATATTGTCCTCTCAGTGCAGGTATTTTTTATATAAAGCAAGATTGGTTACTTGGTCAGATAAATTACAATTTAAGGTTAATGTCAACGTTTCATAGAATAAGGTAAGAGATCTTGCTCTTCCTGCTGGGCAGGGGTATGGCTGTCTAGAGTTACCAGTGAAGTTCAAACAAAGTCATTGATTGCCTTACTGTCTTGTTGTATATGACTGTGTTGCTTTCGACTGTCTCTGTATTTTTCTCATGAGATTGTGGCACTTAAGCTCTCTCCCACACACACCCACACCAACTGCACTGCAGTCTGGAAGGGCTGGGACCAGTTACAGTTCCTGTTTTGACTCCATTCTCAAGAAGGCTGGCTTTAAAATGCCAGCAGTAGCTATGAGGTTAAAGGTCACAGTGAGAAACGGAAAGTCGCGCTTGGGGTGCACACTTCAGGACATTACCGAGGAAGATGGGGTGCACGCTTCAGGACATTACCGAGGAAAATGGGGTGTACGCTTCAGGACATTACTGAGGAAGATGGGGCGCACACTTCAGGACATTACCGAGGAAGATGTGGCGCACACTTCAGGACATTACCGAGGAAGATGGGGCGCACACTTCAGGACATTACCGAGGAAGATGGGGCGCACACTTCAGGACATTACTGAGGAAGATGGGGCGCACACTTCAGGCCAGCATCGACTGCAAGTGATTTGCAACCAAGTAATAAACATGAATAATACAAAATAATTTACAACCATGTTAATATGTCCAGTCACCTTATTTGACACATTCAAATTCGATTGTGTTCCATCTCTATTCCATGCAAAGACATGTGCGAATAGAACAAGGTTCTTCTTCATATCAACAGGCAGCTCATGTTGTGTGGAATTTTGTTCTGCGCCTTCAAAATCCTGCAATGTGCAGACCACAAGAGGTCTTCGTCCATTCAACACCGGATTCTATTTACAAAGGGAAAAATGCAACCCTGGTCATTTTCAAAGAAACAGCATTCAGGAAAAAAAGTAAAAAAAAAAAATAAAAAAAAACACCTTTCTGTGCCAAACAGAAATAAGGGCAGGAGGGGCAGAAAGAAAATCTCCTTGAAAGTCACAGCAGTGCAAGTTCGGAGGACTCAACCCCAGAATGCAGGCTACCTGCTTCCACCCACTGAGCAGGGTCTGGCTTTGCTCACCTGCCCGTTTGCCTTGGACAGCAAGTGACTGACAGTGAACTCAGTCATTCTGAGAATGTAAAAGAACATTTGATGCCACAGATGGTTTAAAGATGGTTCCATGCTGCCATTGTCCTTAGAGAAAACCATGGTTAGGTTTAAATATTTCCTCCAGTGGCCACACCCACACCGTCTGCTAGTGTGAGTAAAATGGACCTGTTTATTGCAACATTGCACACTGTACAAAGCACAAAGGCACAAACCATCAACAGACAGTGAGAGAAATCCTTAAAAACCCTTAACAAGAGGTTTAATTAATTTCTCTGTTTTATCTAGAATAAATGTGCCATTCTTTAAAGAAATGGAGAAAAAAAGAGCTCCCAATTCCTGACTGAACGAGGGTCACGATGGTTGGTTTTGTTCCAAGTGCATAAGGGCCAGGAATCCAATTGTTAATGCAGATAAATGCAAATATGAAAATTTGCACAGGTTTTGGTTGCAACACAAAAGTGTGTTGTGTGTCCATTGGGGGCAAATAATGTGAATTCCATTGATTTCTGGCTTTTGGGCAAGTGTTCACAGATTTTCTGTCTCTGGTGGAATTGTTGTGCTTGTTTATCCATTTGAGCTGCAGTGCAGTGCATCGTGGTAGGTGTAGGTCACAGCTAATGGGATGCTAATGAGTGCCCGCTAATCAATTTGTGCTTAATCAGCCAATCAATTCTGGCTGCAGCAGGCTAGTAGCGGGAGCCTTGGGCACCAGCAGTGCCGTGAGAAACCCAGAGACTTCCTGCCCTCGCTTTAAACTCTGTTTGCTATATTCCATCTTCCTGCCTCCGCACCTGGGAAATGGGGAATCAAGGTTTCTATCATTCGTCTGCCTGCCTTGTTAGGCACAAAAAAAGATGATGCTTTAAAGAAGGATGGAGCAATATTAAACATCTCTACTGTACACGTTCCTCAATATTATTTATATCAAACATCAAATATTTGGCTGATAGGGGTTTGTAGGTTGTGGACTAAAGCATTTGATGCGGTAGTCAGATCTATACATTCTGTAGTCCAATCCAGTAGAACTGCCTAACTGTCTATAAAATTGTGTTAATAAATTCAATAAATAGCTACAAAATATAAATAGTAGCAGTTCATTGCTAATATTTGTATCATATGAAAGGATATGCAAAGGCTATTCTTTTAACAGAAGCCAACAGCAGGGCGATCTTTCTGTATTTTTTGCCATGCCTACTGCACTTGGCTCCTCTGTGAGTTGACTTTCTCAGCTAGTATGCTTGCTGTGTCTTCAGCGGTCTCCAACAGGATGTGCCACACCGGTGTCACGTTCGTGGCCGTGACGTAAGAGTTGACCACTGTCCTTACACGGCCTTCATGAATCAAGGTGGAAACAGCAGGTTTTTGGATTTCTGCACCGCTTAGAACATTGAAACATCTTAGGCTTGACTCTTATGTGGGCAGAGGGGGAAGACAAATCCTGTTTTCCACACTAAGGAGCCTTTCACCTCACCTTTTAACCTCACCTTTAACCTTCCTCTTTGTCCCGGGCATGAGAGCTTCCCACACATTGTTTGTCCAGAAAGGCACCTGGCTCAGTGACCTTGGGGATAAACTAAATTTGTACTTCAGTTATTCTTCTGCATTCTGTTCTCTTATTATGTTAACCTTTTAAACCCGTCCAAGCCCCAGGCTTTCTGTTGCCTGCCTCTGTACACATCCTCCCCTCGCACCCTCCTGGTGCGTTCAGAATGCTCTTGTTTGATATACATCTTTTTATCATCTTTTTTTATACACTGACCTTAATTCAACTCTCCTAGACGTACAGTTTATTGATGGATTCAGGGCGATACGTTAACTCTTGTTTCAAGTTCCCCCAGAAGGACGATGCGGAATAACTCAATTTCTTTTTTAAACACAGCTAGCCTTGTGAAAACACTAGCTTTATTGAAGGAACAAATACACGTATAAATATATATAAAAACAAAAGGAGAACAACAACAAGCAAAAGGCCAATGCCTTGACAAGCAGAGGAGGAAGAATGAGGAATTAATCTTGGGGAAAGATCCAAAATAAAAGTGGGTACGGAAGTAGCCACTCACTGCCTGGCAACCCTGCATCATATGAGGCCTTTCTTCCCTCTAAATGAAATATCAGAACCCTGCTGGATTTATTCGGCAGTGTGCTAAAAGCAAAGGCGAGTAGCAGTCACTTCCTGTTACAGGCTAATCTGTATCCCCAAGATGGCCTATGACTGTCAGGGACAGGGCAGAAACACACCATTAAAGCAATAATGCCTGCAGAATTCATCAAATCAGCACTTTTTCCTACAAGGATGTCAATCAGAGGTGATGGAGCTGACACCAATGTCTTCAGTCTGCCACTGTACATATATATTAACCAGGTCCTAGGTAGCTGTGCTCTGCAGGAGTCCATCTTTGACTAGCACAGCACATTAGTTTACAAACTGGTTTTAATGGCAGAGAATATACAGTATTGCTAAAATGATAGAGGTTTGGCCTAGAGATAATATTTTCTAAAATATTATGGATTGTTCTGACAATTTTATTAAAAGAAAAAAGAAACAGCGTAATAAAATATATAAATGTATCTTACAAAAAAACCCAAAAAAACTCTGCCCAATCTTAACAGTAGTCCTCAAACAGGATGTTGGTCTGCACAGGAACCCAACTTGGCTAAAAGTGCTGCATCATAACCTCACCTTATTGATGTGCAGATCTTTGCTCTCCTCAGTACTACGATTGCATTGCACTTCCTGTCACCTTCCCAATACATATGTAGCAGAGAGTGAAGGCTGCGCACCACAGACAACTTTCACATGAGGAACAAGTATTAAAAATTCCTTTTGATGGAAAATGGATTTAAATATCTTTCAAGCCGGATGTTTTTTTACTTTTTAAATCTATCTATTTATCTATCTATCTATCTATCTATCTATCTATCTATCTGTCTGTCTGTCTGTCTGTCTGTCTGTCTGTCTGTATGTATGTATGTAGGTATGTGTGTGTAAATATATATATATATATATATATAAATTTATAAATAAATAAATATTTATATACATATATGTGTGTGTGTGTATATATATGTATATATATACACAGTGTATTCTGTTTGAATTATTGCTATATAGTCAGTTTGAAAGAAAAGTTAAAATGAACTTCGGAGGCCTCATAAATATTGCTTTGGAAAGATCACGTTGTGATCTGAGGCTGCCACCCACACAGTCCCTGAAAGTGGCTTTAACTCCAGGAGATGAAATGTGAGTGTGGGTGTTTGGACTGAGTCTCTGTCCATGTGTGAGTCTATTCTTGTCATTTTCTACATCAGTTATTCATTTGTTAGATTTTACTACCTCCCTAATCCCTCCACTCCCCCCCCTCCCAAAAAAAAAAAAACTAAGTGGAAAAAGATACCTCTGGTTCGATGCCCAGTATAAGGTATGACAGGCAGGTGTTTGCACCTGGTTCAAAAATTTTACAGAGAAAATAGATAGGCTATATAGGTTATGCTGGATCTATCAGAACACATTAAAAAATAGCGGGTATTTTCGGTGAAGTAGTCATTGGAGCGCCCCCTAGTGGCATTGTATTTTACATCACGAAACTTGCGTTTTGAAAACGTCTGTGGAAAATGTTTACGAACATGAAACAGTAATCTTTAGACATATGTGTATGTGGTGGCTATCATGGGGCGACTGAAGTAATGAAGAGCTAGACTGAAGCCATAGTATTAGAACACTGTATTAAAATGCTACAAACGGAAAGAGGAAAAGCGAAAACACAAACAAACAAAAATCCCACAAGAACTAAGCAAACAGCAGATTATATTGCAGTCATCTTGTGTTCAGGCCTGCTCGCGTAACGTGTTTAACGTTTTGTGTGCAGGACGGAGAAGCTTAGGAGATTAAAAGAAAAGAGCCTCGTCTGAGAGGTTTCGTACCGAACAAAACTTCAGAATGTATGATTAATAAATCATCGGTAAGTTCTTGCTTGACGTATATGGGTAAAAACGTTTACTTTTGATTTCAGTCTTTGTGGAGTTCTTAGTGATCATTAGTCGAGCAAAAGTTAAAGCGCCCCGTTAGACAAGCACGCCTCTGTGCTCCCGCTGCACGCTTCTCTTTAAACGAGGTGCCCTGTGGGTGTGCCTCGCTGCTACCCTGTCAAACCGCCTCTGTATCTCCCGGAGTTACCAAAGGATCCTCTCTGCTATGCCCATCACATTCAGTTTAATCTCTTTTTACGCACGCGGCCTTTCATCTTCCGGGCCCCTCCTGGGAAAGGCCCATTTAGGAAAGTCGCCGTACAGTTATTGGTCAAGGTCAAAGAGGACGCAGCTAAAGCGCAGCTTTCCCTGCGATGGAAGTGCTAAGGAATCGATGTGTATCTCCACACAACATAACAGTGTGGTTTCTGGTTAAACCGTTTACCATTTGTTGTTGTTGTTGTTTTCTTTTTTACGTGCTGATACACAACTTTAGTTGTTTTAATTTGTTAACTAAGACCGCAATGCAGTGACATGTTGAGATCAGTTTAAGTGTATGTAGATCCACAAGTAATGGAAAATCTACGTCAGAATAACAAGTAGGTTTGAAAATTCATGACAGTCATTCTTTTCCTTTGTGACCCTTATCCAGACTGATGGCTTTGGTAATAACATAGAAGGCTTTAGATGGACGTTCAGTAGCTTTCAGTAGAATCAAGGATTGGGCTACCATGTCGCGTTTTTTCTTTTCTTTTTCCTCTCTTAAAAGACTTTATTATTGTGCAGATGTCAAGGGTGATATCAGTAATAAGTAAACTGGTATCTCTCCATTGTTTCTATATTCTCCAATGAAGACAGCAGTATACCAGATGAGTTCAGGAAAATAGAAGGAGAGAGAGAGTGGGCTACTCTTATTCGTTTTCATAAGAAATCTTCTAGCTGGCGCTTGAATAATGCATCGATCTATATGCTGGTAGTTAATTCCCCCGTTATCGGAGTGTACAAAGTGGACGTGTCAAGGGTTGACGGATGAGTGGTGCGGGCCGGCTGTCTGTTGGCTCTGACAGGCGGAGTCCCACTGCGGAAGCAGCGGCAACCTTTTGCTAGCATCTTGCCTCTCTCTCTCTCTCTCTCCCGCTCTCTCTCTCTCTCTGTCTGTTTCTCTCTCTCTCTTTTTTCTTTCTCTCTCTCAATTAAACATAAACAATAAACAAATTACACAGTACATCTGTCTACAACCAACGGAATGTTTACCTTGCGTTTGAACTTCATATTTGTTCTCAGTGACAAAAAAGCAAATTAAATTCATGTTTCATATATTTCTCAACGGATTGTATGTTTGACTTTGTGATGAAACAGAAACTATTTCCAAAACAGAAAGCTGTGTTTTACTCTCACGTTTCAAGCAACTCGTTAGATGACCGCCAGATGGAGGCAAAGTGAAAGTAATTAACTATAAACTTCGCCGTAGTAATATTTACCATGTATAGCTAATATATGTAATGTCTTATTGTACTGATGGATTTTTTACTCGAAATATGAAAGAAAGAAAGCATATGCAAACATATTTCTGTAGCCAGCCAGAAATGATCTGATGCAAAGTACGGTTTGATTAATGATACCACATTCACCCTGCTTAATAGATGTGAAGATCCTCTTCTTAACCTTCCCTTGACCTTTACAGTTTTTCTGTCAAACTTTGGAGTCTCAGGACTTTGCTGGTATGCACTTGTACTTTTTGGCCATTTGTAATTTTCCTGTTTTTGACATTGGTGTTAATGTATATTTTGCATCGTTGCCTGTATTACACTGCTGTGAATATGGCCTGGAAGTAAATGCTTGTTCATCCACTTCCTGTGCTGTTGGTTTTAATGCCATTTACTTTAAGGGTTTTCATTGCATCCATTCTGATTGTTCTGACATCAGCTCTATTTTTCTTGGTTCGGTTGTACTGGCAATGATGTGCCATATTCCTGGACTTTATCTATACACATGTAACAGTGTTGTGCATGCGTGTTCTGCATGGTAGGATTCTGCCATGCTACCAGTACTGAGTGTCCTTCCTGCCCTGTGGACCCCTTGTGCTACAAATACTATGGTCTGTTCCTACCTTGTGGATCTGTTGGGCAACCAATACCATGGACCCAGGAGTTGTTTGCATGTGCAATTCTTCTTCCTTCCTATGAATAGCTTAGGCTGCATGGTGCTGGGAATTCCACGTCCTTTGATTTGTAAGTAACTGCATGCCACCTCACACATGACCTCTGACCCTGTATCTGCCCAAGATCTTATTGAACTTCTACCTCAAGATGTTCTCATCTAATAAATAGAGGGATGTTTTTTTTATTCTGGGGCCTTGGCTTATCCTGCTGCCTCTGAGAGCTTCTGCCTTTGTCATGGTTCATATCAGAATCCCAGCACTCTTGTTAACGTTTCTTCTCGCCAGTGTCACCCACAGCATGCTTATTAAAGGTCTATACCCAGATTTCAAAGGTGCTTTTCATGTTTTCACATACTGTTATTTTAATAAATAAAAAAATATTTTTTTTAATTTTTAGAATTTATACTGCATAGTTTTCTTTCATAAATGGTTCTTCACATCACATTGTTGGAAGTTGCAAGTTCATTAAATTAATCAAGAAAGGTGTAACCAACATTTAAATACTTTCAATTCAATTGATGAACTTATGCTTACCCAAAACAGGTCATTTCAAAATGATAAAACAGAAAGCTCACTCTGTACTTCAGCACCATTGTTGTAATTTTATCTTCAGTCACAGAAACAACTGCCTTGCCTTATGACCAAAGTAATACAAATAATATCTATAGAAGGAGTTGTACGGTTTGTTTGTTGTCTTGTTTTTGTGCCAGCAATGGAGAATGAAGTGTGTTACAACTGCATATATTTTTTAAAGACCACCCTAGATAATAACAAGTTACTTCCTTATAGTTTATCGTATAGGGTAGTAACATTTCATATTAACATCACTTTTCAATTGGTATCTCCTTTCTGCATTTGGACTGGATATTTTGTCATAGTAATATATCTAAAAATCTCTCTAGTTTTATATGTTTTAGATTAAAACTGCCATAAAAATCTACCCTTATTTAAGTTGTTCCTTCCTTGCGCCACGTCCCCTCCTCCCATCCCACCCCAACCCAACCCAACCCAACCCAACCCCAGAAGTGGATAAGCTGTTTAGACGATGAAATAATAAATCCTACTGTTGTTGGTTTTTATGTAAACATAGAAACTATACCCAGAGGGGTATTTCTGCGTGACATGTTCAGTGAATTAGTCAAGAAAGGTGCGACCAACACTAAGATGCGCCTTATGCTGTCGGGATAGTCTCCCGTCCCCCGTGAGCATGAACCAGATTAAGCGGTTTAGAAGATGAATTAATACATTCTGCTGTTGTTGGTCTTCACATAAGCGAAGAAACAATATCCGGAGGGGATAATATTTCAGCGTGTCATGCCAACCGCAAGGGGGAGATGTTTGCGCCAAAATCACAGTTTACAGACCCTCGCCGAAGACTGGATGGACGAAAAGACAAACGGTTCTCTGAGTTCTGTGAGAGTGAGCAGCTAGTTAGCTAGAGGGAGGGAAGCGGCCCAAGAAAGAGTAGACTGACCAGTTTGTCTTCTGTTACGATGCTGGAATAACGGATAAAATAACACATAGCAGCCTCATCTATATATGACTCAAAGATGTCTGGGAAGATTGACAGCAAGCAAGGTAAGTACATCAGCTCTGTTTCAGAACGAGTCTTGATTGTCGTTAGCTAGCTATATAAGCTAACGTTAGCAAGCTAACCAGGTTAGCTAGATAGCTAACTAGTGCCAGCTGTCTAGCTAGCGAATTTAGACAGAATCCAAGGCCAGACTGTAGTTAGCGTCTGATATAGTAATATGAAGCTAGACTGTTTGCTGAATGTTCTTTATCAGTTTTACCACCAGTGCGCTAGCTTTACGTGCTAGAAGACAATGCTGGCAGCCATGTAGTTAACCTACTCTACATTAATAGAGTAGGCTAGACATCAGTAACTGAAGGTTCAATCTCGATAGCTATAAGCCGCCGGTGGGTGTGGACGTCGGGGACACTTAAGATAACTAAACAGGATGGGTTGCAGTCTAAGCAATGAAGTTAATTGATCTAACCTAGGTTTGGGGGTAGAGGTATTTTGTAATGTTTATCTGTGATGCCTTTGTTAGCTAGCTACTATAATTTTAATTCTGATATTACGTTGATACTGAATTAACTGTTAACTGACAAGATAGAGGATTCTAAGTTAGCTAGGTAGCTAGCATATAGCTAGAATATGCCATACCTTTACCCATTTGCGATAGAAAGGATGTACTAGATAGTACTAAATAGCAATGTAAGGGCTTGGATTAACCCAGCTATCCAGCTGTTGTACTTCCACATTCTAATTTTAACTCTTAGCTAGCTGCATACCTACTTAGATTTCCTCCAGCTTTTGTGCAGGCTTAGCTAGTATACCTACAGTTTTCATTAACATCTGTCGATCTAGCTAGCTATCTGTGTATATAACTAACTGTCTAGTTACCTATATCACTCATCCCACTGACAATTTATTGAAGGGTCAGTGAGGTTAAAGTTGATGGGTGTGGGATTATATACGTCATCATTGACAGGTTATAACTAGGGTGCTGAAATTTTCACGTCATTCGTTATTCATTCGTTTTTTATACATTTAAAAAGCTCTTATTGTTCGGTTTGTGTTATTTTTCTGATGCATTATTCATGCCAAAATGAAACGAGTGATTAGTGAGTCTTGTGATTGTTTTGTAAATAACCTTCCCAGAAGAACCTTGATCTTTTGTCATTTGTAAATCACCAAAAATATGGTTTGTCAAAAGTGTAGGAATGTAGGAAACTTATTGTATATTTCTGTTGTCTGGTACAAAGGATGACATGAGGAGAAATAACTTTACAAAACATTTTAGAAAAAGCAGAATCTGTAAACATCTGTAAATGAGAAGTATGTTTAAAAGACTGTAAAAACTACTTCCTGTTTCAGTGAAAGAAGCAAAATGCAGTTCCTTCTTCATTTATCATTGGTTTCATTAGTTAGGCACTGGTCTTGGACTGATATTCAGGATGTTGACTTCCCTCTATGGGTAATTTCACCTGTTAAGAATAACGGTCTTATCAGTTTGAGTGATCGGTAAGTTAAGACTTTGAACTTCCTAGCCGTTCCTATATCGTAATGCCACAGTTTGACACACACCACTGTTGGAGTTGATGTCTCCTAGAGCGTGGGAAAGACAGAAGGTGGACCCACCGTTCAGGAGGTTAAGGGTTCGCTTCAAGCTAATTGCTGCTGCCACTATGTCGTAGAGCAGGCTGCTTAATATCTCTTTCCTCCAGAAGGCCTGTTCTTGCAGCTGGGTGATGTAAGGCATCAGCCAAATAGGGAAAATGCAAATGTACCGTGGTAACAGCCAGCTGGGTTGATATTACTGCTCTTAATCTGCTCTATGACTGTACCGTATTCACAGTGGCCCAGCACCAAAGATTTTAATTTAAGAGCTATGTTCTTAAAGCTTCTCAGTTGTCTCGACTGCTGGGTCATTGTTTTTTCTCAACCTTAAATTATGCTCTGTTCTCATTAATATTTGTTTATTTTTTTAAATTCAAGTTGAAATTCTCAGTTATAATGTAATATTTAACTGCTGTTCTGCTGGGTGAATGTGGGTGGGTCCTGGATTAGCACTCTTGCTCTGAAGTGATGCATGTGGGCCTTGACGTGAAACTCCACAGAACACCCACATTAACCTCAGGCTCTGTGTCACCGTAAAGTGTTGAGTGTTTAGAAATTTCCCCTAGATGGTGTCGTTCACAATAGTGGCATCATCAGAATTCCACTAAGGCATGCTTCAGCTTAAGTGTCTCAGCAGTCTCTCTGTGACCAATTCAGTCCGCAGTCGAGGAGCGTTTGACGGCAAACAAAAGCCCCAGTCTCTCCCCTCTTCCCCGTGAGCACTTCTGAAGAACATAAAGGGTGAAACGTGGCACTGCCGTTAAACTGGAAGCCGCTCGATCTGTTTACATGCTAGGAGGAGTTATGGGATACACTCCACAGCCTTTCACCCTGTTTGTGTTTGATTTAAAGCTGTTTAATAAAAGGGGAGTAGACCCATATTAAACAAGCTACTACATGCACGCACACACGGGGATATGAGGTAGATTGTGTTTACATTAACTGACGTTTTGCACTCGAGTTCAGCCACGGAAAAGTTTTGCGCATTGGATTCATACATATTGCTTTGTGTTACGTTGCTGGTTTTTATTAAACAGTTCTCTCATTCTATTTCTACCCTTTCTTCTCTCTTTCTCTCTCTCCCTCTCTCTCCCCCTACCCACCTCCCAAGATTCCCAGCGTTCACACTTGTCATCCTTCACAAGGCTGATAGACAAATTTCACTCCCCAAAGACAAAACGAACTTCTTCAAAGAAAAGTTCTAAGCCTCCTGTAGAGAGAGGTGTAAAGACTCCAGAGAAGCCTGTAACTAAGGTAGCTTTGTAAACACAGCATCAATACAACACTTCTGATTCTGATTATTATGGTTATTAGTATAACTCAGCTGATGTCCTCCCTCTTTTTATGGTTCAGGGTCTCAGTCGGCTGGAAGAGCAGGAGAAGGATGTGGTCAATGCCTTGAGATACTTCAAGACAATAATCGATAAGATGGCCGTGGACAGAAAAGTGCTGGAAATGCTGCCAGGCTCCGCTAGCAAAGTGCTGGAGGCCGTGCTGCCGTTAGTGCAACTGGACACCAAGATTCAGAGCAGGTGGATACTCTGCTTTGTTCTGTGGATTTTTTAAAGAGGCAAAAAATAAAACCTACCAAACCTATTCTGGTGTTTTAGCCCATATATTTAGCTTGATGGATCATCCCTCCCCACACTATGATAACTGCAGCCTACATTTTAACAAACACAGTTTTCCCATCTTAGATTCTGAGCCTCTGACGTGCCAGTGTTGGTCTCGTTGGCTATTACTGTGTACCACATTATGTCTGGGTTGAGACTGTCATTTTCTGACTAGTTACAATTTCCTTAGCATTACCTACGATTATTTAAACTGTGTGAGAAGATTTTGAACCCTGACATGTGGACTAAGCTGGTGACCAGCGGTCCATATAAACCTCGAACCCTTCTGTCCACAGTTCTTCTGTGTCGTCCTGTCTCAGCCGAGTCTACCAGAGTCTGGCCAACCTCATCCGCTGGTCCGACCAGGTCATGTTGGAAGGCGTGAACCTGGATGAGAAGGAGACCGTTGTGACCGTCACCACCATCATCAAAGCTGTGCTGGATGGGGTGAAGGTAATTTTCTTTCATTCACGTAACAGACTTTGAAAAAGATTTCAAGATCGCAGGGAAGTGCCCCCAGCCTAGGTTAGAACTGGGAGAGGGTGGGTTTGATTATTTCAGAGAGGAGTGTTTTTCTGCGTTGATGGTATGGAGGAAGCTCTGTTTGTATGCATGACTTCCTCCACATTGTCTGTTCCGCTCTAAAATCTAAAAGTGCATTTCTCCATTACAACGTTGTCCTGAATTTAGCATCTGGTTGTGGTGTTTAATTTATTCCCGTTTCAAAGTCGTCACTGTTTAATCTGTGTCAGCTGTGGCTTCTCCTTTTGCTCTGTCGAACTGACGTCGTCTCTCATCCGCTCTTCTGTCCACGCCTAGTGGGGGGGGGGTGGCTGTGGCGAGCGCCGATAGCGGCCTGGCTGATCATGAAAGTGTCTGTGGTCTGATGCAGGAACTCGTGAAGCTGACCGTGGAAAAGCAGGAGCAGCCCTCACCCACAGTCAACAGCCTTCCTCCCATCACCAGCTCAGAGAGGTACAGGGCTTCTGGTTTCAGCTGATGGATCAGGCCCTCTTTAATGTGTGCCTCTGCGCTGAAAATCATTTCAGTTTATTGCCAGACCTGTATATACTGGCAGTACATTTGTGAACTGTTAAGAATAAATGATTGTATCAGTTTGGAAAGACGAGCACATGCTGTCTTTATTGCAGATCCTCTGTGACAGCCCATTAGTTTGAATTGCACTAAATCTGCACCAGATCCTCAGGCTATAAGCTTCTTCTCATAAGTGATGTGCCGTGCCTGGGTCATTCTTTACACCGCGCTAATGTGACTGTGACGTTTCCAGTGTTCCGGAGCCTCCCGTTATAGAGACAGAGGAGGAGAAGAACTCGACTAACTCCTCTTCCTTGAACCATTCCGCTGAGGTCCTGACGGACGCCACCGCGGCCGAGGAGGCGGCCCCTCCCAAACCCCCCCTCCCTGGGCTCAAAGTACCCGAGCATGGGTAAGAGAAATGTCTCCCCTTCCCTGCTCCCAAACCCCATTTCTCTTTCTCATGCCTGCTGGGAGTCTCTCTGTTCTAAATCTCATGCACTAACGGGTGTAAGTGGCAGGTTACCTGGCCAGACGTGCATGCGAATAATATTTTGCTGTTGAACGTGGAGCTTTTCTGCTTGGATAAAGGCAGAGAGTGTGCTGGAGGAGCGCAGCCAGCCGGACGTGCTGCTCTACGGGCTGTAGCTGCTCTACGGGATGTAGCTGCTCTGCCGTGCCTGTGTTCTCTCCGTATGATCTCACTGTTCACTGAGCTGAACCGTTTACGAGAAACCTAAAAGGGAAAGTGTGAAACTAGCTGTCTATAAATAACACTTCCTAAGAGCTTTGGTATTGGTAGGGGTGTAAGCAAAGAAAGGTGATGCTGCTTGACTTCCTTTGGCAAACTGATGTCTCTTAGTCTATTTTGTGATAAGTGGTTCTATTATGCTGCGCCCTGACGGAGAGAAAGAAAGAGAGAGCGATGTGGTTTTGAGAGAAAAAGGGGAAAAGAGAGAGAGAGAGAGAGAGAGAGAGAGGGGAGTAGGAGACTACCAAGTCTGGATATGAAGGGATTAAAGTGACTTAATATAATGTAGTTTTGAATAATTTTGAAGCGTGCACGACCCACATTGAAAACCTTTGGATTTTTTTGTTGTATGAATTGGAATTTTAACCCTATGGAGTGATTGGTGTGCTGTTATCTGTAACTAAGCACTAGGCAATCTTTGCTTTACTAAAAGTATAAAAGCAGCCCTTCCCCAGAAACCTGTTTGCTTTAGTTGTTGTTTACTCATGCTTTGCTGTAGCAGGCAGTGAAAGGTGAATATGGTGAACTGAACATCAAGATCTTGTAGGTTTTCTTTTACAATGCCTGGATGCAAACCTCCCTTGTCTAGTAAAATGTGTGTTGAGATGGAGGGCCTCCCAGTGCTCTCAGCCGTGGTTTGAGAAGAGCCCGGCTGCCTCTCTGCTGCCTCTCTGCTGCCACCGCAGTCTCTGCTGCCTCCTTCCTCTCAGCTGTGGCTTAGTGAGGTCTGCGCTCATGTGTGCCTGAGGCGTGCAGGTCTTCCTGTCCTTCTCCTTCCGGGGTGGGCGTGAGGCTTACCGCGCGCGTTTCTTTGATGAGCGGCACAGCGTACGACCTCACAGAGCCTGGTTCGAACCGCACGCATACAATACGAGGGATTTGCTGCTGCGCCCACCACCCCCACCCCCAATCCCCACCCCCCACACCATGGCAAAGCTGTGTTTGATCCCCTTGCCACTGTGGATGACTGGAACAGAGGCAGAAAGAGAGTTCCAGTCAACTGTGTGTCAGCAAGACGGCCTTTACACATGCCTACTGTGTGCGCCAAACGGGGCTTCACATCCCAACGCTTTTGTCTTTAAGGCCACTGTGACAGTTATCATCACGTGCTTTGTCGCACCCCCCAGTGATGGGCAACTTTTGTTCTTGACAGCTGTGATTCTTTTTCCTCATCTTCTTTTGTATCGAAACAAAAGGATGAAATGTAATTAAGCCATTCTCCTTCCAGTCCTCCAGCTCTTCCTCCGAAGAAACGTCAGTCAGCCCCATCTCCTACGCGCGTCGCCGTGGTTACACCGCTGAGCCGCGCCACGAGCGGCTCTAGTCTTCCCATCGGCATCTGCAGAACGGTGAACACGCGAGCTTTTCTGCTTCCTCTCACGTGACGAATTCACTCTGTAGGCCAGAATGCACTCTAAACTCTTAGTTTTAGGTGTGTGCTCTCTCTGTGCACTCGTGCTCTTGAGCAAAACATGGAGGAAAATTGTTTTTAACGTACCCATCAAAGGTGTGGATAAACATTACAGTCTGTCTATATAAGAAAGGTGCAGCCAGAAAGTATAGTCTATAGACATAGTGCAATATATGTGCAAACACATCACATTTCATTATTTTATTTATTTATTAAATGTTGGCTAAACTCCGTCTCTGTGCCCCCAGGACTTTGATGCGGACGGCCTACAGAGGCGTTTCTCTGGAGGAAGCCACTCGTACGGGGGGGAGTCTCCGCGTGGCTCTCCCTGCGGGAGCATGGGCAGGCTGAGCCAGTCTGACGAGCAGCTGTCCTCCCTGGAGCAGGACAGCGGACAATGCTCCCGCAACACCAGCTGCGAGACGCTAGGTGGGACATCCAGGCGTTTGCTGATCGTGCAGACCACACACACCCCCCCCCCTCCCCAACTTTGCTGTAATTGCTTGTGTTCACCACCTTTTCCTCTGGTTGCTCACTCAGATACAGCAGGGAGCTACGACCCAGACTACGACTTCCTCAGCCAGGACTTATCCAGCGTGGATCAGATCCCCCTGCCAGCAGGGGGCAGCCTCGGGCCCCTTCCCGAGTCTTATCGGGAGTCTTCGTCGTCCTCGCCTTGCCCCGGCCAGCTTCCCCACGGTCCGTCCTCGGGCGTCGACCACGCCCCGCCACCTCACTCCGCCCCTCCGGCCCTGCCTGAAAAGAAACGCCGGAGCGGAAACCCCGCGATGCCCTTCGACAACCTGCCGTCTCACCACGCGCCTCTGGAGCGCCTCCCCTCCCAGTACGACAACGTGGCAGATGAGGACATGCCCGTGCCACCTTTCCCCCTGTGCCCGCTCCTGCCCCCCGTACCCGTCTGTAGCCCTGCTGTGTACGACACGGACTTTGTCCCCACGGACAGCACTCATGTCCCTCAGAGTCCCCCGCCTCTACCTGAGAAGAAGTGCAGGCACAGTAAGTATGGTCCAATCAGAAGTGCAGGCACAGGGAGTATGGTCCAATCAGAAGTGCAGGCACAGGGAGTATGGTCCAATCAGAAGTGCAGGCACAGGGAGTATGGTCTAAACAAAAAGGAAATATACTTCAAAATCAATAACAGTGTGGCTGGACCAGAGGAAATGGAAGACGTTCGGCCAAGAAAGGCACAGATTATTATGAGCTTACCTTCTTTTGTCCTTCCTTCAGTGACAGGATGTAGAAAAATGAGATGAAAAGATGATGATCTGCTCAGGTGATAGTGAGGCTGGTATGAGCTGGCTGGGACCTGAAGGAATTGACTGGAGGCGTGGTTTAATACTAATGGTTAGTCATGCAGCAGATCTCCCTGGGGGAACTTAAACTTCCTGGGGGACACTGCTGGAGAGGACATGGCTGCAGGAACATTACTGGGGGGACACTGCCGGGCCTGTTTGTGGTTAAGTGTTGAGCTCGAGGCATCAGAGCAGGTGCCTAGGTTCTGATCTCAGCTCACATAAGCGCCAACCACAGAGCTCCGCTCTGCCCAGAGCCATTCCTGAGAACCTGGGCTCCTCAACATGACCTGGGTTTGAAATACCAATATGTCAGTGAGGGTTTTTGTTTTTTTTTTTCTTCCTTGAGCTGTTGCTTTGAAATGCTCAGAAAGGGATCAACCCCTCACAGTCAGTGTGCTGAAATTCTTGTGTAATGTTTGCTCCAGATGATGTAATAGGCAGGCCTGTTTTTCCACTATGCTCATTTTCTTAAGCCCCTCAGTTCAGGCCAGGCATTGGGAAATGATGACGTCAATTCTGGAGTGAGGTCATGTGGAATAATGCCTTTGTTCGCGAAATCTCTCAATGAATATGAGGGGCGTAACCCAGGACACACAGGAAGTGAGTTCACACCGAATGGCCCTGGGAGCAGACAGTGTTGGGAGTTTGGTGAGGGGTGGGAGATGATGTAATGGCCTGTACATCGAGCTCACAGATTATTGGCAAGTTAACAAAGAGCAAGTACTGAGGCAACATTGCAATTGTTTATTTCCACACATGACGCGTTTATAATCTAAATTATGCCTTCCTGTTGTTTTATAGCTCTGAGACTGTCACCAAGTGCTAG
>JAOXYF010000022.1:8721124-8736838 GCA_028565775.1 Sternarchorhynchus goeldii
AACATGGATATTAATGGCCTGCTGGAGGTCATTTTGCAGGACTCTGGCTCTGTTTTGTGTCTTGTGTAAGTGTTCCCGTTATTTTTTTGAGTAGTGTATACACATCAGCAAATACCTTGTTGTGCACACAGTCATTGATCCTGTACATAAGGTATACCTACAAGGAAAATGGTCCACTAAAGTAGTCTTATGGAGCTCAACATGATCTTTAACAAATACACATGTCTAGGGACTCCCTAACCCTACGACATTATTAGTGTGGTACGTACAGTACAGTGGTAAGTCCAACAGATGCCAACAGGCTAGGGAAAGTAACTGCACACTTATGAACCTATAAGATGTACCAAATAAAGTGGCCAGTGAGTATAAAGGCAGGTGTTTGTAATTAGGTGGTTAATGAAACACACTGGATCATTTTATATAATTTGGAGATTCATGATGTTTCCTCAAGCCTGTCAGCTTCAGAATTCTGTCAGTTAGGATTCATCATCAGGCCACAAAGGTTCTGGGCCAAATTTACTAAGACATTTACTGTGGACCGTGTTTGAGGAGCCAAAAAGCCCCAAACAAACAGTGAGCACGCATGTCATCGGTGCTGAGTGTGTGCTGTTCCACACATGGCTGTTGATGCAACGGTTGGATTGTTTGACTGTTTTAGCTCACTGACCTCAGGCAAGATTCTTCAGGTCTTTCAGCAGGACCTCGCACTTCAAAAGTTAAGATTTTCACAGTTCCACAGCAGTTTGTTGCTGAGAAGCTACAGCAGCAGTAGCAGTGTGTCCACAGTGCCGCTGGTGGAGGAGCACACAGGTATAGGCTTGTCCTCCCCCACCCGAGTTACCGTTAGCCGGTTATCCACCCTCTTTATTTGCACATCCGCCTCCTCTCTGGAGAACCACGTGGGGCCCTCAGAACGCCCACAAGCAGAGCACCACCAGCCACATGAGTCACAGGCAGGCGCTGAAGCGAAGCACAGTCTTCTTGGAGAAGGCCAAACGAGCCAGCATTTGTGCCTTCAGCAAGGCCAAAAAAAAAGGCACCCACACACCCACACAAACACACACAACTGGTGTAGGTGACGGAGCAGGTTTATTACACCCAATCGTGTTTTGCTTTGGATTTTTCGACAATGAGCTCTGAGATAAAACAAACAGCTAGCACCACCTACAGTGCTCTGACAGGTGGAGAACGGCTATTGGAGCTCTAGGACTCAAGGTCAAACTCATCCAAACTGCTAGCTCAAGTCCTATCGAACAGAACGAGAACCGAGGGCAGTTACTAATCACATACTGCAGCTTTTGATATGAGCAGGTTTTTCTTTGATTACTTCCGGAAAGAAACTACTCTAAACAGTAAAACAGCTCAGAATAACCCAACAAAAAAACAGCTTCTGATTTCAGATACAGTACATGTAAAAAGGTTCAGCTTTGGTCAGATCAGTGTAGGCAAGTGATTTCATGCCTTAACTAATCTTCTTGTTAGACAAACAAGGGCCACGGCCTTAAAGCATCTGATTATCAAAGTGTTCACTACTGCACCTGTCCCATTCATGTCATTGATCACCAGAGCACTCATTCCAGCACAGCCATTTGTGGCTCTTTGCTGACAGCGCGAGGGTATCGGACACCTGGCAGAACCCCCACTACTGCCTGTAAGGCTCCTCAGTGAAGGGAGATGGTTGCCAGATCTAGCAGAATCCTGCATGCCAGACGTAGCATTTGGAATCCCAGCGCATGCATGGTTGGGACGAGTAGGGAGGGGTCCATTCGGGGGTTGGGCCCCTGTGAGCACTTCCTTATAAGGTCATCTCTCTGGGAGCCAACATTAGGGCAACAATTGATAGCTGACCTCGACCAACAACTGAGAGCAGCTATCAATCACCGGTTACAAGCCACAACCCACCTTGTTTGATGCTCTGGGTTTTCCTATTGTTAAGTGGAACAACTGTTACATGAGCAGGGAACCAAAAGCATCATTTTCATGACGTGGATATTGCAGCGGAACGTGCAACAAGTCTTCATTCAAACTGAATGAAGGAATCACAGCCCACTGGAAGGTAGACCATGACAGGTGTGACTGCACAGCCCACTTTCAGTCAACTTTAGAAGTCAGAGAGCAACAGAGATTTTTCATAATACAATATAATCACCTGGGCTGAGTTTAACGTGTTTAACTGTTCTGCAGTTGCTGAGTACAGATGTGTATATAGGAGGCCTGGCGATGAGACGCATGGACGCAGGTACACGTGCACACACTCACACAGAGTCACACACACACACACACACAAAGCACAACACAACACATAATAGACAGGGGTGTGAGGGACAGTCAGTAAGGATGGCACTGGCTGTGCGTTTAATTCTGTTCATAGCCAAGTGAGTTACAGTCTCACAGACCTTCACAGGCTGTGCCATCATTCTCCGAGGACATGCGTGGATAGAGGGGGCAGGGGGGCGGGGGGACAGCACAGATGTCATGTTATGAAACATCTCCAGAAACCCTAGGTGCCTCTTTATGTCTGAATTAATCACCAACCAATTTAAATCCATTATTATCAACCTCATTACATCAGTATTTATGGACCTAGATGCTGAAGACTGTGACAGACCTAATGGTCTAAAAACACAGGGAAAGGAAGGAGACCTCCAAACTCCACACCACCCAGAATGCCCCCAAACATGCAGGTTTGTTTGTTTTTTTATATCTAACTTAAACAAAAACATCCAGGGGAGAAAATCATTATCTGCTACAATAAGGCAAGTCTGTCCTTTCTGTCCACAGAGCCCGCAGCTAAAATCTGATCTTTTCTTTGGCACCTGAACACCGAATGAGAGCTCTTCAGTTCCTCGTGGACACTGTTTTTCATCAAATAATTACAAAAATGAGTTCTTGTGTAAACACTGAAATATAATCAGTCAAAATAAAGAAAATCAAAACATTGCCTGCCTGGAGCCTAAATGGCACATTTAGAACCACTTCCAGGTTAAGACCACCTTCTCATTGGGCCTGCCCTTTAACCACGGCCCGGCCCAGATCCAAAAGCAGAACCAGAATTAGGCCCAGGCCCAGGCCCAGGCCCAGGCCCAAGCATCGGCGTGCATCTCAAGGTGACACTGCTGTTCATGTGAAGCAGGGCTCATTGCCCAACACACTGCCCTGCCGTGCGGGGGAGGGGTTCTTAAAGCTCCACACCTGTCATCCTCGTTGTCACTGTGAGCTATAAATAAAACATTCCATAATCGCCTTTGTTTATCCCTGCTAAATATAACCTTTACCCACTATGCTGCAAAAAAGATTTTAAAAAAAAGTGTTGGGATGGTGCTGGTACAGAAACCACACAGACACATACACCCATGTCCAGCCCTCAGAAGAGCATGGACCAGGGGAACACCTCCACCCACAGCAGCCTGGGCTAGGAGAACACATCCACCTACAGCAGCCTGTGCTAGGGGAACACATCCACCTACAGCAGCCTGTGCTAAGGGGAACACATTCACCCACAGCAGCCTGTGCTAGGGGAATACATCCACCCACATCTACATTCACACGCCCTACATGTTCTTAAATCACCACATGATCAGCCACAGGTTACCATACATACAGGTACATGCGCGCGTGCACACACACACACATTCGCACGCACGCATGCAGACACACCCTCTTCAACTTCAGGCGGTTTCATTGGTTCCACACTGACAGAAGTGGTGGTCTTGAAACACATTTGAAAGCCGTAATTCTCCTCTAGCACTATTCTGAGCTCCGCTACATTACTGCTCATATAGAGAGGTGCTCCCTGAGCCGAGAGCTGTGTGAAGGGGGCGTGGGTATCATCAGAAGTGTGTGTGTCCACTACACTGAGTCAGCCCAGCAGGAGATCCTTAACACACACCACTCTTTACACAGCTATGTTGAGAAGATCCAAACCATCCTGACTTTGCAGCATCCAGTCACCACATCACAAGTACACTCTTATAAACCACAGAGATCTGCACGCCCTTCTTACTGTGAACTAGCGTTACATAATCCTCTTAACTGTGATACACTGGCATATTCACTGGCTCACACAGGTTATTCGAAAAGTGGTAGTCATGGCAGCATAGTACATGTGTAATAACATCATCGATGGCTGATGTGCCCCCCCGCCCCCTTTCCCCTGTTGAATCTTACCAGCCACTTCCACGATGTCTCCAGGCACGATATCTTTCGCTTTGATTCGCTGCACCGTCTTGCGGTCCTGCCGGTAGACCTTGCCCATCTCCGGCTCGTATTCCTTAAGCGCTTCGATGGCGTTCTCCGCATTACGCTCCTGCCGCAAACGCCAGACGCGTGAACCAGGGGGTAGAGAACACAAAACGCGACTCTGCGCCAGCTCCCAGTACACCCGTACCAGGTAACCAGTGATCTTAATGGTTCCAGTCAGGTGTGCCCGGAGGCGGAATAGGGGAATACTGTCGACTGTGTGGTTGGTGGGTGAAGAAACACTGTCTTACACTACTACACCCACTGGAATGCTTCATGCATACAGATGTCACCACGTAACATCAGATCACCACGTAACACCAAATCTTGGCTGTGACTAAAAGACCAATTGCTTCAAGTTTGTAACCAAAAAAGCAAAAGAAAAGTGAATGACTTTGAGAGAAGAGCTTCCAGATTTATTTGAAAGATTTTTTTTTTTTTAGCTCTGACAGCTTAGGAAGTCTAATATACCAGAGGTACTTGAAAACAATCATTTAAAAAATGTGGTTTTTGTAAGAGAACCGGGACTGAACTATAAGAACTATATTTGCATACTGTACTGCAGTTGAAAATGAGCTAAATCTAAGAAAGCTTCAAAATGTTCAAATTAAATAGCCATTTTAAAGTTTCAGGATGAGAGAACACAGAAGCACAGGGGAATTGGCTGAGAGGACAAGCACTCACCTGCCACACACCTACAATGGCGTTGGCTATAAGAATAAGCAGAATTACAAAAGGTTCTACGAAGGCCGTGATCGTCTCTTCCCCCTCCTCAAACCACGCTAAAACCTACCGAGAAAGAAAGAGAGAAACACACACAGAGAGAGTGAGTGAGTGAGTGAGTGAGAAAGAGAGAGTGTGAAGGAGAGAATGAGTGAGAGAGCCTGTGAGAGAGACAGAAAGAGAGAGAGAGAGAGAGAGAGAGAGAGAGCGCAAGAAGTGACATAGAGGAGGGACAACATCAAATCAGTAAAAGGATCCATGCTCAAAGTGTTGAAATAAGAGGTCACTAAAACGCAAAAACAAGAGTGAATGCGAGAGAGAGAGAGAGAGTGAGAGAGAGAGACTATGTGTATGTGTGTATGAGCGACAGAGAGAGAGAGAGAGAGAGAGAGAGAGAGAAAGAAAGAGAGATATGCATGTTCACATATGAGTCATCCAGACATGCAGCATTCAACACTGCATTGCTTGTAACAGGGCTTTGTTGTAGGACTACAGATTTAGGCCACTTGTAGAGACATGCTACAACATAACTTGCTGTTTTCTTGCACGTTCTGTCTCACACACACACACACACACACACACACACAGACGCACCCTGTAATCAAGAGTAGGCCATTACAATGTCCTTAAAACTCCAGTCTAACATTTACAATAGCCAAGCAAGTAAAGGACCTTCTCAGCTGCCAGGGTAGTTCATGTCTAACAAGAAAAGACTGTTACAGGTAGCACTACAGAACATGCACCTGGCTGAGTTTTAATGCCCTTTGACCTGAAGGCTGAGATTAGAAATGGCTTTACGCACATCACCAGCACAGGGGACGATGCCTTCTCATGTCTGGGGTGGTCACATAACGGTTTTCTCGGGGTGCCACTGTTTCATAGTTCTCCCAGACAAGGGCAGCTAGTGGCTGCAGTGCACCGGCGCCTTGTCACGACCGGCCGGATCTGTGATGCCAACCCAAACCGCTGGCACCTCCTAACCCTAACCCCTAACCCTAACCCTAGAACAAGCAGGTTTCCCTGAAGGTCAAGAGCCATTTTTGGCCAGAGGAAACACCCAACCCCTCGTGTGCCCAGCTGGAGCTGTCGAAGGGCATGGACACCTCCCTATCTCTTGCCGAGCGGCAGGCAGTCGGCATGCTTCTCTCTCATCTGGGGGCCAAAAAAGCCACAGGGCCACGTGGCTGAGGGACCCCCCCTGCACGCACACTCACGTGCACACGCGGCCAACACTCATCCAGCACGTCAAACTCGTGAGCAACAGGGAGCGCAAACCACTCAACAGACTTTTGGATTTTGGGAAATTCTACATCACATGTGTCAAACTAAAGAAAAGGAAAAAATTAAGTAATTAAGTAAGTAATTAAGTAATTAACAGAAAAATACAGAGTAATTAACATAATTAATAACCAAGTGTAAACATCAATATTTTCCATTTTCTTGGTTCAACAGTTTTTTCTTACTGATACCTAGTTGCAGAAGGGTTGAATGTAACACTTTACACAACCTTTGTGAACTTTGAACTGACAACCTAAATATGGCCCCCGTCACTTCTGCAAGCCGTGGAAGGTTCCTGTGAAAAGCTGCTCAGGCTAATCGAGTGGAGGGGGTCTTTCCACATTAGTCCTAGAAAGCAGAACATGGTTCAGATGTCCTGCTTGGCAGATGGTGACAAGACACTCTATCCCAACTTATGTTGTTGTCACCATTCCTAAGGAGCAGAGCTTTCTCAGCTGTTTAACCTCCTGATCTGTAAGTAACCAGCAAAGATACCAGATACTAACAAGCCACTGCAAGTCTTCTGCAACAAATGCACACACACAGGAACACAAACAATTAGCAAATATTTTTTTTAAAAAAGAACTAATGTAAAAATAAATACAAGATTTTACATTTTAGGGAACGATGGATGTATCTGATATACCATATTTTTACTTACAAATGATATACAAGCTGCCAGCAGAAGAATTCGTACAAGTAAATCCTCAAACTGTTCCACGACCAGCTCCCATAAAGACTTCCCTGAGGGCAACACAGTGAGGTCAGCAACCATGTCAACAAACACCAGCGGCCAAATCCATTTAAATTATCACACAACGTCAAAACGGGAATAATTACCTTCTTCAGCGGGCAACTCTGCACACAAATAATTGATGGTAAAGAGACATAAGAGAAAACAGATTAAAAATACTGGAATACATTTAAAAGCAAGTACTGACAACAAACAGAGATCAAAGTCAGGAAGTACAATTTTTGATGCTTCGAGTGCTAAGATACCAAGGCAACCTAATGCCACAGTGTTTACAGCAGGCCAGTTATTCTCTGTGGAGTGCAGCACCAGAGAAAGGTTCTGGATGTCAGGTGTTACTAATGACACCTTTTCACTTCTTCAACTGAGAGGAGATGGTCTGTCATTTTAGACTGCAAAAGCTTTATCATGTCTACAAACTGGAACAAGTGTGTAGAACTGGACAGTGTTTCAGCAAGAGAAAAAAAGCCTCTTTAGTCTTAATGTCAAAACTCCAATCCTCTCTTAGGCCCAATATCTACACCTAGGGGAAATCAAGTCTTCAGCTTATGTTTCCCTAAAATATTAAAATATATACTACCATGACCTTAAACACCAGAGAAAGTATTTCGGTTTAAAGTGAGGATGCTGTAGTGAAGATCATGGAATATGAATCAAGACAGTCTAAAATATAAAGTACTCTGGGACAGAAACATTTTTAACTGGGATTGCAGCTGAATTCCCATTCAGACTGTGCATTTCTTGAGGGTATAAAACACTGTCGCCCCTGATGAAAGTTAATTTAACAATGATCCTTAGTTTGGGCTAAAGTAGAATCAGAGAGGAACCTAAAGAGACCAGCATCCTCGGATTCGCGCTGTCTGACGCAAGGGCTCGCGCCTTGTGCCCGGTTTGTCAATTACCGAGAAAAATCACAAGGTGTGTGATGACGTCAGCGATTTTACAATCCATGCCGGGATGTGCCGATGACAAACAGGGAATTTGTCTCGAATATCTAGCTGCGATGTTTTACGAAGAGGACATGTGAGAAACCAGTCAAAACGCACAAAAACGTCTCACGTACCATTTGGACCCCATTTCTCTCTCTGCCTTTTCACTTGGTCTGCAGCCAGTCCTGTGCTTTCGTTGACGTTGAAATAGCTATAAACTTCATCCACACTCTTCATGTGAGCGTTCTCCATGGTTAGTGTTTGCCCTCTTTGGACAGCTGACTGAGATCTGAAGAATATCCTTCTCCGTACAAAAGAATCAAAATTTATTGTGTGCCTCAGTAGGTACCGTATACATTTACATAAATACAACGTCCATCAGCCGTAAAGGCAAACATACGTAGATCAAAACTTGCGCTGTTTGGACGGACAATGCACCTTCCACGGATCTATCCTTGGTACATACAGGGAAAAGGGAAGCTGTTCACCCTCGTCGTTTCTTCTTATTCCCAAAGAGATGGGCGCCCGGATCACACAAGCGTTCTTGCTTAGTACATCACATCTATTCGATCCAAGCCTGCGCGTGCCTGGAAGTGTGATGGTCAACCTGTCTGCCGTCGTCCCCCTATTCAATGGCAACTTCAAGCTGCGATTACTCCGGTTTTATCGCAGGTGTCTCACTACTGCCCCCTTTGCCGATACCGCATGTGGAGGCCACTCATTGGATAGTCGGCGTCCGGAAAGCTTTAGAAGGTCCAACCGATATTCCTTGACTTGGAATAGTGACCTGCTCAACAGTTTACGTTTATAAAGGAAGTGGAAAGAAAAAGAGGCAAATTCTAACATATGTCCTAGAATACACAGAGGTTATTTGTTTGTTGATCAGTAAAGTAATAATAAAGCTGACGGGATTTATACTTTACCCAGTCTGAGGTCTGCTTGGTAATTTAAATACCTCAGTTCACAAGAGTGCTTGACCAACTCATGACACCTAATTTCAGTAGCGTGAATAACAAATCTTTTGACGTCACATATTTTCACATCCTCAATTACTAAAAGTGGCGTTTCATGTATATCTGTGTGTACACATATCCGCAAACCAACCGCAAAGAGAATTCTCTGATTTTTTTAAATAGTGATGCTTTATCTAGGAAAATATCTGAAACTATACATAATAACTATATAAGTAGTAATAAACTATAGAACTGGCACGGGCAGGATGTGTGCTTACCCACTGTAAGAGCACTGGGAAACCACATGCATGCAGATCAGGGAGAAAGTACATGTATGAAGCCAAGTCAGCACTGCAGTGAATGCCCTGTTACAGAGATGATCTAGTCTGGATCCGTGTACATAAACATTACTCATATTATTCAAAGAAATTGTTGCTGTAGTGTCACCTGCTTTGACTGAGCTGGTGCAGTATAAAGTTTTGCATCAGGGTTGGCAAGACGCTGTTATATTCTTACATCTATTTTTGTCTTCTGTATGTACACATGATGGTGTGGAAAATGTACATTTGCAATGTCCATAATGAAAATCAGAGCTTGTTTAGTCCATGTAATAGTGCTGAAAGAGAAGAAATAAGTGTGACACTCCACACTGAAACACGGCACGTTTCAGAAACTGTCATCTCTGAGTGGTAATTTTTAAGTTTGTACATTTTCAGCCCTCTTGACATATCCAAGTCTGTTTCAGGCCGTGTAGTGTTTTAGCTGTAGTGTTCTGTATTGCTTTTGAGTCTAGGGAAAAGTAAGCTATTGTTTTCTTTTGCGGAAACAACAGGTGGAGTTCATCAACTGTCCATCAGGGACTAGACGTTGTAACAGGTCTGTGTACTACAGTGATGAAAGAAGATTAAGTGCAGGGTTGGGGTTTAGAGCAACGCCATGGTTTGATTTACCAGGACAGCACTGTAGGATTCAAGAGCTGAAACTGCCGGCTTTGCTAATATTCACAAAACCATCCAGACACACAAAAAATGAGAGGTTAAATGTACTTGTTTATTTTGTTGGTGATTCCTAGAAAAATCAAGCAAGTGTCTTCGGGCAGAAAGTCACTTGCATGTCCTAACAGGTAGGGCAGGAGTTTGAGATGGGGCTCTGCTGATTACCCCTCAGTAACAGAAACAAAAGGGGGCCCTGCCAAATTCCTAAATTGGACAGCTCTTCTGCCCAAGGTCATGACTGCTGCTTCCTAAAATAACCAGGTGCTGGTGCATGTAACACTTTGTTCATTGTTATCTTCAGGCATATGGACCAAAGCTCTGTTCTTAAAGACATGTCAAAGCAGGGGACTTGTTTGAAGTTAGCAGTGGGAAATGTTTTCGGCTTACGCGTGGAACACTTCTGAGAACATGTGTTCTTACTCTCCCGATTTCACAGGGCACCACTACCTAATCTCTCCCACACACATCCAAAAAAGGACTAGCTGCTCTGTTTTTAAAAGTAAGACTGAAAGTAGTATTGAGGAGTACAGAGATATAGGCTAAGCAAAAGTCTTTGTAACAGTGGAAATTTCTCTCTATCAGGGTTATATTTCTCTATACAGATGCTTAACATGAACTGAACAGATATTTGCATTCGTCATACAGTAATAAATGATAACTGCACAGACATGCAAACTGCCGTTTCCCTAACAAACAGTAGGGCCGAGCGTCCTGGTGCCGGCTCAGAGAACTAGCCGGTCCTCTCCTCCGTCCTGGATCACCTGGCCGACGGAGGCCTGGCTCTGGGCGCGTAGGTAGCACTGCTTCTTGCAGTGCAGCAGCTGCTCCAGGTCCTTCCACATGTGCACCTGCCTCATGTTGGGAGCGTGTCTCTCTCGCACCTGCTTCTGTTGCTCACGCAGCTTCTGCCGGAGCACAGAGAGGAGCCCCGTCAGCACGCCTCCACACGCCTTTACGTAATGAGCCAATAATAACCGTGTTAACAGCTCACAGCTACACTGCCCACACTACACCCAGTATACTCACTACACCCACAACCACACCACACTCACTATATCCACTACCCCAACTACGTTCACTACACTTACAGTACACTCACTACACCCACACTACACCCAGTATACTCACTACACCCACAACCACGCCACACTCACTATATGCACTACCCCCACTACATTCACTACACTTACAGTACACTCACTACACCCACACTACACCCAGTATACTCACTACACCCACAACCACACCACACTCACTATATCCACCACCCCAACTACGTTCACTACACTTACAGTACACTCACTACACCCACTACTCCTACTACCCCAACTACACTAAGTGCTATTTCTTCCATTTTGGGGTTTTTTTTTGTTAAGCTGTTTAAAAGCAGGCATGGCAAAGATGGCATTAAAACGCAGCAATAATGCAGAAAAAAAACCAACCAAGCACATCGGAAGTAGTAAAGTGTCCGTGCACACTTCAGCTACCACATTCATCTCTGTCATATTAGCAGGCGCTGCCTAGGAGAACGCTCCAGCTCCAGGGATCAACCCAGTGCATCACAGTGGTGGACGTCACACGCCGAGCTGGAACTGTGCTACCATGGAGCGGGACAGTACGGTGCACAGCCGACAGCACAGACGTGGAGAAACACAGGACATCTGATGACACCTACCATTAACCTGACCAAGGGGGACAGGAGTCCAGGGGGACAGTGTGAGGCTGCGGACGCTCCACAGCCAGCCCATGTCTTACCTTGCCCAGAGATTCCTGCTCAGCTATGCACTTCAGGTACTGCTCCCTGAAAGGAGAAGGCCATCAAAACTCTATGTACAGTCACCAAAATCTAGGTTTATGGTCTCTATGTAACGAGATTGATGCTGTGTGTGTGGGTTGTGGATGGAAAATGTGTAGAGGAATTAAGGAATAGGGCATGTGGGATATGGACGTGGGTAGTGGTGTGTGAGTTATGGACTACAACAGACTGAGGAGTGTGGATGCGGATATAGGAGTGGGGTCAGCTTTTGCTATGTGCTGCAATGCATTCTGGATCCAATTTAGAAATTGAATGGAAAAAAAGTCTGACTGGCACCACACTCTGACAGAAAATCTGGATTCATATCTGGATGGTTCATATCTGAATCGTAATGGTTTATTAGAGGATCTATTTATCTATTTGACAGGTCACAGTACTAGAGTGCAGAAAGTGGCATTAAAATGACACCTGCACCTCACTTCCACTGCTGAGGAAACAGGGGGCATATTTAGAGCTTACTGCCCATGAAAAGCACAGGCAGATCTGTTTGTATCCGAGCCCGGCGCATTTGCGCACAACTCTGTCAGCGCCTGCAGTGCAGCCCTGATAGATGGTGGCAGCTGCAAGCTGCACCTGATGGACTTCTTGCGTGTCTGCGGATCAGAAGACACGTAGACCTTCATCTCGTCCGCCGCTCGGCGTATCTGGATCTCGATGATCTGGGGTGGAACGGGAGGAGACAGCAGCGTGAGATAAGACTAGAGCATGGGACAGAAGAGTAAGACAACAGCATGAGATAAGAGCATGAGACGAGACAAGGGCATGAGACAGGAGCGCGAGACAGGCGGTTCCCATACCGCTCGCATGCAGTTGATGTAGTGGTAGCGGTTCTCTTCCTGAGCGGTCTCCTCTTGCAGGGCCCTCACCTCCTAGATCAGATCAGCACATTCAAATGCTTCACAACATTGTGTTCTTCTGTACAAGGGCATCAAGCCCTACATTGCACACGAAGGCAATGAAATATTTCATCACTGGCTATTTGTGTTTGTGTGATCATTGTAACTACTGTACCTGCTCCAATTTGGATCTGTTGCTTTCCAGACCAGCTGCACATGTGTCATACAGGGATTTTTTAACCTCATACTCTTGTGAAAGCTCCTATTTTACATGAAGACAGAGAGCATTTCTGCATGTTATGCACAGAAAGCTATGGCACGCGAGTGTGTTCTACAGAGAGTTGTGTTGCTGTCACTCACCTGACACTGCTGTCTGAGAGGCCTCAGCTCTTTAATCAGCGGTGACAGAGCCGATTTCTTCTCCTCTATTGCCATGTTGAGCTTCTTCACCTGCACCACACACACACACACACACACACACAGCTGAGAACCTATCACACAACCTAGAAAACACGCATTCCCACCCGAGATGCCCAGGTTGGCTAGTGAGGTCATCTCACTAGCAGGAACGACTTATCTTAAAGCCTCTTAATCACAATTCTGAAGAACACTTAAGATGAACAAAATACTGATAATGCTTGATGGACAGGAGAAGACAGGACTCCGAGTCCGTTCACAACTTACAGACAACTTCTTTGTACCTTAGAAGTGTGGTATCACAAACGCTCTCCGTCCACGCTGACGGAGACGTGGAACACACTGGGTTCAGGCCTAGTTGGTGTGTTTTCAATGACAGAACTGCACAGACTGGATTTCTCTACTCCTACCCAGTGTGCACCTGACGAGGTACGTAACACACACAGCCATGCGCACTGTACTAAAGCCTTGTAACTACTGCATAGTGTGTGTGTTTCCTACAGGAGGTGTTAGTGTGTGTGTGTGTGTGTGTGTGTGTGTGTTCACTTAACACTGCACCAGAGCGACCCCGATTACTTTTTGGTTGCTGTAGCAACTCGAAACGACTGGACTGCCGGTGTAGTTGTGGATCTCACGGCCTGCGCACCCGAACAAACTCAGCCGCTTTACTACAAAGCCAGTACAGACCACCGCGGCCTCCGTGATCCAGAACGTGTGGGTGTGTGAGAGGAGGGAAACTCGTAGCTCGACTGCGCTTCGTTTCAGATCCACTCACCATGGCAGACATGTCATCCAGCGTGCGGCCCTTCAGCTCGTCCAGCTCACTCTTGATGGCCGACACTCTCTCGAGCTCCTCCTGCGTCTCGCTGAAGCCCGAGATCCCTCTCTGAGCCTCCAGGGATTGCTGACAATCAAGGAGACCCCACATCATTTCCCCCATTAGGAAGCCACCTCCTCAGATCAGATCACACCAGCAGGCACCCAAGATCGTCAGCGCAGATGAACAACGAGGGATTTGAAACAAGTCGAAGACACGCGGTTCTAAGTGTGAGTGAATAAGTCACTGGTGGTGTTAAAGGACAGAGACACAGGAGGCCTGGCAGTGTCCCCCCTGGACACCCCCCCCCCCCCGCAGCCGCTGACACGTTAAGCATCCTCTCAAGGGCTGTGTTCACACACTCAGTCACAGCTCACCTCTGCATCAGAGTACAAAGCGCTCTGTTCCACAGAGGAAGCTTCACGCTCTGCACTGGTACACATTAAGGACCACACAGCTGCTGTGAGAAGCTATGGAAACTGTGTGTACTGAGTATGGAACAGATATTCATTTAAAAGTACATCTTACTGTATTTTTACAATTTTTTCTTTAACAAAATGGGTGCCAAAGGGTTCATTAAAGCCTGGCGTTCATTAAAGACCATCTGTGTGTGTGTGTGTCTGTACTGTGTGTACTGTTTTCGATGCTCCAGATTCAGTGGGTTACTGTTCAGTCAGTCTGCTGTGCCTAGAGCCCCAGTGCCCGCTGTTTTGCTGTACATTGCGTCTAAAGCTCTCGACAACCAATAAGCAGAAGAGCCCACTTTGATTCAGTGGTGTGTGTGTGTGTGTCTGTGTGTGTGTGTGTGTGGGTGGGTGCGTGCACACGCTCTTAAGTTGGAAGGATGGTGCAGATCGATGGACGGCCAGTAAGTGTGGGGGGGGGTGGAGGGGATCGAGGGAATATATGCCAAGAGGGGGTAAGGCCCAGGTTTGCACCACCCACCACAAAATCTAACCCCCACAAGCGAACAAACACACACGCATGCAGCTATGGAGCAAATGCCGTGCTCACAAATAGCCGCGGCTCAGGCCTCCTGCGTCAAACAGGCTATCAGCAAATGTGCAGCTGGGAGGGTCCGGAGGTGTGAAGTCATTTCCAGGAAGGCGCTGGAGCTTTGCTGGTAATGTGGTGAAGTCGGAGTGGGCGGGGCCGGGTGAACAGGACAGGCACGGGGACGTTACGCCAGCTGGCCCGAGGGGGCGTGGCCGTCGCCCATACACATGGGAATAAGGGGCGGAGTAAAAAGGGTCACAGCATGTCAGAGAGAGCGGGATAAAACACAGTAGCTTTAAGCAAGAGAACCAAGGAAAAGGGTTTACAATCGACTGGCACATGCCAGAAATAATGTTTGCAGGGCGCTTAGTTTATTAGACCGGTCTGGGTGAGCTGCGAAGAAAACGTGGGTGTGCGGTAGGGAAAGAGAGCCGGGATTTATGTCTGCTTTTAAAGTGTAACCAAAGCAGGCGAGGCTAGCAGGGGCAGTGGGGGATGCTGGGAGGAAAGGCAGGAGCGTGTGGTGCTGGAAGGTGGAGGGCGGTCACCAGCTGCTGCTGCACGCCGGCGTGGCCCTGCCGCAGAAGCTCCTCGGTCCTCTGCAGGACGCCGAACTCGGCGTTCAGCTCGGCCATCTCCTGCCGCTTCTTCTTGAACGCGATGTTCTTGCCGCGCATCTTGGCCACGTAGCGCTTGAACTGCGAACGGCAGAGGAAGGATAAATGTGAAACGAAGGAGAAATCAAAAACCATAAGCATGATCGTTACTGAATTTAGATCTGGAAATTGTGGTGTCAGATGGACTGCGCTGTGTCAGAAGGTGCTACAGGGAGAGGAAGCAGAGGCAGGGAACACAAGAGCACTGATTTCTCTCTCATACACCCCCCCATACACCACACACACACACACACACACACACACACACACACACACACACACACACACACACACACACACACACACAC
>JAOXYF010000022.1:8736938-8748652 GCA_028565775.1 Sternarchorhynchus goeldii
ACACACACACACACACACACACACACACACACACACACACACACACACACACACACTCTCTCTCATACACACCCCCACCCCACACACTCAGAGGCCCTAGATGAAAGTCACTGAACACAACAAATCAGTTCTTACTAAGATAAGGGGGCAAAATATAAGACTATGCTGATTTAAAATAAGACTCATCCTCCATTCTTAGCTGATCAAAGGTTAAGAGAGAAGGGTGAGGATGAGAAGACGTGCTAACTCAGAGGGGGGGGGGGGGGTGAGGGTGATGCTCGTTGGGAGAATCTGGCAGGCAAGTGGGGTGCCTCAGGGACATCTCCTCAGTCCATAACAAAAGAAACTCGACCTTGCAGGAACGCAGCTCTTCAGTTTCCGCAGAAGGCCATCGCTCGGACCGCCCTGCTGTCCCTGCTGCCAGAGACTATAAACGTAGACAGCAGCCTCAGAAATCACACAATGTGCTGCATGTTGTTCAGGGCACGCAGGGCTTGTGTGGCAGAGTTTATGCTTTGTGTATTTTGGGCCGTCAAGGGCAGACAAGGTTGGGAGGATTAGGGCCACAGTGGTGCTGGGAGGCGTTCTCTTGTTTCCCCCTCTTACAAATGACCATCAGATGACAGGGGGCTAAATTAACCACCACAAGCAGCCACAATCGTCACAGTGAAGAAGAAAAGGGGGGGGGGGTGTCTGGGGAAGAGCAGAGTTGGGGTTTTAGAGATGCATGTAAAGGAGGCGTTACGCAGTAGGGCACGGCTGTGGTGTTTCAGACCCTGGCAGGGAGAACACAACAGACTCTCAACAGATGGACATGACATTCCTGTGGTATCTACAATGCGCCGTTGTAATCGGTGATATATGTGTGTTCTGTCAGTAGTCAAAAGAGATTTGTAAACCATCTTGCAATAAAATTACAAGCAGCGAGAAAGGAATTAAGTTGTCTATAGGTTTCACATGTGAAGATTAACTCGATACAGGTCAGAGTTAAAGATAGAACCCGTCCCTTATGAACACAGAACTACACTGGAGCTGTTTTTTTTATTAATTAAACTGAAACTGTGTCATAGGGTTAATTGAAATGTCAGCCATGTAAGAAAGAGTAGAGTCCCTTATCTTTCCCAAACCATTACCAACGAGTGAGTAGCAACACAGCCCAGCCGCTCAGGCCACACAGCCCAGCCATTCACACACTTGTTTCAGGACATGGAGCAGCTGCTGGTGAAAAGCCTGCATTTACATGCACTGATTAAATTAAATGTTGGTTTCATTACGGCATCTTCTGCAGCCCTTACGGCTCTCCCTCCACTTTTAAATCAGTGCACTGCCAGTGCCTGACCATATATGGTCGCGGGCTATACCAGCAGGTCAGACTTAAACGCCTCTCTCTCTCTCTCTCACAGACACACACTTTCATACTTTTTGTTTCTCTCTGCTCTTATTCAAGTGTGCCTGTCTCTTTATGCAGTCCTAACTAGAGTATCTCACTCTGTCCATCATTCTCTCACTCTCTTTATTTTGTTCCAGTTATCTGGGATACTGCTGCTGCTCCCAGTTGGATGAGCTATGGACTGAAGTGAGTGTTATCAGAAGGGGCAGACAGGAATCACAGGAAGCTGGAGGAAGGGAGAAGTGCTATTTTAGCCAGGGTGCCTCGCTATCTGCTCAACCTCCCCGTGTGTCTGCGTAAGGACAGACTGGAACGGAACATCTGCTCATAAACCAACCAGACAGACAGGCCAACATCAGAGAGGAGAGCAAGACTGAAAGAGACATTAACACCACAGAGCACAAAGAAAGACCAACATCAGAGAGGAGATGGTCCCCAACCTCCCCCTGGATATAAAGTACAGTCAGGCATTAGCTTAGGGGGATAAGGTGGATTAAAGACCCAGATGGCAATTCCTGTATTCCTGTAATTGAGTTTTTTTTCCAGCTGTCTTTCTCTCTCTCTCTCTCTCACACACACACACACACACACACACACACACACACACACACACACACAAAGTGTAATGATTTGCAAAATGTAAAACTTTTACAATGGTGTGTTTGTTCTGAGCATGTGTAGTGGTGTTTTGGTGCATGGAGCTGTGCTGAGTGTTACCATGGTAGTGGTGTGATGTTAGCTTTGGAGCATGGAATAGTTACCATGGTGGCGGTCTGGTGGAGTTTTGTCGTGTAGAGCTGTGCTGAACGTTACCATGGCGGTGGTGTGGTGTAGCTTTGGTGCGTGGTGGTGTAACCGAGCGTTACCACTGAGGCGGTGGGGCGGAGTTTTGGAGCGTGGAGCTGCGCCGAGCGTTACCTCGTCGGTTCGGACGATCTCCACTCCTCCCTGGTCGCGCGCCTGGCTGCTCTTCACGCTCAGCTGCCTGGACACGGCCGCTAGTTGCTCACGGGCCTCTTGCAAGGCCTCAGCTTTCACCTCCTTCTTCCGCGCTATGATGGAAGCCTAAGAAACCTCACAGGCTTTAGTACTCCTGCTCTACTGCTCTTTCTGGCAGTAGTCAAGAGAGACAAGGCCCAAACTCATCCACAGACATGTACAGAACCTCTTGTGCAGATCAGTGGAAGCCAAAAGATACGTAAGGGTACATGAAGAGCCACACACATAATACAGCTTGGGTTTATTCCCAACATAGATTCTATATAGTAACCCTCTACTAATATTCATTTTCAGTCTATTTAATCTGTTTCTGGGAAAGAGTCCCCTTTTGTAGCTGTACATAGCATTTTGTTAACAACCTCTAATTTTATCAAAACATCAAACTGACATTATACAATAATAACAGACACAGGGCCATAAAACATGAAACAAACACCGATCGTCACATTAGCAAATCAGAGACATCAATTATTCTCCCAAGTTCAAAGCTGTGTCTGAATTCATACAGGAGGAAGGTAACAAAGCCCATCACCTCTTCCAGGTGCGACAGAGGGACTTATGCAACTCGTAGGTGTGTAGTTCACTGCTCCAGTTATTACGCTACAAGCCTCCAAAATCACAAGTGAATCAAACTCTTAATTAAACCTACAGCATTTCTCTGAACTGGTTATGAAGCGAAATAAACTGGCGATAACCTCACATCCAATATATGAAACATTTCACTGCAGATTGGTAAAAGCTCTGCTGGAGAAGCTGACAGACATGAACACCTTTCACCTGCTGTCTGTACAGAGTGAGATTATCATCCATGGGGTCACTCCTCGTCATCTTCTTCTCCAGCACCTGGTTCACCTGACTGAGCTGTTTAATCTGAGGAGAGAGAATATTAGGCATTAAGAAGCTTCCAGTTAAGTTCCATCTGAATCCATCTCTGATCTAAGGCACAGTCATACGAATATCAGATCACAGCAGGATCACAAATGTTTAGATCCATATGGGATGTCATAAGGAGCCCAGTGCTTTCATTCTCATGCATTCATTTGTACACAATAATCCGACCATGAGACTAAAAGCCCCGCATAACTATGTAACACTTCTTGTCAGGCCTTCCTAAGGGCATGTGGGTGTAAGCGGTAGGTACAGTGCTGTGATCTGCACTCAAACTCAGCCAGCGTAGGTGTTGCGCCGCGAAGCAAGCGAAGCCCCAGGCGAGGCGGCCGCAGCCGGCCAGCACAAACCTTCTCCTCCAGCTCGGCCAGCTCGCCGTGGCCCATGGCTGGCTCGGACGCCACCTTCTGGAGGTGGTGCACCCTACGGCGCAGGCGCTCCACCTCTTTTGGCAACTTGTCTGACACCATGTAGGAGTTGAACTTGATCTCCTCCTCCAGCCTCTTCACCAGACCTACAACAACAGAACAGCTTACAATGGGGCACCCCCCCCCCCTCCTGGTACACCTCCGGGACACATGACGCTTGTTAGCAAAACAAAATCACTGGTTATTGCTGTTGAATGGTATATGTACTCCCTGTTGCTACTGTTGAGGGTCTGATTCTGAACAAGGGGGTTACAACTAGCTCTGGGGACATTTTAGGTCACTACAAAACATATATGCATATAAAATATGACATCACTAGAAAAATTATCTTAAGTGTCCTTAAGATTGCTACAAATATATTGGTTTAGTTATATATTGAGTCTGAAGGGGAAGGGGGGGTTATATGGTCAAGTCTCAGGACATCTTTCAAGTCTCAGAGTGTCCTTTCAAGTCTCAGAGTGTCCTTTCAAGTCTCACTCACTCTCAGGCTTGGCGTCCGCTGCTGCCTGTCGCAGGTCTTTCAGCTGGATCTGGCACCTCTGTAGCCTCTGCTCAGCCTGGAAAAGCTACAAGATGCGAGAAACAAGACTGAACATCTGCCTGAACGTCCGACGGCCAGGGGCGTCTCCTCACACACGCGGCTCCGAGACGACCGACAACGGCCGAGGGGACATTACTTAAGACACAGTTTGTAGTGTTGGTAGGACACACTCAGCAGCGTGGTTGATTGGGCAGTTTAAGCCAAAGCACTGGATGCTGGAGGTACCTGATTCTTCTGTTCTTGCTTCTGATGAGCCAGAGACTCCTCTCTCTCCTTTTCCACACGAAGAAGACTGACCAGCTCCAGCATACGCTGATGGCTGGACACAGACTCCACCTTGTGGACAAAAGATGCCTTACACACTGTAATGGTGTGAATGTGATTGTGTAGCACAGGGCAGCCCTCACGTCACAGCTCTCGAAGTCGATGTACTACAGATCGCCTTTCCTCCTTTCTCCTAATAATTGGGTACGATGACTAATCGATGATCGGCACTAACTGATAGACATGTTAAGACACATTAAGTTCAATTAACTACCAGTGGCTACAAAATCTATCACTGGATTTATTTGAGTCTGTTCTAGCTGAAGAACTAAACAGTGAATTCTCACTTCAGCTCATCATACATTCTCCAGGATGAAGCTGATGAAGGCCGCTGACGCCAACAGGCCTCCTTACCCGCTTCCTCAGTCGCTCCACTCGTTTGATCAGCTGATCTTTCTCTTCCTCCATTGCTGCAATATCCTGCAGTGACAATTACATCATTATAATTCAAAGCCCAAAAAGTCACCCTGACAGAACATCTAAAAGACTAGACATGCAAGACCACAAACAACAGAAGAAAAACAGTCAGTTGTCTTCTTACCCGTCGAATCTCGGCTGTAGAAAAACCAGAGTTTCTCAGCTGTTCACACTCTTTGTGGTAATTTTTGAATCCTTCTACCAGCTCCTCATACTACAGTATAAAATAAAAAAAACTCACTTGTTTACACTCACCTGAAATCTTTAAAGCTGAATTGAAAGAAATCAACAGATTCAACAAATTCATGATTTATGGCCCCTCTGTGTACTTGAGACACATTTACATTTACAAGACATTCTGTGTCTTCAGCCAGTTCTTGCAGTTTCTTTTTTATCTACAAATTTCATTTCATGTTTCTCTCTGTACAGTTTCCAAAGAATCAACTGTATCTGGTATGGGTAGGCAAAATTGGCTTTGTGTCAAACACAAAAAGGGTAATAACTTCAGCTTCTGAATGAGGTCTAAACACAAACCATAATAAATTAAATTTTTATTTACAAATGTTTTATTTCAGAATGTAATACAAACCATCACAGTTTTTTTATTGTTTGTTTGTTTTACAGCAGTCTGACTCTGAAATGCAAACTGAGGCCAAACCTGATGGTATGTCTCAGCAAAGACATCATCAGCCAAAAACTCTCCAGGCACATCAAGCTTGACCAGGAAACGAGCCAGGTAGGCCCTCTTCTTCAGCTCCGGGGCCCTCTGAAGTAGCCAGTGCAAGATGGGGTGGATCACCGGCTTACTGCCCGTCACCAGGCCCTGCCGAAAGCTGCTCCTGGAAAACCAAGCAGAACCGGATCATGGTACCAGCCTCTGCTACAGATCTCAGAGAAATTCATTCACTTCCACACTGTGTATTTTTACTTGACATGATCAGGGTTAATAATACAACAGCGTGCAATTACACACTAAATAAACACTCAACAACTAATGTGAGTAAGAGTGAATAAACGGTAGCAGACGTAAGAAGGATCACGCCAACTGCTGCTTACGAAATTGAACTCTTGGTCAAGCATGTTAATATTTTGGAGTTTTAATTTAATGGCTAGATAAATGTTATTCAGTCTTAAAGCCAACCGCTATTCTATTATCGGACACTTTATTAATTTACTTACGCATCTGAAAGTCCTCCAGGAGGTTTGTATTTCAGCATTCCTAGCAAAGTAAACATTCTTTTGGCTGTCTGCTCAGGCATTTCTTCTCGAATATCAATTGCTTGCTGAAATACAAGAGAAACCAAACAGATACATGAGCACATTGAAAAGATAAACTGTTGTATCACTGAAGCCCTTATTTCCACATTGCCCCCAATCAGAAAACTGAAGAGACCCATTTGTCTACTAAAAGCTTTCCTTAGAGAGAAAGTTCCCCCAAGTTGAAAGACAAATTTCGAATTCATAGTTTATATCCTAAAATAATGATTGAAATATGATTTAGGTAATGAGAGAAATAACCTTTGAATCACTACAAACTTTCCAAGAAATTTGCTCAAATGCAAAGCATTTTAGGACAACCTACGATTAGAAATAAATAAAATATCGGTTACAGTTCGGTGTTCATTAATGCATATACTTTGCAACATCCAAGAACCTATAAGCAGATCTATCAATTAGTTAGGTAAGTTTTTTTTTACATTTCAGCTCAAATACATGAAAGTCCTGCTAAACTAATCAACAAGTTGATATCAGTTAAATGACACAATTTGAACATTTCTCACCTTGGAGTCAATTTCGGCCAAAACATCATTAAGCGTCTGCAGAAGTTGCATTGGCTCCAATGAGTCAAAGGTAATTAGATTAAAGTTTTTCCTGAAAGGCTCTCGATTCAGCTGTTCCACTACGAATTTTAGCTGTTCGCTCATCTTAACGCAGATTTGACGATTTTAGTTTCCAAACAAAAGCTTCCTTACTATCCTGTTAGCTAACCAGCTAATTTAGCTTCTTAAACAAAATTAGTTACGCTTGCGAAGCCAAGCCGTTCATCTGTCTAACAAACTAACGCTTCGTATATGTGCTAGCCTTAAAACTGCTGGATGATCGGTATCGGCTATATCTGCATTATATTTTGCTTTAATTTAGCCTAAAATATCATTCGCTTATTAGCTAGCTATCTAGCTACATAGCCAGCTAGTTACCAATTCCTGTGAGCATCAAAAACCTGCCTAGAAACCGAAAAGCTGATCCCGGTTGCCAACAGGAAGTTCTCACGAGCCTCTCTATAATATGTCTTCTTCAAAATAAAGGCACTACGAATTTCTCTTATAATTTCTTCTGTCATGAGCTTATGTTGGATGGTATATCAAATGTGCGAATAGGATACAGAACTATAAATTAGATAGTTTAGGTAAACTAATTTCGTCCCATTATCTAGTATGCTTCCGCCAAACTCATTGAAATAATGACTGCTTAATAATATCACAGTGCAGCCAAATAAATTCCTTATAGTGTCAAAAATCTGTGTAACTGAATTCAACTTTTCTTCTACTATGTATGGATAAAATATGCACTGAAGTCAATACTTATTGCCTCATTGAGGAACGTAATTTTTTCGACTAGATTGCTTTGCTGCTGTAGCACCCACTATCATTCTTTGGGCAAGCGCTGTATCCCTTGCGCGTGGCTGTCTGCTGTCAGAAGCGGGTGTATGCACTGTGGAGAGAGGGGCATTATCTTAATATCTCACGGCGAAACCTAGCTAGCTAATAATTTGCAATTTGCAGTATGCAGAGGTGAAAACAGACAGTGTCACCGATCGAGGTTTACATCCTTGACGGTATTTACCATTCAGTGTTTATAATAAGATATTGCAAGACAACGTCCACTCATGCATTCGAACAGAGGATTATCGCGGAGGAACTGCCTGGAAACCATGAACTGCAGTTGGGGGACGGAGCTATGGGTATGTACGGTCGACGTGGAGCTTTGATGCATGACCTGTGCAGAAAATACATTGTGGAAGAATTATATAGCTTGGCGCGCCAGTGTAAAATCAGGGTACTCTATCTATAAATCTGCATCAGTAATCAGCAGGTGTGCCACTAGTCTACATACAGCTAGCAAGCTAGCGCTGTCCAGCCTGTGTCCCAGCCGCCTACCTAGTCACCAAGGTAAACGGTCCGCCCATTTTATGAATCGTGCAGGCGAGGAATTCTTACGTTTACTAGTCTACGTTTAATCATCTATTTCTTGTTTTGGGCCATACCTTGCATATTTAAACAGTCCGGTTTAATCAGTTGTCAGCCAGTAGAGCTGGCTAAATATTCGATCAAGCAATAATCTGTAGCTAATGCCTGTCTCTAACTGCATGCAAAATGCACGATAGACATTCCAGTATTCCTGTATCATTGTGACAGGTGCATGATTACGGTTCAACATTATTCATTAGAAGTTCACTATTAATGAGATAGCTAACGGCTAACGGAGTCCTGACAAGTAACAATGAATCTCGCACTTGCTGCGCACGTGTGATGTATCCTTACAGACTCAATCTGGATGGTGCTCATCATCGTAGGTGTAGGCCTAAATATCCTTGGTCTGTATGTCGCGGTACAAGGATTCAAACGTGCTTTCTTCGGTCATTTTGAAATCGGTTAACTACATCTTGATAATAGCGCTGTAATAGATGGTAAAAGAAAGAACCTTTCGAACATGTGTTCAGAACACAGACTCGTTGCGGTGGCAAACTGTCAACGTCAGTGAATAAACTTTACACGAGAGGGAAGGTCAAAACGAACTGTATAGCGAACACCCTGTGCAAGAATACAGTGGAACACTTATGACCGTGATAGACGCTGTCCAGACTGTTCCTTTATCACCGCTGACCCATAGGCAGGGAAACACAGGCAGCACATGTTGCCAGTCTGGTATAATGTATGGGGTGACTAATTGGTTAATTGGCGGTGAGGTCTTTTGCAGTCAGTCTCTCTCTCTCTCTCTCTCTCTCTCTGTCTATCCTCTTCCTCCAGTTCTGGATAGGTTAGTGTTTCTGCTGTAATACACTTGATCGAACTGTTCAGGTAATTATGGAGCCCTCACAGGTGAATCGAGCACGGTTAAGGGGGGTGGGGTTGTTGGACAAACAATAACCTGCGCAGTAGAGACGTCCTTCCAGTGCTGGATAACACTGGCCTACTTAGTTCCAGTGGCGTTAGATGTAGGAGAGTGTTCCCTGGAGGTGTGAGAGGTGCACAGCTGTGATTTATCGCCGCGAGTCAGTTGACGGTGCACAGCTGTTTTATCGCTGTGAGTTGGCGGTACACACCTGTGCTTTATTGCTGCGCGTCGGTTGACGGTGATATGTTTTATCGCTGCGCGTCAGTTGGCGTACACATCTATGCTTTATCGCTGCGCGTCGGTTGACGGTGATATGTTTTATCGCTGCGCGTCAGTTGGCGGTACACATTTATGCTTTATCGCTGCGCGTCGGTTGGCGGTGCACAGCTGTGCTTCACGAAACCTATGATTCTGATGGAGGGTCGGCAGAGCGAACGTAGCTCTTTCTTTCAGACATGCTAAGAATGACAAGCAGTTTGAACCAAGGTTTTATAATTGTGTCGCATTCAAGCTGTAGAACTGGGCCACTGCATAGAGACAGAACGATGCTTGATAAAATAGTGGACAAATGAAAGAAATACATGTCTAAAATGTGGGAAATTTAGAGAAGTCGATCGATTTGGGTTGGCAGTCGTACAGAACTTCATCTTTGGCTGCGCAGTGGGAAAGAAGGGTTCAGTGACCCCCTGGTTCCTAGCTTCTGTAGCTGATCTCTAGATTAAGGCTGGGACTTCAAATACATACTGTCCTATTTATGTATGTTAGAAAGTGTTAGACCTCATTTAAAGCTATTTAATGACAGAACACTATATTTAATTAAATGTTCACATGGTCTGGCTTGTCTTTTTGAAGAATGATTTACAGGAAAATTGTTGGTGTTAATTATTGTTAGGGTTAAATGAACCCCTACATTGTTACTTGAAGTCTTTCTGTTCTAAACATGAGTCCAGAGGGACTCTAGAGGAGTTCATTTGGCTGTGCAGAATGTTGTACCATAACCTTTATTTAGAGGAACATGCAACTGTTCTCCTTTTGTTTTTCTCTCTCAGGATCAGTTTGATAACTTGGAGAAGCACACGCAGTGGGGCATCGAGTTTGTGGAGCGCTACACCAAGTTCGTGAAAGAGAGATCTGAAATCGAGTTGAGCTACGCCAAGCAAATGAGGTAGGAGAAGAGGGCGGATGGTGCGCTGAAGCTCCTCTTGCCCTACCAGCGTTGATTCACTGCTTGCCGATTGGTTACTGGAACATCTCAGAGGGCATGACAGCACTTGGTAGCTGCTATTTGATACAGATGGTCAAATCTTAAAGTCTGAGTCACTGCGGAATACAGCATGATCACATCGCAGGATAATGTGCATTATTAGACCATTTAAAGACGTACATTTTTATAACTGTAGCTCCTGCAATGATGACAATGAAGAATGAACACTCGTACGCTCTGGCTGTTTACACACCGCAGAGGGATCATCCGTGTCGTTTTGTAACCGTCAGCACACAGGAATTCCCACTGCATGTGCTGTAATCACACTGACCAGTCGCTCAGAACACACAGCAGAAATGTGAAACCTGTGCTTAAGCACTGCAAACAGGTTTTAATCAGCGATGACAAACTCATGCTAGATTAGATATTACTCATCATAACACATCTTGAACAAAGACGTTATTCACTATTCGTCGAAGAAGATACTGAACATATTAGGTTGGACATGTCACATCCCAAGCACAAATCGCCATGGTTACAAGGGTTGCTACGGCATTGACCCACATTCTGCTAGTCACTCTGCTAGGTTTTGGTGGGTCAGTGGTTTAGAGATCTGTGAGCCAGTGACTGGCACACCGTTAAACTGACCCCCAGTGAAGAGAGACACACACCCACCCCACTCCTGCATACACAAGCACGTACACACATATATACACAAGCGCATGTACACAAACACACACATGCCACATATATCAATTACAATTGTACACCCAGCTGAGGCTTACTGATGTTATACTGTCCAGGCCAGAAGCACAACACACAAACTCTTTCTCTGTGTGTGTGTTTGTGTGTGTGTGTGTGTGTGTGTGTGTGTGTGAGCGTTCTCATAGACACGTGAAAATCCTTCTTTTCTAGCAAGTTGTCAGTCAGTGCTTTGTGAAGTCAAACTATATTTGTATGGCCCTTGGCTGAGAGGAAGGTGTAATGACTAACCCTAGATTGTCAGGCTTGTTATTCAGAGTAAGGATTTATCTGACACAAGGCACCTGTTAGTAGCCAAACCGCTCAGCCCTGTTTCACATTCAGGAACAATATTCAGGTAAAAAGGCCACAGGATGCCTGTGGTTCTGGTTCTGCATCTGGGTTTGGTCCAGCAGAACCTGCTGTTCTGCTGAGCGCTTCCAGAACGAGCGCCAGCGTTTAGTCCCTCGGTGAGCTCACAGAGAGACAGCAAACAGCAGCAGCAGTGTGGCTTTGACAGGAAGCTGCAAGATGGTGATCTGCCTGGCAACACGTCCGCCTACAGGGAGGTACAGTCGGGTGTGTGCACGGAGAGAGAGGGAGAGAGAGAGAGGGAGAATGAGGGAGGGTGGGAGAGGGAGAGAGAGAGAGAATGAGGGAAGATCG
>JAOXYF010000022.1:8755754-8762655 GCA_028565775.1 Sternarchorhynchus goeldii
GTGTGTGGGCTTGAATTTTTGCCCAGATGTTGTAAGAATGACTCCAGATGTTGTAAGAATGAACACACGCACTCCACTAATAGTCACTAATAGTCGGTTTGAGTGCTAGCATGTGTTTTGAGTGCTAGCATGTGTTTTGCCACTGCATCTCTTCCACAACGACAGAACAGATGAACAGGCCTGTGAAGCACAGGGAAAAATTCATATCCTGTTTCTGTGATAAATTATCAGATCATTGAAGCCAAGTGAAAAATCACAGCTATTCATGTTGCTCAATACATTTGCAATTCTGGACATTTCAGACGGTTTGCCTGACAAAAAATCGCAAAGAGTTAAATATAATCCCTAAAGTAAACAGCATTTTAGCTTTAGAAATTAGATTTATTCTGTTTAACAAATTGAGTATGCAGATTGTTATGGAAATCAGACTTTGGAAATCAGACTGTGGAAATCAGAATGCATTGTCAGTGCTGGTGGGAAGGTCTTCATGGTGAGTGTTTACTGTAACACACACCTGCAGGCATGGCGTGTTTACATCAAGCCATCAGAGAGCAGGCTGAGTTTAACAGAATGATTAACCAGACGAAGAGGAGCCTGAACTTATACATTCAATTTGCACTAATCTCTCTCACTTTCTCTCTCGCTTACTCTCTGTCTCTCTCTCTCTGTCTCTCTCTCTCTTTCTCTTTCCCTTCTTCCTTCATTTATTCACTACAGCAAGGGTTCACAGCTCCAGTCCTGAAGGGCTGGGCTCCAGCATAGTTTGTTCACTTCCCTGCTTAAACAAACCTATTCATTCTCTTCATTACCTGATGAGTTGAGTCAGGTGTGTTTGCACAGAGAAACCACCAGGTGGCAGTATGCTGGACGCCATGCTCAAGGCACAATGCTACCATGTAGGCGCTGAAAGAGAAAACACATTCTTTTTTCTTTCTTTGCCCCCAGGACACCAAACAGGTGGTGGAGACGTACAAGTCAGGGTTCGAGCCCCCGGGGGACGTGGAGTTCGAGGACTACAGCGTGTCCATGAAGAGGGCCGTGTCTGAGTCCAGCTTCCTGAATGCACGTGGCGAGAGCCGGCGCCGTAGCCGCAGCAAACTGTGGCCTCTGATAAAGAGGAATAAGGTACCAACCATGGTGACAGTGTCTGGGTGTGGCTGGTTCTGTCTGGGTGTGTTTGATTCTGGGTGTGGCCGGGATTGTCTGGGTGTGGCCAGGTGCTGGATGGGCATGACTCTAAGAACACTGAGTGAGTGAATGCAAGGTTGTAGAAGAACTTTAGAGGGATTGGCTGATTTTTGTGGACACAAATCAAACCTGGTCCTAGGCTTTCCAAAATGCTTCTGGCTTGCACAGTTGCCTAACCACACATGGATTAAACCTTGGGTCTTGGGCTGATGTGTCAGTGGTGAATCACCGCTGGGAATAATTTTTAGTCTAAGATTTTAGTCTAGGATTAGGCTTAATCTTCTTTTGCAGAACCATTTAGGATAATACCAGGCATAATCTGTGTGTCTGCAATAACAGCCCCTAAGGCCTCTCGCTTACATGAATGGTAAAACAGACCAGGAGCAGCTGCCTGCATTATGGGCTGGAAGCTGCAGAAAATGGCTCCATCTGGTGGACGTATGGTGTAAATACAACAGCATTGCTTCTGAGCAAGAACTGCAGCACTGAAGCCCACAGATTCCTTGTCAGGTTGAAACATAATATCTACATGATGAACCCCATTTATTTAATAACTGATATATTAACTGATATATCCTGATTCTGAAACATGAACCTTCAGACAGAGCCCCCCCCCCCCCAATGCACCGCAGTGGAGAATCATGTGGCTGTTAAAAAACAAATAAAAGTGGAAACATAAGGCAGACAAAAATGGAAGGAGCTCAAGTGGTTTTTTTTAGCAGACCGCAGACAGAAACATTCAGCTGTTCTGCTCGAGCTACAGCTTCCTGGAAAGACAAGTGAGAGCACCTGCCTCTGTTCTGGGATAGAACCTGCCTCTGTTCTGGGATAGAACCTGCCTCTGTTCTGGGATAGAACCTGCCTCTGTTCAGTGAACATAAGCTTTGGAACAAGAGTAATAGTAACAATCACATGACCATTAAAATGTGTATAATATATGTGTGGCTGAGCTCTGTCTTGCCATTTCAGAAGTTCGTAATTCAAACCTCAAAGGTATGTTGAGTGCAGAGCTGTTTTCTTCAGCTGGATGTTTGAATGTCCTCACCTCTTCCCTTCTGTCTCTCTACTCCTCCACTCCTGGATGTAAACCCATCCAGCTCATGTCTTTGCTGGCATCTCCCCGCCAGCCCCCGCCCCCGCCCCCCACGTCACCCTCGCCCGAAGGCCTGGCCAACGGCCCGCAGTCACCACAGCAACCGAAGGAGCCTCTCAGCCAGCGCCTGAACGACTTCATGAGCTCCAAACACAAAATGCAGTGCCTGCGGAGCCTCAAGCGTGGGGTAAGAGGCAGAGTGAGTTACAGAAATGCTTGTTGGTTTATAATTGTATAATTGTTTTATTAAATGTGTATGTGTTTGATGTGTGAGACCAATAAATAAATAAGAAGCAATTATACCAGATTATGAAACGATTGTGAATTCAGCAAATTCTAAACATTCTGTGTTTGTAACATAGACTGTAGTTGTGGTACTCACCTCAGGAGCTGCAGTAATAATAATAATAAAATTAATAACAGCTCAATAAAAACAGAACATGTATGATGTAGATGTAGATAATCTAAATAAATATGTACCATATATAAATAAATCATAAGACCATCAGTGATGAATGTTAAAATGGAATTTGAGAAGGCAGTCATGAATAGAAGGCACTGAAGCTGGTGTGAAGCTGGGGCCTTTAGAAGCAGGTCTAGGTGGTTCGGGGGGAGGCTGAACGCCGTCACCTGCGTCACCCAGCGTCACCCAGCGTTCATGTGACTCCATGGTAACAGCTACTGATCTGGCCAGTTTGAATAGGCTGAACTGATTTCTGCTGTCCTCTCTCTCTCTCTCTCTTCTTCTGTCTTTGGTCTTCTGTCCACAGCTCTCACTGAAGCTGGTAAGTGTGTCGTGCTCTGATCTCAGTCTCCATTTCCTCCTCCCTCTGCTCACACTCCCCCGCTCTTCAGGAGTTATTATAACACAAAACAATGCCCTGACTGACCTGATATGGTGCACAGATGTTATTATGATGGAAACCTGCTGGTTTGTTCGCAGTATATGTGCATAGCATGTGTTCTGAGGAGACATGAGCAAGAAAAGCTTCTGTGGAGACAGAGATGAACACCAGTGTGTTTTGATCTTCTGTGGAGACAGAGAGATGAACACCAGTGTGTTTTGATCTTCTTTGGAGACAGAGAGATGAACACCAGTGTGTTTTGATCTCTTCCACTTTGCCACATCCACTCATTTCATGTCATCATATTGATTGACAACTTTAATCAAGCAAACTCATCCACACGTTTTCAGTTTTTCTGAATCCTTATGTGTGTGTGTGTGTGTGTGTGTGTACATGTGCATATGGTTGTGTGTGTGTGCATGTGTGTGTTGTATTGTGTGTCTATGTGTATGTGTCTCAGGGAACAGGCCAGGAGGATTACAGTCACTTACCCCCAGAACACAGGAGGAAGAAACTGCAGGCCAAACTTAATGACATCAGCAAGGAGATCCAGAAGGAGATGGACCAGAGGTGCAGAGAGACACACACACACACACACACACACACATACACATATAACTACACACACACACACACACAAACTCTCTCTCTCTCTCTCTCTCTCTCTCTCTCTCTCTCTCTCTCTCTCCTGAAGTCACTGTGAAACTGCTGTAGTTTCAACACTGGTCTAGCACTGGTCCAACATTTCTTTCTCTCTGGCCCCAGGGATGCGCTGACTAAAATGAAGGACGTTTACATTAAGAACCCCCACATGGGAGACCCCAACAGTGTGGACCCACGCCTAGAGGAGGTGCGGCAGAGCATAGAGAAGCTCCAGCTGGAGGCACACAAGTACGAGGTGAGGCTTCCGCAGCCATGGCAACGGCTCAGAGTTCATCGGTACTAAAAATATCCAAAAATATATCATAGCGTTTACCTGTCAGGCTTTTGGGTGAGTTCGGGTATTCGGGACGTGAGCCCGCTTGCGTTAGCGAGCCCTGGCTAAGGCTCTTCCTGTTCTTTCTCCTCCTCCTCTTCCTCCCACCAGGGCTGGCTGACGGACGTGGAGAGGAAGCTTCTGGAGAGTGGTGGCTCCTCCCAGCGCAGGCAGAGTGCCCCGTTCGACTCCCAGGGCAACGCGCTGGTGGGCAACAGCTGCTCCCAGAACAGAGAGAGGTACTCCGTGAGCTGAGCCAGACAGTCCATCTTCTGCCCTCTGCCTGCACCTTCACTGTATTCATTTGGCCTCTTGTACGTATTACATGTGTTCTGTGCCCAGCCCGGACGGTAGCTACACAGAGGACCCCAGCACGGAGACCGTGCAGTTCAAGTCGCGTAGCACCGAGTTCGACGACGAGTTTGACGACGAAGACCCTTTACCCACCATAGGAACGTGTAAAGCTCTCTACCCGTTTGAAGGTAGCATGTTCCTGGGAAGGTTGTTCTTCATCTTTTGTGATTTAATTTCAGGGAGTAATCGTCTAGGTCGTTCAGCACCGAAGTTAGAGTAGTTCTTGGGGCTCTACAGCTTTCTAACGTTTCTCCCCGTCACCGGGAGATCAGGGGTTCAAATCCCACCAGTCCACCTGAGTGCTGTGTACAAAACAATAGTCTCTCATATGATATTAGGTGAGGGGCAGCACGAAAAGAGCTTGTTTCTCAGAAGAAGCTCAGGTTGGTAGGCTTAGCTAGTGGGTGATAAAAATCAAACACAAAAACCCCCACAGCTATAATGAGCTGCTAGTACAGTTAACCTATGGAAGCTAAAGTGGTGAGTCAGTTGGACTGCTTTTGTGTAATGCTGCCTGGCCTCTGGTCGTGCGTCCAGCAAGCGTCAGCTGGGTGTGTTTGTCTGAGCCGTCCCAGCAGTGGCGCCCTGTTGTCTGCTCTTCCCGTGTTCCAGGCCAGAACGAGGGCACCATTTCGATGGCGGAGGGAGAGATGCTGTACGTGATCGAGGAGGACAAGGGCGACGGCTGGACGCGGGTGCGTCGTAACGAGGATGAGGAGGGATACGTGCCCACGTCCTACATCAAGCTCTGCCTCGACGCCAGCGCAAAAGGTGCCATGACCTACATTTAACCCCTGCTGCACGCCTAGAGTGAGCGCCTCCCTGACCTCTGACCCCACCCCCCACCCCCAACTTCGGGCCGCTCGCACCTGCTCGGGCGGGAGAGGAAAAAGGCTGGAGTCGTTCACTCTAGGCCACCGTGTGGTTTATCTCTCTTCCTAAGAGAATGCGAAAGAGGGAGATTGGAAGGACACTGATTTACATATTCACACGTGAGGAGTTCACGACGCCACCTCTGTCCTGTGGGAGAGGAAGTGGTTGTTTTTACACGCTCAAGATACCATGTAGCATTAGCGGACGGTTTGTGTCTGCAATTATAAGCTACTGTTGTTTGTTTGTCTTCTTCTTTGCCCCTTTGTATTAAGAGGAAACACTGTTTTGTGTGTGAAAGGTTGAGAAAGGATGATGTAGAAAAAAGTATAAAAAGCTGCTTCATTTGCATTTCATGTCACAGCTTCGAGTATTGTGCTTGTTTTGTATGAAATGTTTAAACTTCGTGTTTTTTGTCCATGGCCTAGCTGGAATAGCTAGGAAGAAGATATCCTTGGGTAAAGAGTGGAATTCTTTAAAAAAAAAAAAAAAAAAACCCAGAAAGTTGAGACCTTTGCTGAGGTCTTTGTAACCTAGTTACGACAGATGAGGCCTCGGTTAATACCTCAGGCCTGAAATGAAGTAATATTGACTTTGGTTTTATGTTTTTTTTTTTTTTTCATTCAGATTTTTATCAAAGTTAAACTGTGTTTCTATACCTAATGTTTAAATTCTAAAATAACATGGCTGTAAATAAGAGAAGTTGTGGAAGATGGATGAAATAGCCTAAAGTTTACTCAGGTACTTATTTTCTTGTATTTATTTCATCAATTACTATACAAGAACTCCCCCCCCTCTCAGCTCTTACGTTGAAGTTAGAAGTGCATAGTAAGAAGTATAATAGCTACAGTGATTCTTGCATGCCTGTGAGAGATTTAGATTGATGTAGCTTCACATTTCCTGCTGACCAGATCCCTTCTCCCTGATACCTGGTCCCTAGCAGCGTGGAGATCCAGCTCCCGTAGTTTAGAACGCTTCAGTCGTCTTCCAGGTTGCATGTGCTTACAAGACCGTCCCTCGGTGACGGTACAAACCATGCTAAAACACCAGTGCATGAGGTTCTTAGCTTTGGCTGGCATGGTAAACATGGTAAAACACGGTAAACTACAAAAAAACCCCAAAAAAAACGAACAAAAAAACCCCAAAACAAACAAACAAACAAAAAAAAAACCACTTGTTAAATCCAGATTTTCACGGGGATTTAGGACACAGAACAAAAGCACATTTTGTGATTTTCAGTGATGTGACAGCAGCTGTTCCAGCATGTTCTCATAAACGGACGCTGTCTCTGTATTACTAGATCCTTCCCATGGTTTTCATCATAAGACAACAGTAGCTGTGAATTGTGCATAACTGCATTAGTAGACAGATAAAGCCGCGCCTGTTAACGTCGGTCCTTCATTGTGAGTGTTGGTTGTTCTGCTGGGTTCGGCGCGCACCTCCCAGAGAGCCTGTGTTGTCAGACGTGTGTGTCTCCGTCTCTACCGACTGCATTCTCTCGCACCAGCGAGTGACGACATGGCCACCAGCAGCCAAAAAACCTACCAAATTCAATGAACCATCACCACAAACTGC
>JAOXYF010000022.1:8781054-8794781 GCA_028565775.1 Sternarchorhynchus goeldii
GGAATAAGGCTGTAACGTAACAAAATGTGGAAAAAGTGAAGCGCTGTGAATACTTTCCGGATGCACTGTATGTGGTTAATGATCACACATGTCTGATAACCTAGTCCCGTACAGGAGAAGCAGAAGGTTTGAACGCTTTGTGTCTGTAGCTGTAAACTGAGCTCAGAGCACTGACACTGAAGACAGAGATGCTCATTTTGACTGTTTTGCTACTTTGACATGTAAGAGCTTTGAGAAAAAAAATAACCCCCCCCCCCCCGTGTCTACTGATCCCTGACTTTGATTATATTACTGTATATCTGTGTTACTATCAGGTCAATAAAATGAAGCACAAACACTTTGAGTGTTTCGACATGGAAAGACCATAACGTATACATGGTTCTCTCATCTCTGTTCTTCTATCCACCATCCCATCCTGTCAGATGTTTCTTAGCAATGATAAGAGCTTCTATGAAAAAAAGGATGAAAAACAGAACAAGAGAATGTTCTGAAATGTTTTTTTTTTCTCTCTATTATAAAATACACATAAAAGCTTCAGATGGTCAAACTGACCATGATGGACAAGTAGATTTTTAAAAGGAGTAGCATTTGCTAAAGGCCCCCCTTTGTAGTAGCCGAGGCTGCCATGATACATGCAAAATAAAAGTCCCCCACAGTGGGCTTTCATTCATGTTAAAGCTTGCGGGTCTGTATTTCGTTCATGCCCTGCTTTAGCTAGCGATGTCAGCTGGTGAGGCCTACACTGAGGGATGAGCAGTGTACCGAGGGGCCTTTTTACATGGTGTCTTCTCCAACTTCCCCCTCTCCTTCTACCCACACCTACCTTCTCTAAGCACCACCCGTTCGTAGGCAGGGAAGCGGGTGGAGGAGAGTCCGGTGCTCACGTCCTCGCGGCCTTTGCGCAAGTCCTTCTTCTTGGACGCCCTCTGGCCGCGAAGCCTCCAGAAATCAGCCCTGTCACTGCCTGACCCTTTATGAGTGTGCTGAACATTAGTCATCTGCTCAGCCCTGCTCACACACACACACACACAGGGAGAGAGAGGGAGGGAGAGAGAGAGAGAGAGAGAGAGAGAGAGAGAGAGAGAGAGAGAGAGAGAGAGAGAGAGAGAGAGAGAGAGAGTGAGTGAGAGAGAGAGAGAGAGAGAGAGAGAGAGAGAGAGAGAGAGAGAGAGAGAGAGAGAGAGAGAGAAGACAAGTGGGAGAAAAAGATGGTGAGATGGGGTCAGTGGGAAGATAAGAGGGAGAATAAACAGACTGTCAGAGAGAGAAAAAAGGGCAAGTGGAGCTTCCAAGCACTGACCTGCTTGTCAAGCTGATTATGGAAACCTGTGGCTTTTAACTGTAGCCAAGATGTTAAAAACTACAAATGTATCTACTGAATGTTGTATTATCAGTGCAACAGCTGCCTGGGGTGGGGTCTTTTCCCTATTTTGTTATTTGTTATAAAAATAATAATAATGGAAGGAAAAGCAATGCATTGCAAATCTTGTGCTGTACTATTCCTTAAAAAAAGAGGACAAGTGAAATATGAGTTTCTTCGAGTGCTAAACACATGATTCCTGTTCTGTTATTAGAAAACAAGTGCTGAAGTGACACTGGATCCCTGATCCTGGAACTGTGTACTGGATCTCAAGCTCTCAATTTGCTGGTCTCCCCAGAGAGAAGTCAGCCACTATGTAACCAGAATACTGCATAAGGCAGGACATCCATCCTCAGCACCTCCACCTTTCCTGGTGCAGCTGAGATGAAGCTGAAGACCTTCAGTACCCACGTGGGCCCACCCCAGTGCCTGTGTCCACACATGGCTGTGGGGTTTAGCTCACCTGCTCTTGTTAGGGATAATCCCCTTCTCCAGGAGCTGGTTGTCTTTGCCCACGCGGATGGCCAGCCAGTTGCCCAGCTTGCCGTCATACAACGTGTCCACCACCTTGAAGATGTCACCCCGGGAGAAGCTCAGGCACTGGGGCTGCTCCTTCTCATACTTGAAATGCGTCCGGATGAAGAAGGAGTCCCCTCGCCCGGACGCCAGGACGTCTTCATAAACTGGGCAGCAGAGAGAGCGTCACGTTAGCGGCAGGTAGGCTAGGTTAGCACACGTGGAGATCGCTGGCTCCCCTCTGCAATCCTCAACCCAGCAAGCAGAGCGGAAACATTCACTCCAGGCTTCATGTATTTCAGGAGCACCAATCATGCACACACACACACACACACACACACACACACAGTTCTAGAGGAGCTAAAACTGGCTCAAACTGGTCTGTTCTAATGTGTACCAAGCTAGTGCTAGGCTTACAAAATTTCTGTGTGTGTGATATATACACTGAATGTCCAAGACTATCTGTCGATCAGTTCAATGTGAATCCACAGAGTAAAAACATTACGTGATCCCAGAACGCAGTCATCAGTGCTAGACTTGCTGGGGCCAGCATTTCAAGAACAGATAACACTATTGACATAAACAACTCATCAACGAAAGGGGACAGAGAGGGATGTCAAGAATCCTTCTGACGAACAGGTGGTGCACAGGAAGGCACATTACAACTGTGTCTCATGTGTCTGAATGCTCAGCTCACTGTTCCTCAGCATGGATGGGCTAGAACAACAGATGAACAGTGCTAGTTAACGGAAAGCGACAGGCAAGACTTTGGTGGGCCAAAGAGCACAAAAATTGGACCATTGAGCAGTGGAAAAATGGCTGGTTAGAAGAATCCAGATTTCTTTTGCTCCATGCTGATGGGAGGGTGAGATTTAGGGACAAGCAGCATAAATCAATGAGCTTTTCCTGTCAGGTGTGAACAGTTCAGGCTGATGGAGGTGGAGTGATGTTGGAGGTGGAGGGATTGATTTCTTGGCTCCACTGGACCACATTCACCCCTTCATGGCAGTTATTTCACTCTATGGCTGAAGGACACTTTCAGCAGGGGACCACATCATACCACAAGGGTCATATAGTCATAGACTAGTTCCAGGAACATGACAGTGAGTTTTCTTGCTTCGGGTTGTTCAGAACATGTCTGTACCATCTAGTCTGCTGCAGCTGTGAGAAGATGTCCTGTCTGCATGGACCAACACTCCTGCAGAAATATTTCAACTCCTAGTGGAATCTATGACATGACAAATCTGAAGGCCAAAGAAGCTACAACATGCTACTAGGTGTATTTTATAAAGTAGCCATTCAGTATGTGTGAGTGTGGAGTATGTGTTTATGGGGTGTGTGTGTGTGTGTATGTGCAGTGTATCTGTGTGGGTGTGCATGTGGGTGTGTGTATGTGTCTCACGTGTATGTGTGTATGGGGTGTGTGTATGTATCTCACGTGTATGAGTGTATGGGGTGTATGTGTGGATGGGTGTGGTGTGTCAGGGCAGTATATCTGTGTGGGTATGTAAGGGTGTAAAATGGAGATAAACAGAGACTGAAAGGAAGGCAAGAGTCTCCCCTTTCAATATCAGTAATCAAATTCACACAGTGTGATTTGGTAAATTCAGTATTAATCTCCACCTAGCATATGGACAACTGGGGAACCACACAGGCTTGGGTTACAGAAACAGTGATTAACCTCATAACACTCTGTCTACTGCTCTCGTCTGTCTCCAGATCCACCAGCCGTAAACATACACCACACCACACATGCCATGAACGGTTCATTTACAGTAACTGTCAAACCTCCATAGACCTCCATAAAGTACTGCATGGCATGTAAACATGCACACTGCAGAGGTTTAGTGTATACACACAAGCAAATGTAGATACGTGCATGTGAGTTTTACGTGCTAGAGATGTGACGAGCAGTTTGTGAATGTGTGTGTGTGTGCGTGTGCTGGTGTGTGTGTTTGCGTGTGTGTTTGCATATGAAAGGATGGAGGAACTAGTGAAGTTCTCTCCCCTAGTGAGCTCCAGTAAGATACATTACAGTGGTGTGTGTGTGTGTGTGTGTGTGTGTGTGTGTAGGGATAAAGACTTACCCTCTGCTTTACTCTTTGCTAGTATGGTGATGTTCTCTCCTCTGGGGAGCTCCAGCAAGAACATTACAGCCTCCTCACGCACAATGTTCCTAAAGTCCACATTGTTCACCTGCAGGAGAGAAACACTTATGAACATACAAATCAGGAATGTACACAGTCACATTCACAAACACAATCAAACACACACTACACACACAAAAAAACAACCACACAGATACACACCTCACACACGTACACTCACAAATGCATGTGTACAATTGCCAGAAAGAAAATGCAAACAATATAAACACAAAGGTATTTGCAGAAACAGAGTTTGCCTGCTATTTTTGTCAGTGGACTTCAAGAGACCTGAGAGCAGGTTTCAGTGTGTGCTAGTGCTTTAAACCCGTGAAGCGTTTCCACTCGGGCTGTACCTTCATGATCTGGTCCCCGACATGCAGTCCCTCCTCCTCGGCAGGGCTGCCCTCCTGAACGCCCGCGATAAAGATCCCCGCGTCGTTCCCACCAGCCAGACGCAGGCCGACACTCTCGCCCTTCTGAAAGCTTACCATCATAGTGTTTGGCCTGTGTGGAGGAGCAGGAGCTCAGTGAGGGAGAAAGAGAAGAGGGAGAAGAAAGGGAGAGAGAGAGAAAGAGTGTGTGTGTGTGTGTGTGAGTGAGAGAGAGAGAGAGAGAGAGAGAGAGAGAGAGTGTGAGAGAGAGAGAGAGAGAGAGAGAGAGAGAGAGAGAGAGAGAGAGATGGAAGAGAATTAGTTCATTTCAAACCCTGTAGCACTAAACCACCCACTCACACACTAACTAATCCTCTCTTTCCCACAGGCCAAATCTGCACTAAGCAAAACGCTGACATCTGTATAGCTAGAAAGAAAAACATCTGCATTCATTAGATTATTTATTTCTCTTTTTTTTCAAGGACAAGCCACATACGTTTGAGCTTTCTCTATAAAGGGGAACAGAACGGTTCTGTCTTAAACATCGACAGACGTGCCAACAGAGTGCACACAGGTCAACCATTGTGAGGTTCACACCCTGCTACAGCGGTTACATTCTGCTGATCTTCATTAACTGCTAGAATGTGAAGACCACTTGTGCTGGCTAGTAACTCGATGTGCTGAAGAGCTCTGGCACTGAGACAAAGCCTTTCCATCAGCAGGCACAAAAATAACCCGTACACATAGACATTTCCCACACTCACACACACCCACACACACACTATCTGTCCAATGAATATTCATGACACTGATGGTGGTGTTGATCTGGAGAGCACGAGGAAGAATAGGACGTCACTTTAATGCCAAAAGCACAATGTGAAAAGTATAAACCTGCACGTTTGAACATTAAGTGTAAATATCCCACGTGAACCACGTGAAGGCAGAAATGCATGTACATTTATCATAATATCAGAGTCAAAGCGTCAGTTTTCATTCTAAACGATAATGGTATAAAATATTCCGGTGTACCAAGACACAGAGAACAAATGTTTGTCAGTGTTTATTTCACCCTAGTAAGGGCCTCAACATCCTGTGTTGTTTTTTTTTTAAACAAGTTTTCTTCATTTTTAACATTCCACCTTTTTTTTTGTTCATTGCAGCAGCTTGGTTCGATTGTGCAGTTATGTGCAGTTATGTGCAGTTATTTACAGTTATGTATAGCCGTTATGATCTTCCATGCCTAACTGTGTAGATTTTGCTGCTAAATGAGGTGGTGTGCTGGCTGCTTTGTGCAGATCTTTACTGCACTGTTGCCCTGGACTGTTACTCTTTTTCAAGCCGACTGGCTGGTGTCTGAACTGCATGTGCAATAATTGTAAATTAATTCAAAGCCACAGTATATTGAATGTTTAGGCACTATTGTAGAGGATGTAAGCTTATTTAACTCATAATGTACTGAAATCTTCAATACAAAAATCTATAAAAACCTTAGAAATACTCATAAGCAGCAAGTGGGCAATGGGAATCAGTGATGGCACATTCAAAGAATGTGTTAAGTTTGACTATTAAATAATAATAATTATTATTATTATTATTATTATTATTATTATTATTATTATAAGTTAGATAAATCTTCTACATGCCTTTTTGTCTACCATCTTCTGAAGAAGAATTTTTCGCAATGTGCAGACAGTCACAAAACCATGAAGCATTAGCCAATAATATGAACCATTAGCCAATAATATGAAGCATTAGCTAATAACATAATGGGGCCATGAGCCTCTCCCCAAAACTGCTTAAGCCTTGTTGTTAACACCTGCGCACAGAGCAAATGTACTTGTCATATGAGAATAATAACATCGTGATGGAAAAATACATCGTGAAGGAAATAAAACATTTGTGCACAATATAATAAATGTGCATGCAGTTCTTGAGTTTCTGCACTTATGCATAATGTTACTGGTGATTTGTATTGATTTATATTTTTCACTGTTTTTGCATCCTCTAGTTTTGACAATAAAGTGACTCCATACTTGAATGATAAAGAGAAAGGTGGTGTATAGAGGTGTGAAGGTCACTTCTTCTGTTGGCTTTCCTGTCTTATCCCTTCTCCCAGAGGCAGTACAGACGCAGTACAGTGGCAGTACAGTGGCAGTACAGAGGCTGTACAGTGGCTGTACAGTGGCAGTACAGTGGCAGTACAGAGGCTGAATAGTGGCAGTACAGAGGCAGTACAGAGGCTGTACAGAGGCTGTACAGTGGCAGTACAGAGGCAGTACAGAGGCAGTACAGAGGCAGTACAGAGGCAGTACGTCTGCAGGCATGGGTGTGTGTGTATGCATGTGTGTGTACTCACCCATACAGTTCCTCATCTTCAGTACTTGGTCGCAGCAGAATTCTGGGTGTTTTCTTAACTACTGCTGGAAGAGGTATATTGTAACACAATTAACTCCAGTTTGACAGAAATCTCAAGCTTCTCTGAGGAGCCATCAGATAACTAAGCTTAAAAGTGTTGAGCTTATGTAAACTTTTAAAAAGGCAGACACAAACACAGACACAAAGTCACAAAGGTGAGCAGCAGGAGTACATGACTCTACCCAGAGGTTCCTTCGGATGTGCGTCCTGCTCAGCTGGACTTCCTCCTGCCAGTCTGTGTGGTGAGGACACGGTGGCTGTTCTGGTGAGCCTGTTTGGGAGCTCCTCCCTGAAATCGTGAGAAGCACCAGACGTTGAGGAGAGCTGCTCTATCATGTTACTGCAGAGGGTTCAGATGCAGCATTCCCAAAGCCATCCCAACATTCCCAAAGCCATCCCAAGCTTCATTCATGCTATTTCTGGAGACAGACCTTGTAGGGTTGAGACGGTTTCTCGCAGTCTGACTAACTAGGCAGTAAGAGTGATAACCCTGCATAACAGGAGGGCAGTCGCCATCATTAATTCAGGCTCTCGTTGCCATGGCTCCTGGGTTTTTAATGGCCCATTTAATTTCTAACCCATGCTGTAAATGTCCTCATATGGTGTCTCCGTCGCTGGATTGAGACAGGAAGCTGCTGTTAACCGGGTCGAACAATAGCGACCATTCTGGACCTGAGCCTGTTATGGGTCTGAGTGGTTCTGCAGGAGACCCGTGAGAAGATAGTGAGCCAGCAGGCTCTCCCACACACCTGGAGCCATCTCGCCGTACTTCGTTGGACGAATGAGAGGACAGGTCAGACTGGCGTGAACGCTGGTCCTCCTGTGGAGAGCAGGAGTGGCAGGACTCCATCTCAGAGATATCTGAAACAAGAGGGAGGTGGGAGAGAGGAGTGAGAGGAACGCAGAGCCCGTCGTTCCAAAACCCTCCACCGGACGGCACCCAGGTGCCGGTGTAGACACTCCCACTAGCACACACAGTTCTCTGCGTTACTGCCGCCGTTGTGTTAATGTGCCGAGATCTGCCTAATCATAGTGCTCAAAGGACAGAAACGAGCAAGACGCAGTGTAAGTGTGTCAGCTTCGACGATGGGAGTCATGAAAAGGAATAAATTTCTAGCTGAATCAAACGATAAATGCTAAGAGCAGTAAACAAAGAGGCAGAACAGAGAAGTGTGTATGTACACGCATGCATGTGTGAGTGTGAGAAGCAGAAGTGTAAGTGAGAGGAGTCTGGTGAAACTCAACACCCTTGATACCACCAAGGAGACGTGTCAGAAACAGACAGACAGAAAGACAGATAGACCAGATACTGAACTGTCTTGCACAGCAGAGATATTAGCAGAAACCTGTTTGCACCAGGCAAACTCCAAAAAAAACCCAGTAGCTTTTACATTCACGTTTCTATACACAAGGTGTTCAGCTCTCCATTCTACCTGGGTAGTTCAGAAAAGTCCAGTTAATCTGAGATGGGTTAATGCCACCAATACAAAGCAGCTACTGAGAGCAGAAAGATTAGTGCCAAACTCATCTTAGTGCAGAGACGTCGGCGGTGAGAGTGACTGCGAGAGAGACGGAAGGGAGACATGTGAAGTGACAGGGATGGGGGACAGAGGGAGAGGGAGAGAGAGAGAGAGAGAGAGAGAGGAGCAGAGGGAGAGAAAGAGAGAGGCATACAGAGAGAGGGAGGGAGGAAGAGAGGGGGAGAGAAAGAGAGAGAGGCATAGAGAGAGAGAGAGAGGCAGAGGGAGGGAGGGAGGGAGGGAATGTAGGGAGAGAGAATGAGTTACTGTGTGCTCAGGTGCTGCTGGTGAAGCTAAATGCATGTCCACTGCCTTAACAGAATTCCGCAGCCTTCCACAGTGGCGGCCAATTGCAGCATGCCTAAAACACACTGTTATGTAGCACAGAATACACACACACAAACACACACACACACACACACACACACACACATACACTCACACGGCAAGTGCAACTAGAGTGCTGAACAGAAACAGTACTGTTCACTAGTGTAAACAGGTAAATAACATGGAAGTAACAGGTAAATAACAAAGAAACAACTGCACGAATGTTGAGCGTTCCAGAGTTGATGTCTGAGGTTTGAGCTGATGAACGTGAGTGCATGTACCACAGACCAAAAGGGGGATCTCACTGAGAATGTCCTTTTTTTCTGCGGTCTGTAGGAACCAGTGTTCCCATCTGTTGGGTGAAGGTGGGATTACAGCCTGCCAGACACTCGAGATAAAACAACAGCACAGAGAGGTGGGCACTGTTGCCGTGGACACACTCGCTCAGCACAGCCCAATTGACCAATGGGCAGAGCCGTTTGTGTGGTTCTGCCCTCTGTTTACATCACTCTTCTACTGTACGATGAATAAACACACACACACCTACGAACGCACACTCACCACAGAAGCACACACACACACACACACACACACTCTTAACAGACAGAAATATTGAGCAAGAGAAACATACGTGAGTGTTCATACCAGGGCTGATTAATTCTTGTGTTCAGATTTCTTGGCTAGGAATTTAGCGTTGAATTTTGACATTCGGATATTCGCTTTGGGGGTGGGGACTGAAGGCTTTCAATAACGGTGACGTGTAAAATGTATTTCATCAGCACATTTTTGTACTTTTTTTTCGGGGCTCAAGTCTCCAGTGGTTTCAGGTTGGCCATGAAATGTTTTTCCTCCAAAATAACCAGAGTTTAGTGCAACATTAATCAAGGATTACAGTTATGAGCGACTTAAATGTAATGGAGTGAGTGTGCTCCTGATCTTCTTCTGTGTTTCTGTCTCAGATTCTCAGAAAACATAATCACTATATAAAAAGTGAACTACAAAAGTGTAATAACTATAAAATGAACCTTTAATAACACAACACATTACCTTTAATAACATACACAACAGTACTTAACAAAAATATTTCTGCATTAGTGATGACCATCTCAGCTGAGGATGCATCCCCTGGCTCAAAAAAGGGCTATGGAGACAGGCCTCACACACACACACACACACACACACACACACCCGCACGCACACCCGCACGCACACACGCACACACACACGCACGCACGCACACACGTGCGCGCGCACACACGCGCGCACACACGCGCACACACACACACACACACACACACCCACCCACAGACACGCACGCACACACGCACGCACACACGCACGCACACACGCACGCACACACGCACGCACACACACACACCACACTCAGGAGACTATACAGAGAGTAGAAACTGGATGTTTTCTTCACCATTTTCTAAAAAAAACCACCATTGACACAGTTTGGTAAACATCTCAGACATCCCCAAGGATCCATCAGAGGACTTACATCTTTTAATCTGCTTCTAAAAAGTATCTCAATGCCACCCACCCACCCACCCACGCATATGCACACACACACACGCACGCACACACACACACACACACGCACATGCACATGCACACACAGGTCAGGGATAAAACCCGCCACAAATGTCTCAGTATCTCAGAAAGTATTTTTATAGTTAAAATTAAAACCCACACAAGCACAGAAGTGTGCTGTTATGGTACATTATAGACAGTAACTGCACTGAATCATTTCCTTACCCATGTTACACATGAGTAATACTCAATTTACCCCAAACCCTCTCCTTTGCTGCAGGAGCTCACCTAGTAAAGCATGCAGGACAAGGTGCTGGCAACACCAAGGTTCTGGGTTTGAGTCCCAGGCTGGACTCACATTGTCCCACTGCTAAATATGTAAGTCAGTCTGGAAAAAAAAGATCTGCCAGATCCTGAAAACGCAAATGTACTGCAGGAGCTGCCTGACTGTAACTGAGTTTAACAGCTGACACTCAGTCATTAAGCACAGACTCTGGAGCAGCACTGAACTATTCAGACACATTCCGCCACTCAACCAAAAACAGTGGCTTTCCAAACCAGAAGCAACCAAATGCAAGAATGCACACGGATTACAGTGCAAGCACAGCTCACGGGGCCGTGCGCGAGAGCCCGTTACGTGCTGGGAGTAATCGCACGTACCCTGGCCTGGTGAACAGTGCTGTCAGTGTCACGTTCCCGCAGGCAGCAACGGGACCGTTAGAACTGGACTGGAGTTTGGTAGGAAATGAACCGTCAAGCTGAGGCTTTGTAGGAGAGCTTAGCTATGAACTATACGCTGACAACAGCAAATATTTAAAGAAATGTCTTGAGGCATGAAAGTTTTTGGCTTGACACTGAGTCCACATAAGACAAAGGTTTAAGGTTTTTTCCTTAAGCATTCTTCAAGAACATTAAATAAGTCACCACACAGAAATTAACAATGAATAAAATAGTTTATTGATTAGGGAGAGTATTTCAAACTGAAGTTAGCAAAAATATATATGTGCACAAACGTGAAAGCTTCCCAAACATTAAGTGCACGGTGTGAAAGGTTCAGAACAGTGCTGAAGCCCACTCAGCTTAACACGGCTTAAAGGGCAACCAACAGCTACTGCAGTGTCGCTGATGTCCTTCAGCTAAAAGTATGACATATTATCTGTAAAAAAAGAACAGAGATAGAATCGCTCTTGTAGAACAGATCGCTCTGTTTTCTCAGCTCACTGGCATTAAACTACTCAACTGTGTCCAAATATCACAAGTTATCTTATTTCCCCATCTTATTCACTGCAAAAGCCAGAGCTTTTTAAAATCCCATTAAGACAAAACAGTGCTTATCCACGACATGAGTAAGACAGGACAACGTCATTGGTGACTACGCTGAAATGAAACATCTTCGCAGAAGTGGAAGAGCTGTTGGACATAAACTACAATTGCAGTAATGTGTCACTAGACCATAATACAGTGGAGGCCGTATGTGCCAGATACAATTTAAAGATACTATGCAGTGACAAGCAATTTCCTTTTCAGGCCTCACATCTGGTAAATGTAAATGTATCAGTCATGTTTATCTGAACCAATTAAAAAGCTGTGCTTTACACTCAATCAAGCTCCTGTGAGGAAAATGTATCCGGAGCCAGCAGCCCATTACTAAAATCACGTGGTGCTGTACTGACTCCTGAGCCCACTGTGCTTACACAGCTAGAAATGCTGATCTGGGATCAGCTCCGCGTTGTCCAAAAAAACAAAACCATTCTTTAGGACGGGGACCAAACTCGGCTTCTAGAGATCTACCTCCCTGCAAAGTTCCGAGCCTACTTCAGCACGCCTGATCCAGTTAATCAAAGCTTTGGTAGCATATGAATGCTCGAGGCATGTGCATGGGAACACAACTCTACATGGCAGTGGATCTCAAGTGGCTGAGTGGTGCCAGAACTGATCCTATATCAGCACTTTCAGCAATATAACATGACCAGATCCTGGCACTGTTACGCAATGGAGATGTAGTCATGTTAACCAAGCTAACTTTTTTTTTTTTCCTTTTCCAATGCCATGGCAACGGGGGCGTGGCATACAGCTGCTGTTCGAAGGGCGTGGGGACTCACCGTCGGGCTCCGAGTCGCTGTCGGCCAAGGCAGGGATGCGTACCAGGATCTTTCTGTGGTCGCGCTGCACCACTAGCTGCAGCTTCCCCCGGGACTTCTCGATCAGCTTCCCAGCGTCGCTCAGCGACAGGTTCTCCGTCACTGTCCCGTTGATCTGACAAACAGCAAATAAAGGAGTCTGTGTTTGTTGGATCAAGGTGCTCGTGATAACACTTGCACACTTTTGCTACACACTTGCAGAACCTTGCAAAAATAAATCCAGAGAGCAGAAGCTATGTGAGCTGTGAGCAGAGTCAAATGAGGTTCTGCACGATGAATCATCATGAGCAGCACAGAATGATATCAGAGTGAGGTGGGTCTGGCAGGTACCTTGAGGATGATGTCGCCCTCCTGCAGGTTTCCATCTCTGGCAGCCAGACCGGTGCTGGTCATCTCTTTAATGAAGATCTGGCTGCCCAGGCGCAGGCCGTACTCTGGAACAAACCGTCAGAAAGAAAAGCTACTGAGCGTTCGCTGGAGTGACCCTGACTGGAGTGAATCCAACCACAGCGACAGTAATTACACTGACTCCAAGCACAGTGAAACCTACCACAGCGACCACAACTACACTTACTCCAACCATAGTGAACCACACTGACTCCAAACAATGTGACTCCAATCACAAATAAGCTCAAGATAAGCAATTTTATGGCCCGGAAGACAGACAACCAAAAGTGTATAAACACCTTTCCATACCTGAGCGTCACAAACCCGTTTTGAAGTTTCACAACCAACACATTCAGTGCTCTTTGTAGGGCACTAGAGCCTTTAATTCAAACTGGGAAACAACATACACTTACGACTTACTTTATTAGAAACACCTATAATACTTTGCATTTACACTCACTGGCCATTTTATTAGGAACGCATATTGTATAATACAGTGTAAATACTGTGGGCTGATTTAACATATACCAGTTTCTAATAAATTGGGTGTACATGCACTATATTTCCTGTATATCTAAAAACTGGTCATATTTAAAGGTATTCTTTCCACTCCCCTACACTATTCTGTCAGGACACCCAAACATTTTCCTTTTAAACTGAAAAATACTAATTTGTGAATGAGCATTAATGAAGCAGTGTGATAGTGAACGCTTGCTGCCTGTGCAGCCTAGAGGGCTGTGTGCTGAGGGGAGAAGGCGCTATGCACACATTCGCAAGACGCCTTGGCAATCGCCTGCCTGAGTGGCCATAAACACATCAGGCTAAAATAAATCAGGTTAAGTCTTGCCAGCGGAGAGAAAATAACCGCCCACACAGAGAGGAGGAGAGGAAGAATGAGGGAAAGAGGAGGAGATGTGTGTGTGTGTGTGTGAGAGAGAGAGAGAGAGAGAGAGAGAGAGAGAGAGAGAGGGAGAGAGAGAGAGAGAGAGAGAGAGAGAGAGAGGGAG
>JAOXYF010000022.1:8804940-8898230 GCA_028565775.1 Sternarchorhynchus goeldii
CACACACACACTCACACACACACACTCACACACACACACTCACACACACACACACACACACACACACACACACACACGTACATACACAAGTTTGCACATGTACACGGACATCCCACATATAGATCAAATGCTGAGGCACGTACTGCAAGAAAAAGAAATCTAGGAACCTTGAAACACACACACACACACACGCACACACACACACACACACACACACAGCTGACCACACTATAAATACAACTTCCACCTGAGGGACACAGACAGAAACACCTGCTTCCCTCTGCCAGTTGTGAAAATGAGCAAATCCTAAAATTAGTTTTATTACTTTGAGGAGTGGAGTGGGTGGAAAAAGCAGTGATGGGTCAGTGCAGCCAGGGGAAGCTTTTACAGACAGCACTCAGAGTGAGGACACACACACACACACACACACACACACACACACAGCACATCACACACACACACTCAAACTACGAATCACAGAGACAGCACACACACACACACACACACACACACACACACACACACACACACACACACACACACACACACACACAGCACATCACACACAAACACTCAAACTACGAATCACAGTGACAGTACTGTTGTGTTACAAGCACACAACCTGAGTAGTGCAGAGATCCAGTACAAACTCTAATAAACACTACAGATTCAATACAGACTCACTATAACCCCACTACCGACACACAACACAGACATTACAGATTCAATATAGACTCACTATAACCCCACTACCGACACACAACACACACATTACAGATTCAATACAGACTCACTATAACCCCACTACAGACACATTACAGACCTACAACACACACATTACAGATTCAATACAGAATCACTATAGATCCACTACAGACACATCAAAGACCTACAACACACACATTACTGTTCTACAACAGACATTGATACTGTAGTGAAGATTAGAATAACAGATTAGATCCACTCCAGACACAGAACCTTTGTAAGTCGCTCTGGATAAGAGCTAAATGCCATAAATGTAAATGTAAATGTAAACCTGTAATAGGACAGGCCTGTTACACACCAGCACAGATACAGGTATGGTTCACCCCCCCACACACACATATTCACATACACTGTACAACACATACACATGTTCACACTCAGAGCAGAGCAGCACTGTACACACTCTACAGCATCACAGTGGAATCAGACTGCGCTATGCGACAGGAGCTACTGAATTAAACACACACACACACACACACAGGCTGATCATCTCTGATGGTGGTGTTCCTGGCGATCTTTGCAGGGATTTCTCTTCTTCTCTCACTGGTCTTGCTCAGCGTTGCTACAGCTGTATCATACAGCACTGCCACAAACTTCCAGCCAAACTTAAAGCTACACCTCCTTGTACTCTGCATTACATAACACACGCACACACATGCACACACACACACACATGCACACACACACACATGCACACACACACACATGCACCAACCAACCGACTACTAACTACAGACACTGCACATGTCCCCCAGCAGAACGCCCCCCACACCAGAAAAGCGATTTCCGCACTCATCAAGTCGGGATGGGGAGGGGCGGGGGGAGGACCTAGAGGAGCAAGTGCCCCGCATCTAAGACGGCGTTCGGAGCAGCGCGTATCCCTGGAGGATCGAGCCGACGTCCCCGGCGTTCGGAGCAGGCGCGGAGCGGAGGAGGGAGCGGAGCCCGAGCGGGCGGGCGGGCACCTCCGGACGTGGCTGGCAGCGACGCCCCGGCGGGTCGCCTCTCCGCAGGCGCACGCAACAACAGCAGCAGCCGAACGGGAGCCAGTCCACGCTCATCTCTCGCCATGGTCGCCCCGGCGACGGTCTCATTACAGTCTGCGCCGGAGAAGCTTAGGAGCGTGGGAGAGAGAGAGGGGGGGGGGGGTAGGTGGAGAGAGGGTGGGAGAGACAAGAGAGGGAGGGAGAGACAAGAGAGGGAGGGAGAGAAGAGGTGAAGAGGGAAAAAGAGAGGGGGAGAGCGGAGATCCAGATAGAGAGGGAGGAAAAGGGAAGAAGAGAAGGAGGAAAGAGAGAGAGAGACGGAGAGACGGTGGGGGGTGGAGAGACGGTGGGGGGTGGAGAGACGGTGGGGGGTAGAGAGATAGGGGAAAGCTAAAAATAAAACTTACGGAGGCGTGGCGGGTGCTGAGAGATGGGACAGCATGTGTCCACTTACTCCACAGTACCATTTTCATCACTGTTGTACAGCTGGGACAGAGAGGTCCGCAAGCCGAGCCCAGCTGTCTGCTGCTACAGAGCGCACACACGCTCGTACGCTCGCACGCACGCTCGCACGCAGCCTGACAGTAGAGAGGCTCTTCCATCAGCACCTTGCTCTCTTTACTCTCCCTCAGATCCAGATTGCTCCTCATGCTGGCCCATATCCTTAAACATGCAGGCACACACATACACACACATGCGTGCACACACACACACACACACACACACACACACACACACACACACACACACACACACACACACACTCTCTCTCTCTCTCCCTCTCTCCCTCTGTTTGTCTGTCTGTCTCCCCAACTCACTCCAGCTGCCAGAGGGTGGGTGAGAGGGGGGGAGGAGGCAGCTTTCAATAGGACACGTTACAATAGGCACGTTAATATTTTAACATTCTGCACTCCTCAGGAAAGTGTCCCTCTGCTTTTAAGGCTTTCAGACACAAACCCTCAGAGAGAGACACCAGAGAGAGGGTTAACATCAGAGAGAGGGTTAACATCAGAGAGAGGGTTAACATCAGAGAGAGGGTTAACATCAGAGAGAGGGTCGCTGACGGTAAGGATTTGAACACAAACATAACAGTGCACTTAACGTTGTCAGAGGTGGTCCACATAGCTGACTGCGCACAGGACCCTCCCTCTGCTAATGACTGTAGACACACACACACACACATGTTCTTATACACATACACACGCACAGACACACATGCTCACATACACACATAAAACAGACACACACACACACACACACACACACACACATACATGCTATTATCCCCATAATGTTCTATTTTTTCCCATTACCCCATGAACCCTGAGCATAAATCAGAATACATTCATCTTTGTGGTGGACTCAAGAGAAGTAAGGAGCCAGCAGAGCAGCTGGTGTGATGCCAGCCTGCCTGTCATCTCCGACGCCTATAAATACAGGAAGCCTTTGTGCTGCCACAAGACCTGAAGCAGCACGATGAATGACGTTCGTGTAACCATGGCTTTGGTGCTGTCCAACTCCAAAAGAAAGGCCTCACCATCCTCCAGAAGACACTGCAGTGAAGGAATGAACACGGGCTCCGGCCTGGCCCAGCGTGAGGACCTGTGGCCGCCGTCCTCCCCAAAAACATCAGCATCTGTGCTTTAGTGGTGTCAACCGTAATCATCACCGCACTGGAACTTGGAACAGGCATTACACTTCAGTGCTGCAAAACACACACTACCTTGTCTCACCTACAGCCATGGTCAGCCCAGACATTTACATTACATTTACGGCATTTGGCTGATGCTTTTATCCAAAAAAATTGTGACAGAATACATCTTGAGCAGTTGAGTGCTAAAGGCTTTTTGTTCAGGGGCCCAACAGTGGAAACTTGGCAGAGTTGGGGATTGAACCAGCAACCACCTGATTACTAGTCAAGTGCCTTACACGGTGAGTTACCACTGTGCTACACTCAGCTCTGCCCATTTCACCTTGAGCACAAATGTAACTTCACTGGCAAACTAATTTAAAATAATTCAGCATATCTACAGTTAATCACAAACAGCACAGTTACTGTATGTAACAATACATATTTAACATTGCCCTAACCTTAAAGCTTAAAAATGAACCCTCCAGAAAGTAGGGTAACTTTGTGAGGACACTGGGAATTCACCAAGCCACACCATCCATTATCCACTTACATCATATTTTAAAACTGAAGTCAACATTTAATTTAAACTGTAGGATTAACATGAGGTCAGTTTACACAAACACAATACACAGGGATTAATAAGCTTCAGTGTTCTCTAGGGATGTTCGAAGAAATGGCAATTAAAAGATATGACTCACTTCTAAATTGATGTCTTAATAAAAGTTCTCTTCTGGCCTTCTTAAGTACTGAATCACAAATTAACAAATTATGCCCGAGTGCATCAGGGTGTGAGGCTCATCTACCACTAATTACCATCAACCTGTCACATTCCAACCTGAACAGCCAAAATTAATAAATAAATAAACTAATAATAATAATAATAATAATAATAATAATAATCATTAAACAGACATTGTCAAAAATATGCATTTTACTGCTTTAACATATTCCAAGAAACAAATCAGGTCAAAAGTTTAGAGTATGGTCTAACGCTAATGTCCCAACCTAGAGGGAGAGCTCCACCAGAGAGGAGCCTGGGCTTGGAGCTCCCCAGCCCGGCTGTCGAAGGAGCTGTTCAGCCACTCGCCAGGGCAGCAGAGTCTAAGCACAGTACCTCCAGTACAGCGCCACTCTGGACCTTCTACACCACAGGCAGTGCCAGAACCTCACTCTCTGAAGCTCCTCACTGGACACACCTTCCACAGAGAGTCAGGAGCCTCAAGAACCCCGAGTAGTGTTTGCTTTCCTTGGCTATAATACAAAATTATGATTAATTGGTGAAAACTATTTGAGTGACTCACTCATGTTTCTACACTTTTGGTTACATAATGATAACGATTATTTGTTAATTTATTGTGACAAGGATTCTCACATCACAGATATGGTATAGTTACTTTGCATGCATAAATACACACAGCTTTGATTTGGACTGACTGCCGACCGTGGGACACATCCCCAGTTCAGTGGAGAAAGAGTAGCTATTGGCTGGAATTCATCTTTATTTGGAAGTGTGAGTGGGATGGTGTCAGCTGTATACGAAAGTCTAAATACCTCCAGACTGTTGACATTCATCACAACAGTGAGGTTAACTAGGGGAATTCGGGTAAAAGCTCTACTACATTCATAAAGTGTATCTGAGCAGCCTGAGGGTTCAAGTTCTTCAACCACTACAACTTCTGCTAAAAATACCAACCCTTACCACTCACAGACCTTTATCAAAGAGAAGACTTGCACTCCTTACCAAGCCTGTCAGAGAGGAATCCCAGTGATGTGATATCTTGAGCGGGTTTCTGCCATTGAACACAATACAGAATGCTGGAAACATCATGTATCTACTCACTACCCACTACCCCTCACCATCTCCTCAGACACACATGCTCACATACACACATAAAACAGACTCTCTCACACACACACACACACACACACACACACACACACACACACACACACACACACACACAGGTTTCTCACTTAAAATAGTGTCAATAAAGCTGATAATTCCTTTCTCTGTCTGCTTCAGAGTAGGGTAACGACAAGGGCCCTGGACCCCAAGTTGTGTCGGACAGCTCTCCATGAGTCTTTATTCAATTTGTATAGGCACAGCGCTGGTATATACACAAACTGCAGCAGTGAGAAAGGAAGCAGCAGAGGTCCAGTGTGAAAGTCACTGAAGCCTGTTCTCAAAGCAGACAGTCTACTACAGCACCTGGCCCTCTAGCATCCGTCCCAGTGGTGGTGCACCTATTACACTCGATCCCCTTTCTGCTCAGTTACTCATTTAGTCTCTTCGCATCAATGGAGATGAACATGCCAAACCGCTCAGACAACATTTTTTCATCTTCTACTGTAAACAACTCAAATTTCTGTGGTAAACATTTAATATGTCTCTTTTAAATCCCATCAACAGCGGCTGTGGTGAGGCGTCACTCGGTTCCCAAGGCCACGGGCGAGTTCAGGCTTGCCGTGAGCCTCTTCAGTGTGTGTGTGTGTGTGTGTGTGTGTGTGTGTGTGTGTGTGGGAGGGCAGGGGGGTGCGCACGTGTGTGTGAGAGACAGGGTCAAGGAGCTGAAAGCGGAGATGCACAGGGGAGTGCAGGAGTATGAGGGTGGCCTGTATTTTTAGGGCATTCCAGGACAGCTCACGGCTGGAACACTTAGGTGTGGCCCTGCCTCATCCCACTTTACCCCACCCTCATCTTCTCCACACCCACTACCCCTTTGCCCTGCTCCTCATCCAGACAGGCATATACATACTCTACAAAGAGACCTGAGAACACAAAGAGTTTAATATTAAGACATGATATAGTTGTACCGCACTGAAGTTCTTGGGAATATTTCAACTGTTATACAAGCAAGAAAGTAATAAGAGGCGAGTGGACACTGGTCACGTGACCCATCAATCAGTTTAATTATGCCAACCAAAAAACTGGTACATCATTAGTCTCGCCTTCACCAAAATAACTCCCCCACGAGAGAAATAGGTCAGGCCATGTACTCAAAGACAATGGAACAACAGCAACACAGATAACAGGAACAGGAGGATGTAGGGATGGTACCCAAAAAAACTGAAGGCCATTAGGAAGCCATAAATGACACACACACACACACACACACACACTTTTCCAATTACAACCTTTCTCTCTACCCACACCATTCTCTACAAGTATATGAACGGTGTCCCACACTTAACATAAGCTTGTCTGCCTGTCAGTTCGGTTTCCGTATGACCCTGGTATGCCAGTTTTGTTTGTACAAGTATTATCGCAAAGCAGTGTTTCTGAGCTTCAGTCCCTGTTGAGAAAACCAATGCCAAAGTGGTCATGACAAGCTGTCTGCCTAGTTAAATGTCTGAGAAGTTAAATGTAGCTATTTTTGAAATTCTAAGTAGTGTTAATGTCTCTGTAACTAGTATCTCTGTAACTAGTATCTCTGTAACTAGTATCTCCACATTTGCACTGTAATGTGTCCCACATTCCAAAGTTCCAACAAGAGACTAAACTACATCTCCCACTCAAAATGACGTCAAAACTATAACAAAATGAAACCAGCACAGGGTTACTAGAAGGGCCTGGGTGTTAGACAGAACACCATGTTCTCTAAAGTATCTTTTGGGCATGTCAGAGTCCAGCAACTTAAAAATAATATGGAATACACGAAATAAATAAAGTGAAAGAAAGAACAAATAAACAAAAATAGATTCATAAATAAAACATAATCCTAACTGAGGTTTGATTAGAAGAGCACGCAGTATGTCTACAGTTTACATGTCAGTGTTAACTTGTATGACGCTCCCTGGCCATTATCAATGGCTGTGTCCAGAATTAAAGTCAAGCTATAGAAGGACCATTGCCCACCTCCCTGCACATCTCGGCAAGCTGGTCCTCTGTCCCTCTCTCGGCTGGCAGGCAGCTTTCTCTTAGGTATCGGGTGAGGGTTAACGATCACCCTGCAGGTCCCAGCTACCTTACCTCCTGCCCAAAGCGAATCGCCGTGCTCCATCTCATCCTGCGGCTTCACGTGGGATCAGCGACCTACACCTCTACCATGACTTAATGAAGGCTCGATTCAAAACAACAATAGGTGGAAATAGCAAATGGTGACAAACTGCAACTTGACCTTCAACCTCCCAGAATGCACTGGATTGTAATGAAACCGGGCAGCCCCATGGACGAAGAGAGTTTGGTTTGGCCTTCTGATCCCCATCAGCCAATCAGGTAAGAGCTGTCTGCTATGCAGTGTAAGGTAATATGATGGACACGGGAGCCAGACTGTCCTCCTGTGTTAGTGTGTCCTCTGGACAGCCACATTTCCATTCTACTTCACTACTTTAGCTGCTTTGTCTCTCAGGAGTGTGTGGGTGCGCTGAGCTCAAACACACATTCCTACAAAGGGGTGGGTCAGGCCCCATTGGGAACCTTAGTACAACGATAGCAAATAAAGGCTGCAGTTTGCAAAGGAACATGGGGAACATCAGCTCTAGCCAGGGGGTGCTGGAGGGTGGGGTAAAAATGTCGGTTTAGGGCGTGAACTGCTACTTGCTTCCCTTCTGAACAACTCAAGACTGCTCCTCTGGCTGCTTTGAAATGAGAACGAATGCTGACCATGAAATGTTAAAATGATGACTAGGGCAAACAGTATGGTGACTGAGAAATTCATATCATTTAAGCCAGCAGAAAAACAAACTGAAGAAGAGACGGAAATGGAGCTAAATCCCTATCATAGAGTAACATCTCTATCATATAGTAATTCTGACATAAACATGTAAAAGGCACTAAAAGGAAACCTTTAGACATAATCTACTCATCCTACATATGATGTCTTGCTCAGGAATGCTAGAAGTGGAGGTCAGTTGACCATTTTCATTCACTCACTTGTTTTTCAGCACAAGTCTTTTCGAACATCTCTTTTACATTCAGCTGTTTGCATCCTTGCTGGTAAAATGGTTTATGTTTTCTCGGATTTTTGAATCAAGTGAAGTAAGTGAGTCTATTAAAAACACGTGACAAAATTTGCACTACGAAGCTTTATAAAATGTACAGTTCTCTACGTCACCCCTCCTCCACAGAGAAGCTCTTCTCTCAAGAGACACTCACTGTCCCAGGCAGGCGCGAGTCATGCTTATATTGGGTTTTTATTTTGGAACAATGGATGCCATTGAGTGGCAGTGTCTCAGAGAGCTGGTATAAACAACTCATTCATTCCCCCCATCCCTGGCTTTCCAGTAACCCGCTCTGTTCCACTCTTTTTCCTCCTCCTCCTCCTCCTCCTCCCAGCTGCAAGAGTGAGCTCAAACTCTCTAACTGCAAAATAACTGTGTTTGTTCACTTGCTTGGAATTCCTCACCATGTACAGTTCAGAAGTAATCTACCTCAGGGCCAGGAATACAATGTTTATACAGAATACAGAAGTTACTTCAGGAAGAGGAGATATTAGAAAGAGCAAGAGATCAAAATACATCTCTTAAAGAGAATTTTAAACCTAAAAATCTTCAAAGAAATAATTCTCAATATGGAATAATATTAAACAACAAAAGACAAATTAGGAAGAATATGAGAGGTTAACACCAAGGCTGTCCCAGTGGTGACAGAGACAATTTGCGCTGTGAGCCATAAGCTGGAGGAGTGGCTCCAGCAGATCCCAGGAACGACAACACCAATCTCCAGTCCAGAAGAACACAGGCATAGAAACAGTGAAAATACTGCACCACACCCTCAAACTCCCAGGCCTCTGGTAGAAGGCAAGAGCATGAGGATAAACAGGGATGACCAAACATAAACCAGTAAACATGTCCTTTTTTTTCCATACCATGACTAAAACATTATCATTTCACCAGAACAATATACTCGTGACAGTGAGATGGCTAGAGGTTTTCAACAGCAAGTAGAATTCAGTGGGAACTGCGATAACTGCGTCCCCAGCCAAGGTTCCCGCACTATCAGGAGTGTTATCACACATTCAGGATCCGTTCATTGTTCCTCCAGGACCCTGCAGGAAAGTGCACATGTACAGCACGTTGCAGGACTCAGTACAGTGTCTCGCAACCAGAGGGGCTGCCAGTGTGAAAAATCACTACACTCAAATACCAAATCATCATACATACACATAAATGTATAAAAAATGGTTTAGTTAATGACAACAGTTACACTGCTAGCCACACAAAAAAGTGTGCTTTTGTCGAAGGATGGGCTGTTGCCAAACCCTTTCATGTGAATGAGGAAAAGCCACTCCTAATTAAATCACTTCCCGGGGGAAATCAAAATATTACAAAGACTTTTCCACTGTCCTTAAAACAAATGCCTGCAAGCTTCAGCAAACTTCCTGTTATTGCTGAGTAACTGGAGTGTACTGAATATAAATTGTCCTAATTTAAGTCAAATTAACACAAGCATAAACGAAGGGACCAGGATCACACCCTGGTGAAATGACTCATGAAGGAAAGAAAGTTTTCTTGGCAAGGTTCTCTGACAGAAACATTTATCTCTGCATTCCGAAGTATCGTATTGGGTGCACCCATGAAACCTGAAGCAGAAGAACAGAGGAAGAGAGGAAAAGCTGAAAGGAAGGTCTGGCTCCATCTAAAGCTCCCAGATATCTCTCGGATAGCACTTGTTTTTGATCTCACGGTTTGATGGGGGCCTGGCCCAGGAGTGCCCTAAACTCAAGGGTGTGCCCGGAAACACAAAAACAGCCAACAGAAGAAGCTGCCTATAAACTACCCTCTTTCTGCGTTCAGGAGGATAAGCACATAGATAAGACCAAACTAATCATGCTCAGAAAGGAAATAACAGCTTTAGTAATGACACAAACCTCTGGAGGATTTGTGTCAATTCCAGAGGAAAACACTTTTTCCCTAAAATGGGCAAACACTGTGTAAATAAACTGATGACAAGAACAAGCAGACAAACCAATGGCAAGAAGAAGCTATGAGCAATGACATACTACTGAACAACAATTACCTAGAAAAATGTTAACTTTGGTTTGAAACTTTGATTCATTTGATTTCATCATTACTGAGGACAGTCCTGTGTCGCTGGTACAGAAATGTGAGCCAAACCATGTAGCACAAGGGCTTAAAGACACAACCAGCCACAGTGTGGGTCCCGCTATCGGTCGGAGAAATGGTGGCGAACAGATGGAGGTGATGGTCCACTTCCCCACAGCTCAATATCTTAATGGCTACTTTTAAACACACAGCACAGCCCTGGCATGCCATCTAAATACTAAACAGGAAATTTTCATACAGGCCTGCGCAGATTTGAATATGCTCTCCTTGTGGTAAAGATGTCTCACTCCGTGTAGGAAAGTATTTGTTTATTTAGGCCTGGGGTGCTATACCACACACTGTGTTCTACTGTAAATACACTTTAGCTAACAAACCAGATCTGTAAATAATGAACTGTGATCCTCCTTACACAGGAACTGACTCAAAAATGGATTTAATCTCATCTCGCAGGTCGTGTGAGGTTGGGCTGGTGAAGTGCAGGTGGGTGCGCTCTGCGTGAGCGGTCTTACCAACGCGGCTGCAAAGGAATGCAGGCGGATGGGGTCTTACACCCAGCATGTGCTGTTAGGAACAAACTCTCCGTGGAGAGGGCACAGCTCAGGACTGCTAGGACAGCTCAGGTCTAACCTGCTTTGCTCCAAGATGAACGTCTGATCGTCTTGACGTTTTAAGAGCTGCACATCACTATAGCAGTAACAGAATGCCAAAGTGCTGAAATGTCATCGATAAAGCGAAACATTGTTTGTCTAATTACGTATATAAAAAAAGACAAGCCATACTGCCGATGGGAAGATTAAAGCAAACAGCAAACCGGGTGACTGTTTCAGCCGTTTGGGAGATCGGGCCTGATGATTAGCAGCGATCCTCGCCATGTGTTTCCTCCACTTAAGGTTGTGTGGGGTTTGACCTGCCCTGCACCAACTGCTCAGTCTCCTATAATCAGAATCCTTAGACATAATACAAAAGATACAAACTGACACCAGATCAGTTTCTCAGTCTGTGAGGTGCTGTCAAACGGAACCAGTATCAGGTTGTTTTTTTTCCCCTAAATTAATAAGACTAGGTTTACAGAAACGTTACATCTTAGTTAATTGTAACCCAGAAAAGTAACTTGCCTTGCTGAGATCAGGCCAGATACCGAGGGTTTACCTCTACAACACTGGAAAGCCCTGCGTAACTCAAGACTGAATCTCACAGCCCAAGAAACTCTATATGACCTCAAACAGTTCTGGGATTAGATTTCCCGCTGCCGTTAAAAACAGTTCCAGAAACAGCAAAGTAATGCCAAGGATTTTATTTAATACAGTTGGGATTCCTGGTCTGATTATTTAACCCTTCTCAATCCAAGATCTGTACTAGGATCCTTTTGTTCTAAATAATGAGGACTGTAATCCTCCTAAACTGCTCCCCGCTGGGACAGGCCAGACGGACAATATTGACCCCAATGAGAGTCCACTTGTACACACAGCCACGCTGTGAGGAAATAACGACACGCTTCTGAACGATATCAGCATGAGGCAACTTGAAACAAATCGGCCTCTTTCGGCCAAGCTGAGGTGCCGCCGGGCCCCTACAGTCATAAATGAAAGTCTCGTAAACAAACGTATCGTAATCTATGGAAGCAACTCCAGTCCTAGCTATTTGTTGTAAGGTGAAGGTAAAACATGACTATAATAAGAGGGGGAAAAATAGCGGTAAAAACTTAATATTTCGAGGATATCTAAAAATTCAGATTTCTATCATTTAACTTGCTTTGTGACTTGTCAGAAGCTTCCTACTTATAGTTTCCCCTAAAAAAGGGATGAAAACAACCCAACTACGTCATCAGTGTCCTAGTGAACGCCCCGAACATGCTGGTTGCGCAGTTATAGCGGTTTATCAAACGCTATTTGACTAATATTGTTGAAAAAATACTAGTTACTAATGTTTAACAACCATCACCTTGAGTTGAATGTTACTGGTATTTAAACTGGGCCACTTGGTACTAATTGTACGTCAGCCAAAGCCAGTTCTGACCAAGGGTGAGAGGTGTAAAGTGACAGCAAAAAACGTCATTTGGTCAATTAAATATTTAACGTTTCTTAACTAAACAATACGTTAAAGTTCACCATCCTTAAGTCTTTTCAATAGTCCTTCGAAAACTTTGCTTATTATAACTTTGTACATAATTATGCAGTATGCGATGTAGGTCACAAATGTCAAACTACGGCTGCAATACCTGCAGTACGACCAAGAACTATGCAGAGTATGGCACTAAAATGAAGTAGCGTAGCAAAATGTGAACATTAGACAGGTCCAACAGCGTACCTTTTCCCCAAAAGTCAACAGGTGAACGAGATACGGTTCAACATTCCATTGGTTCAACATACTAGCCTACTTGTTCAGAACATTAGGTTATTCACCAAATAAGTTAAACACATTCATCTCAGACTAAATTTGAAAATGCTATTTAATATAATAATATAATATAAAATACATTTTTATACTTTTACATGTCATATTTATACTCCTATTATAGCACTTACTCCAACATTTTCGTTTTTATTCGTATACGGGACTCGTCCTCCTTTGACAGGCATCCTGCGCTCTTCAGGTAAACTACTTCAACGTTTTAGACTTATCTTGAATACGAACGCGTCTTTAGAGTCCTTGCCTTTTTAGATTAGGCATGGCAACTGTCAACGATCCTGAAAAATCCTTCTGACACTACCCACGGCTGCTCACGCTTTCCGTAACCAAAGGCATACCCTGAGAAACATTTTTGCAGCGAGCGACTTTCAACCAAGCCAACCCACTTCATGATTATACCAAAATAAAGAGTCCAGGGGGACCTAGATCTTTCAACGCTGCAAGATTAAAATAATAATCGTATATAAAGCCAAATACAATAGTGTGCAGGCTTCACGAAAAGAATCTTGGTGTTACATATATTACTAATAAACTCGCAAAATGATTGCGAATTTTTTTCGTTCGATTCGATCACCCCTTGAAATGGATTCGTCCAAATGGCAAACATCGATTTAACTATTCTGTGAAAGTTACAGAATGAAACTGTGTGGGGCCCGTGCTGTCAAAGATTTCTCCCCGTGATCTTTGCTGGCAGGTTCAACTGTCAAAAACAGAACGTCTGGTATGGTTCAACCCTGTTTTTTTAATATTTGACGTCCACTGTTGAAATTTCCTGTCATATACTGTCATACTGGATAGTGTCTGATTTTCGGACAATCCAGTAAACCAGTATTTAAAAAGGGCTGAATATCCCTTGTTATTTAAAACATTTTTATTTAAACAAACTTTGATAAATAAAATATACATAAACTTTGATAAATAAGATGTGATAAATATGCTATAGAACTTACTACAACTATTATTCTATGCTAGAACTTATTTTTTGACAGTTCCTATCATATAGTGAGACCTCATGAACCAGTCCATAAAATCAATAAATATATAAATAAAAATTGTGAGTATTAATAATTCAGTGGTTTAAAATCGTAAGTACTGGTTGAAACAAAGGCTGTTACTGGCTATGGCAAAAATATTCATAAAGACCAATTCTGCGTGCAGCTTGAAATGGATGCCATAGGGGGAATACAAGGCTGCAACTGTCTCTGTTCGTTTAAATGCTAAATGCATAAATACTTCTCAAATTAAATGCTTCCTTATTTTACATCATAGAGATTGAGCAACACAAAGGCCAAAGGGCGAAAGTGACCTCATTATTCAGAATCACAGTACAGTGCATCACGAGACTACACCCAGTTCAGCCATGACAGCATGTGCTGCTATAAATCCATCAGCTCCACCCTTTTGTCAGCAGATAAGCTTGTGTGTCATACATGATGTCATTATCAGCTCCTGGTAGTGTTATGTCTCTGTGTCATGTCTCTGTGCAGCATTCAGGCTTAACAGAACCAGATTGTAATTATTTGTGTTTGTGTGTGTGTGTGTGTGTGTGTGTGTGTGTGTGTGTGTGTGTGTGTGTGTGTGTGTGTGTGTGTGTGTACGCAGGAGGAGGAGAGGAGGGGTGGCTTTCTCAGTTGGTGCTGTAGTTGCATCGTGTACAATGTTTCACCCATGACAGGGGCTGTCACATCAGTCTGCTTCACTAACTGGCTGCACCATCATGATCAGCCTCAGCCACTGAAGACCCACTGACTATTGTTAATAATGTCGTTTAATCAGGATGTTCCTTCTTTCTCTCTCGTGCAGCTGTTTGAATTGTTCAGGACGTCCTGTTACGACACCCTCCTGTCTCACACAACATGATGCATGTAGTGATGGCTCAAACCGACCAATCAGTAGTCGTTTTGGTATTTCCTCAGCAGAGGTGATGCCAAAAAAGAGACTGGTGCTGTCCACAACTTATCCATGGTACTGTCCAAAGAAGGGGACTCGAGATAATCCGGTACTGTGAAGTAGGAAAGCACCATAACACTCTCAGCTGAGGTCTCAGTGATCTGATACAAGTAGAGAAGTATAATGGGACTGGAAACACAGAATATTACATGTCCCACACCCATGTAAAGTGCTGTGTGTGTGTGTGTGTGTCCCCTATATTAAGCCTGTGTTTGTTTAAACTAAATATAGTAACTACTGTCTCAATAACACGTCTAGTGTAGGTGTGAAAATTGAAGGTGTAAATAGACTTCAGCATATGGATCAAATTAACACCAACAAAAAAAATTCACTCTTCAGCAGAGCTTGTCTTTCCCACGAACCAGAACAGCCTCCACCTCACAGTGTTCGTTGGAAGGAAAACTTTTGCCAATGCACTACTTATTATATCCGAAAGGATAAATCTAATATGGATGCATTTTAATGCCACTTTTAGGTATGCCATCCTTTGGGTTAGGGTTAAATTTCAAAACATTACAGCTCAGGTTTTTGTGAAAAACAAATTGCTATAACTTGGATAGCAGGTATAAATCTGTATTTGTCCAGCAGGCTTTTGGCATGTTCTGCACATGTCTTTTACATGCTAACGCATGCTGGAGAACAGAGTGGCCTCTCTGAAGGAGAGCGAGGGTTTTGGCGGCCACGTGTTACTTCTGCCCTGTCACTCATTAGGATGTGAACCCCTTGACTCAGAATGATGCCTGTGACATCGCCAAGGCAGCCGGGGACTTATGGCTTGGGACATAGCAGTAAACAACAGCAACAACAACAACAACAACAAAACAGCATCCCATCATTCACCATTACAGGTTATAGGAAGCTGCTCTGATAGTAACTGATAAGTCTGTGGCACGTGAGCCTGTGCTGTGCTACTGTTATGAAAATGTGCTGTGGCACAAACCGTGAAGGGAGTAGCCTGAACAACATTCAGCCTGAAACTACAAATTAATAAGTAATGTGTTTCAAAGCACACACTTCACACCGTTAAGAATAGCCCGAGAGGAATAAAAAAAGACCATTAATTCAGACTTATTCAGGCACTGTGCCTTTCAACCTCAGATATGCAACAAGCGTGTGTTTGTGCTGACGATGGTGGCCTACTGCAGTTGGCTTTCTTCTTTATAAAAATGTTAATAAAAATATCAATAAAAATGCTTTGTGAATTTATTATATTTTGTGTTTGTTTATTTTGGATTTTGAAATGTATGTATATATTTTAGTGTCAGCTTCTTTGGGTGGTCAGGTAACTTGTTTGCATGCAGTACACCAAATGAACACAAAGGGCGCCATTTACACACCTTTGGCTGCACAGTCATATAATCAGAGTGCGAATTTGTAAATAATCCATAAACACAGACATTCTGGCATAGATGTTTTTCATGTTAAGATCATTATGCTCTTAAAGCATAAGTATGATCAGTAATCTTTTTCCGTAGAGCGCTGGTCTGCTCCTTCCTAATGGGGTCTGTGCACAGCAGGGCCATGTTCCACATAAGATGTATTATGCCCTTTGCTCTGAAATCAGGGGGATTTCTTATGGATTCTGGCTGCTCCGCAGAACTATAAAACTACAGAACCGTTGATACAGACATGTTATGTGATATCAGTCAAGATGACAATTATTGATTTCTTATCTTGACTGAAAGCAAAGCTTGGTTTTTGGACACGTAAACGTTGCGGGTGGTGAATCGTGGGATAAGCACTTTTCGGGGGGGGGGTGCCGGTTATAACAGAGCAGTACTCATGGCGCAGAAGCCAAAGGCATCGTGCGCATCCTAAACGGAGGAGGAAGAGGAGATGGATGAAGGTGACCCTGACGAGCGCGCTCCCGTAGCCCCCTTGGCGTGTGCATAAATCAGCGCTATGGATCGCCTGACTCGCCCAGTGCCAGCTTCCGCGAGAAAGTCCGAATCAGCAGCGGAGTTAAAGCGCCAGGCCAGACTCGGGCAGGTGAAGAGACGTAACAACACACAGCGGTCAGATATGTATATTTATCGGTGAATGAAAGGTCAGATATTATATTTTCTTCTTCAATTATATATATATATATATATAAAAACATACTGCTCACCACCTGGTGACATTAAAATATAAAATGCCATATGAAGGATAGAACAGAGAACAGTTATATTCAATAAATACTTAAATAAATACTCTCTTAATACTCTCTTAAGCTCTATATAGTCCCCTAAGCCCACTGGCTGAAGGAACGCATTCCAAACTGCCTGCAGAACAAGCTGTTGCTACTATACTGTTTTTAAAATCCTATTTAGGCTGTGATTATTACTTATTTACTTAAGCCCGCTACTTTGTGGTGGTGCAACGCAGTTCACTCGTAATTCTTCAGTGGTACTGTAATTATAAGGACGGATGATCCTGTTAAAATTTATACATTTCTTAGAATAAATAAGTGATTGGTAAAGTAAAGCATAACAACGGCCGTCAGTAAAGACTTTTGCCATACTGTCACTGACTCGGACGCGTCCTGAAGTGGTTAGTGGCAGCGAAGCCAATAAAAACGAGCTGAGATTGGTGCATAACGATCACTACGTCCTGAACAGTAGTGATTTTTGGTGGGGTTTTTTTGTGGGTTTTTTTGCACAAGCTGGAGGCTCGAATGCACTAATTAAAGGCTACGTGAACCCGGCCGCTAAAACTACAAATCTATAATAAACCCTGCAAATCTATAATGAAAATGTAAATGTAAAATGAAATGAGAATGTAAACGTAAAGACGTCCGCGCATTGCTGTGACACGTGGGCACTGAGAGATGACAACGAGGAAAGCGTTTATGCAAGAAGCGTGAGATTATCATCGGGTAAAGGAAAATAAAACCGGATGGAAAATACCTGCGAGAGCGGCGTGATTTTATGGATGGAGTTGCGGCACGAGTCGACCGGGCTGTGCGGCTCGCAGCTCCAGTGACGGTTCTCCCTGGAGTAGCCTGTACGGAAGAGCTCACAGCCGCACGGGTCCCTACAACAGAACACGCACATTAGCACACACGTTAAACTGGATGCGCGCGGGCCCCTCGGGTCAGTCTGCGCGTCACGTGCGCTCGCTTAGTCTCGCTGTATTACTCATTTATTGAAGAGACTGTCTTAGATTAGGTGAGACCAAGTTAGGTCCTAGAGATCTACCGCCCTGCAGAGTTTAATTCTAGCCCTAATCCTGCACACCTTGCTCTAGTATTTAGACGCTACTGAAAGACTCTATTAAATGTATCAAGAGTAGCAGATGAGGGTTAGAACTAAACTCCAGGAGGTTGCTTACCAGCACCCGACCTGTGCACACCAGACTTAGGTCATAACGAGTAAGTCTGTAGGTTGTTTCATGAATTAAAACTAGCAGAAGTATCTGTTCGATGTTTTCATGCACAGAATGGATGTGTCTCGTTATATACCTTCCAAACACAGGAAGGAAACCAAACTCACAAAGCAAGTGTGGGTGCAGTGTGCTGTTGTGTTGTGTTGACTGTGTTTGTCTTACTGTCACAACTCCCTGTGGATGGAAGTACCAGCTTATCCCAGAACATTTCTGAAGCTTTAAGTTGCCACATGTGTTGCAACGACTCTCTGAATGTGGATCTCTTAGCGTGGCGGAAGAGAGTAGTTTCCCTGATGCAAGACTTTATCAGCAAGTAGTTTTATGTTTAATCTGAAACACTCCTGCCTGGATGCTCTCAGAGCCACACCCAACATCTCTGTTATTTGCAGGATCTGACAGATTCCCTTAGCTGGAGAGGCTTACGTACTTGTCCGTGTGGTAGTATGTATCCTCACTGCGAGCAGAACCTGTAAACACAGTTTTGTCAGCGCTTTCAGCTGTACCAGGTGAGCTGGAAGGGCAGCCGTGCCTTTGCTCAAAGGGACCTGGCTCTCCAGAGGGCTTGGATCCCTGTCCGCTGGACCACTGTGGAGGGATGTGATGTGGGTGCGAAGTGCTGAGGGAGCTGTCACTCAGCTCTGGTCAGTGGAGCAGACATCCAGGGGCTCATTAGACCGTGCCCAGAGTCCTGCGTCAGTCTTCTAACGAGCAGCTCGTCACACCCAGCCAATCTCCCGCAACGAGCCAACACATACTAGCCCATACACATGTGGGAATATACACACACACACACACACACGCACACACAGGCCGTCCTGCTCTATTCCAAGTTCAGCATTTCCCGTAATGGCAGTAACCTGGTTTAAATGGGAAGAATTTCTTTGACACCTGACAATGCACTGCTGCAGCTGTGGCACTGCCCTCACATTGAGAAGGAAGTTGACCAGCCCTCTTCTCTTTCCTTCATTATGGACACGTCGTTGACCAGGGACATTGCAAGGCCACAGAGCTGCAGATACACTGTGAGGACACCAACAATGCTCTTCAGTCAGCATGTCCTTACTTCTGTCAGCACCATCCTCTCTTGAGTGGTATTAATCCCTGCCCAGGAGAACATCACTGCACAGTTCACTGCTTCTCTGCACACCTGGAGCTACTCATCAGCTTATACAATTCCATTAGCTGAGTCAGGCGTTAAAGGGGAACTCCACTGATTTTGTAAATTGACTTCATTAAACAATAGTTTACATGTAAACAAAGAGGTTCTAGACCCTCTAGAACTTAGAAATTCTTTGGACGTCTGGTGCCTAGAACTGCAATTTGGATGTCTGGTTCCTAGTACCACAATTGTGAACAATTCTGAAGCTCTGTGCTGAAGGTAGAGAGCACTACAAGTTGAGACAGCTGAGACCTCTGCACCTGAAACCCATGCAAAGGCCAAGCAGGGGGTGGATATGAGCGGAACGGAGGGCTGCAGCAGACTGCACACAGGTATAAGCACGGAGGGCTGCAGCAGACTGCACACAGGCCGGCGAAGCGAGTCGTTAGTGACGGCCATTACAAACCGCACAGCCGTACACAGACAAGAAACTCACTTATACTTTCTATTGACAATTAGACAACCACAGTTACCAGAGCAGGAAGAAATAAAGCAAGGAAGAAAAAACAAAGAAGCAACTAACTAACAAATGGAACAGATTTGCACATGTGCAGATACACCTATAGTGATCTTATGGTACCAGGTGAACTCATGTGCAGATACACCTATAGTGATCTTATGGTACCAGGTGAATTCATGTGCAGATACACCTGTAGTGATCTTATGGTACCAGGTGAACTCCCTGCAGAATTCATTCACACATAATCAATCCATAATTATTACACAAACAAGCTGGAAAATGTCTGTTTAGACAAGAAGGACTACTGTTATTCCATGCTTATGCATTCACAGGATGGTTTGCTATGTTTGTGTGTGTGGGGGTGTGTGTGTGTTTGTTTGTGGGTCTGTGTGTTGCATGTGACCTTGAACTTGTGTCTTTGCACTGTGTGTAAGGAATAGAGAGGACAGTCTGTTGGTGTGTGGGTAAAGCACCACAGTGAATCAGCACAGAGCCGTCTGTTTCTGTGTGTGTGTGTGTGTGTGTGTGTGTGTGTGTGTGTTCATGTGTGTGTGTTTGCATGCAAGTCAGCCAGTAGAACTCTGTGTGTGAGAGGAGGACTTTGAGAAGGGCAGTCATTACTGAAGGATGACAGAGACATCACTATATCCATCTGAGCTACGGGCCGCACACACACCTCATGTACAGAGGCATGACAGCACACACACACACACACACACACACACACACACACACGGGTACAGAGGCATACAGGCAAACATGCACACTCATATGTGCACACACACAATCATATGCTTGCATATAGGGAAACTTTAAAAACATACAAGCACCAGTGCAACATAGATATATACACATATGCACACAGAGACATACGTTTATACACAGGCAAAAACACACTCTTGTGCACACACACATGTGGTCATATGCCTAGAGATATGGACACACTGATATACACACACAGACATGTGGACATCCTTTACACACCTTTAAACAGAGGTGTGGGCACACCCAGCATATACACAAACTCAACTCGATATACACAAACTCAACTCTGGAACTGATTCCATCACACAGGAGTTATGACATCATATTCCTGTTCCTGTAGAGGCCAATGGAAACACGGTACAGTTATGAACAGAACAAGAAAAGTTCCCACCCGAAAACTGACAGTTGAGTATACAGAATAATGTAACTGAACAACTGATTCCCTCAGTGTAAAGGTCATGATTAACAGTGAGCGGACTGTAAAAAGGCTCAGAATGATTTGTAGCCCTATAGGAATGGAAGGCTTTGCATGACAGTCCCGTCACCACATCCTGTAATCTTTCACCTACACCCTCCACACGCCCGCGATTCACGCGATTGGCTAATGACTCATCATGTCTGCTGCGTGTGGAAGCAACCCCTTTAATAATATTCCTTCTGTCTCACAGCCTTCAGGCATCCATGCTTTCCGGAACGTGAGAGAACAGCGTGGGATATCGGACAGTGTGGAATGGGGAACTCCAAGCCTGAATGCTGCAGGGACAGGCACGGCTCTGAGCGCAAGAAAGTGCCCCAAAACCATGGGAACCAGCAGAGCTGCCCAAATCAAGGCAGTGAGCGCAAATCACTCTCACATGGCACTGTGCTGCCATCTCAGCTATTAGATTGTTACACTGACCTTTTATGGTGCAAACATTTTTTTTACTAAAAATCCTAAAAGGAATAGTTGCTCCATGCTTCATTCTGGGAAAAATGTATTCTCTCATTTCCTGGCGGCATAATTCATACATGATTCATACATGATTTATGCATGATTCACTGATTTGTAATTGCTGACCCCCCGCCCTACAAACCCCACCCCCCAAAAAACAAACAAAGCAAAAATGTATCTTTCATTTATACATAATACTGTCTGCAAAACCTTCCAGCAGGTTTATTAGCATTTTAACACCAACTATCAAACAGAGCTCCTAATAGGTCATTATTATGTCTGTGACATTAAAGCTGAGCAGACTGCAGAGACATTAACTATAAAGGAGAGATGGGAACAGTTTGAATGTAGATTCAGTGCTAGTTACCACAGTGCACAGACCTGGAGATATTTGCCCTTGGTGATACACACAGGAGAGGCGTGTGGTGCTGGGATTCAGTGACCCTCCTTCTCCACTCACACCTTCCTGAGGGCCACACCCCTACAAGCCACGCCCTCCTCAGGACTCCTGGGATCGTGAAGCTCTTTCAGTAATTCTCTTCCTTTAACACACCTGATTCAACCAGTCAGGTAATTAGCGAGCACTCCATGCGCCAGATCAGGTGTGCCAGCAGGGGGTGCCATGCAGACCGCAGGTGTCCAGCACCACGGGGGCTTAGCTGCACTGCGGTTGCTGCTCTCGAACCTTCTCTCAACAGAGACCCATAACTCCTAAATGCTACATCATCTTGCTATTGCAAAATTTGCATGCCTCGAGTTTGGAAAAGTCACAGTATGGTTAGGACAGGTGCTTTAGTATGACTTTTACACAAATATCACATTTTACAAGATTCCCTATTATTAGTTCAGTAACAAGCCAGAGAACACTACTTGAAGATTGCAATAGCTTTATACTTTTAGCACTGAACTTTTAGCACTTCCTCCTTGAGGGTCACCTTCCCTGCACAAAACTCACGCAGTCATACATCTTCTCTGAGAAATAACGGGTCATGTGCATGGACAGTGCTTGTGTTCTAGCGTCTACGCTGGGTGGAGAGGAATGTCATTATGGGCTTTTGTGGATGTGCTGTGTGAACTTCCCTTCCACCTTCCATCTGTCTGCAGTTAATTACCTTTTCTCTCAGGAGAGAGAGAGACAGCACAAGACAAAGTGAGACAGAAGCAGGGGGGACAGACAGAGGGAGAGAGAGATACTCGTATGATGAAAATCTAGTGTATTTAGCCTAAGTGACTGTTTGTTGTTGATAGTAATATGACTGTAGCTGTGTGTAACATCCATGTTCCTCCCGACTATGTTTTAATCAGAGTCCAGAGCAGTTGCAGACACACAGGGGAGCTGCAGAGCTCCATGACAGGGCATGGGAAAGGACAGAGACAAGCCAACTGGATCAGAGGGGATGAGAGGACAGACTGCAAGAGAGAATGGGAGAGAGAGAGAGAGAGAGAGAGAGAGAGAGAGGAGGGAGTGAAAGATAGTCAGAAACAAGGATGAGATGGAGAAAGGACAAGGCAGAGAGACAAAACAGAGGCTGGAATGAGATAAAGAGAGACTGGCATGAGAAAGAAAGGCAGCAAGGAATGAGAGGGGAAAGAAAGATAGATACAGGTGAGAATCAAAAACATGGCCTCCTCTCTCTAATTCACTCCCAAGTTCTCTTGCTTGCTACTGTTCTCTGTTCCATATTCCCCACTGACCTTAAAAAACAGCAGTGAGGATTTTTTTTAATGTGTGAGAGACAGTTATGGAGGCAGGCAGATGACAAGTGAGGTTGGGGAGGGAGGGCAAGCTGTAGCCTGTAGGGGTCGGGGGGGGGGTTAAAAACTCAAGTGCCATTACTGACAGATGCTGAAGGAAGAGCACCAGAGAGAGACTCTGACAGGAGGCTGGGAGAGGATAGACTCTGACAGGGTGCCTGGATGATGACAGACTGACGGGGTGGCTGGGTGAGGAGAGATTCTGACAGGGTAACACAGTTTCATGGCAATATTGGACACACTTCAACAAAAGGCTCCTTAAATCCCTGATCAGGAAACAGCCCTGAACCTGCAGTACTGGCTGTGAGCTGATATGAAATCTGCCACTGTACAACTGTAGAAGGTACAGTACTCTTAGAAGCAAAGGAACTCCAGAGAGCCTTTCAGTGCACAGGTGTTGCACGGGCAATATCAAAATCAAAGTGTTCAAGTAAGGACATGTTCAAACGAAGATCATGTCATGTACAGTTACCCTGGGGGATATGAGAGACTCATCCTGGCTATAACATACCACACTTTTTAAAAACATCAAGCGCCTATTGTTTTTATTGGGTTATTCTCATATTCTTATTTTATATTTTGTTCACCTACACACAAACACACACACACACACACACACAGTCAAACACACACACACATGCACTCTTCAAGCACTCTAGCAGTTCCTTTAGGAACTGCACCTCTAGTTTTATAGTTTATCTTTATCGTGTATATCACTTTGTAAACTTTAAATATGTCTAATTAGTTTTTAAAGTATAACTTTAAGTATAAAAAAATTAACATATATTTATACAAATATTATAAAATCAAGTGTTCTCTGGTTAACTCGAGGGTCTCTCCCCTTGACCACTAAAGGGCAGTGACTCAGGTGAACATCCTCAACATCCATTCAGTCAAGCTGTTTTGCATTATGCATCATTTTTCAGTCTCTCATGAAACTTTCAGGACAAGATTAGCTCCTTGATTTTGGTGAGTTAAAACAAGGCTGTTCACCTCCATGCGCTTTCTGAGCCAGGCCGACGCCCTAAAGCACTCCCTCTAGGATTGAGAGGTGAGACAGCCTCTTCTGGGGTGAGACAACCTTATCTGCCTCTGACAGGAACATGACTGACTGGAGGGATCGAGAGACGCGAGAGACGCTGCCGTGTGTCGTCTCCATGGATACGCAGCGTGTTACGTAGCCAAATGCTCTAGTCTGTTTTACGGGATTTAAAACAGACTGTAAAGTTCACAAATCAGCAGCACCGTTTGGAATCCATCGGTCTCGGTCATCCTGGACACAAATCAATGCGCCTCCATGTAAGACCATTTGCATTTTGCTGGAGTTGCACTGTGCGTTGTTTAGTTTTTTTGTAATATGCTTAAAAATAACATCTGGTATTTAAGCACAACACTGAGATAAGAGAAAACAATGTGAAAACTGTAAAACACTGTTTAGCTGTGTTAATGCTTCAAAAAAGTACATGCTTAACTGACATTGATTATTATTATTATTATTATTATTATTATTATTATTTATGGGGTTTTTTTACAATTTAATTTTACTTGTGCTCTTTGAAAGACATCCACAAAGATCCAACCACTCCCCCAAGTCAAATAAATAAATAAATAAAAAATCTTTTGTGCTTTCATTTTCAACACTTCTCCATAATTTCTTATGCTAATAACCTCTTCTTTCATTGGCTGGCTCAGTGGGGGTGGGCGGGGCATTGTGCAGCGCTGCAGAGTTCCACCTCAAACTGACAAAACAACTGCAGAATGGGAGCATTTCTTAAAGTAGGGCAGGACATTTGCTTGATGTGACATCACATCTAGCAGCAAATCCAAACAGCGTGTAGAACTGCATGTTCTCCACAACAAGGTAAATAAGCTGCAATGGTATCTTATATTTCAAGGTTCTTGTATACACATTTATATGTCTGTTTTTAAAACACATTTTCATTTATATTTAAATATGTTGCATGCTAGCTGTTCAGAATGAGAAGCATTTCCAGTGTTGGGTGAACTAATGGAAGGGGACAAAGGTTCCCCAGCTGTATTCTGGCTCAAGGGTATTGGAAATATTTCCTTATGCTTGCCAGTGGTCACCAGTGAGCTTGAGGGAAAAGCTGTTTCTTAGTGGCAGCTCTGTTTGCCAGAACGGCCTTGTTTTCCAGTGGCATCAGTCCTGTTTCCCAGTAGCAGCAGCCCTGTTTCCCAGTGGCATCAGTCTCATTTCTAGTGGCATCAGTCTTGTATCCCAGTGGCAGCCTCATTTTCAGTGGCAGCCTTGTTTTTCCAGTGGCAGTCCAGGCTCAGTGTGACACCAGCTAACCAGCACAGGGCTGAGGCCATAGATCTGCGTGTCCATACAGATCAGTCAATACAGGAGCATTCATCAGTGGAAGAAGCATGGACTGGACAGCCTGATTGGGAAAAGAAATACGTCCTTCAGCTCGCCTTCAAGTTCTGGCTAATGGGAGGCGCTCAATGGGGGGGTGCTCATCGAGTTCACCCATATATGGCTATTACAGCATTAATAGCACCATGACAACAGACCTGCTCGCTAAGCTATTATTACCATTTCCAAACTGGCAGCAGAACGTCTGTCAGTGCGTGGGAACTGGATTAATTGTGTGGTACACAACCATCAATTTGGCTCAATGTTTTTATTTTAATGACAGTTTTGTGTGGCTGTGTTTCTGTGGTCAGGACCCCATAGAAAAAAGCCTGTTTGTAGCCAGGAGCCTGCTGTTGATGTAGTGCCTGTCAGCTTTTACAGTAAGGTCACATGACTCTGGGACTGCGTGAAAAACAGCAAACAAATGGTGCCCACAGCCTCTGGTAGTTCAGCCAGCACTGCATCCAGTACACTTCCAATCCCAGCAAACAGCTGTCAATTATAAAGCAATAGGCAGTTTAAGAGCACCTGAGGGCACGCGAAGGGAAGTCCAGTAGCTTAACTAAAGCAGAGGCGGGCGAGTGGAGCACGTGTGCAGGTAGCCAGGGGTCTGAGTGAGTGTGGAGCGGTGGTTGTGAGGTCGGGAGCCTGGTGTCTGGGTCAGATCTCCCAGTCTCTTTCTCACCTTGAATACACACTGTGACAAGAAGCTACTGCCGCTTTCACATGAACACTAAATCACCACGCCTGCCAAGACCTGCTGAAGCCCCTGACACATTGACACACACACACACACACACACACACACATACACACACGCACATACACACACGCACATACATACACGCACACAGATATTGAAGGTAATGTCAGTTCTACCATTTAAGCTTTCATACTAAACAGTAAAACCACATCAAGAGAAGTCTGCTCAGTAGTAAAGTCAGCAAAACATAAAATAGAGAGAAAGGGAGAGAGGTATAGAGAAACAGAGAGGGAGAGGGAGAGAGAGAGAGAGAGAGAGAGAGAGAGGGTGAAGAAGTTGTTCGTCTCCTCTCCGGATGGAGAGGAGGAGAGCATCTACCTTGCTGTCGGCCCAGCAAAAACAGATATTGCTGGAGGTGCTGAGAATATCCGTGATGAAGCCTGAGATACCCACACGCATGGTGAATGTCTCCGTGAGACAGACAAAGAGAGAGAGAGAGAGAGAGAGAGAGAGAGAAAGAAAGAAAGAAAGAAAGAAAAGAGATAGTGAGAGAGAAGTGAGAAAAGAGTGCAGAGGTCTGAGTTGTCAGAGTGGAGTATGAGGCAGTGATGAGTAAGGGGTGAGACAGGAAAGAGAGAGTGAGGGAGGAGAGAGGGAGGGAGGAGAGAGGGAGGGAGGAGAGAGGGAGGAGAGTCCGAAGGACAAGGGAGCGAGAGAGGTGAAGAAACAGAAGAGTATGGAGAGAGAGAGAAAGAGCGACAGAGGGGGAGACAGTAAGAGAGGGAGTGTGTGTGAGACAGAGAGAAACAGAGATGGAAAGTGTAAGACAGAGGACAGAGACAGAGAGAGGGGAAGAGAGAGAGATAAACAGAGGGGGAAGAGTGTGTGAGAGACAGGAGAAGAGACAGAGAGAAAGAGATGAAAGAGAGATGAGAGACAGAGGAGAGAGAAACAGCTCTTTCAACCCTAGCTGCAGGACCTGTGTGTGCTGTACTGTGCCCCCCCACACACACACACACTGACACACACAACAGGTGCAATTAGACACACTACCCTTTCTCCACACGCACACGCACACACACACACACACACACGCACAAAATAATAAACACTCGTTCCTATAAAAGATGCTGAGACACACCCCGGTACACAAATACACAGGAATGTACAGGCATACACCCCTAAGCCTTTACACAAGTGCATGTGAACACTATAGAGCAGACACACACACACACACACACAAGAAGTCCTCCCTGCAGGACTTCTCCCTCAGTCTTTCTCAGCATGCAGAGGAGACATCTAGGACATGCACAGAGGAGGAGACACATTCACACGATCATCATTCCTCACTCATTTCTCATGTGTAGCTGTTGTAGACCTACCCCAGCCTTGTTTTCATTTCATTATTCAACAATTACTTTTTTTTATTGTAGTCACCTGCTGCAGGTCTCTTTGTATCGCTTATGCCAGTCACGTGTGCGAGCGTGTGGGTGTGTGTGTGTGTGTGGGTGTGTGTGTGTGCGCACATGTTTGAGCCGTGAGTGTCCAGAGGTTGTGAGGATACCTTCACCCTCTAGACGAGTCGTCCACCCGCTCATTCACCCCAGGCAACACTCACCCTAAGCAACACTTACCCCAGGCAACACTCACCCTAAGCAACACTTACCCCAGGCAACACTCACCCTGGGCAACACCACAAACCACTGCATTTCACCAGCTTCAAAAATGACACAGCACACTTTAGTTTTCTTTATCCAGATTTGCAAGTATTTGGCAAGTGGACAAAATAACAACTGAACGTTTGAACTGAATGTATTGAATGTCTGCATACACCACAGAAGATATAACAAATGTATTAGTGATGCATATTAGTAACATGAGAGCTGGAAAAATGACAATCAGACGGGACTGGCTGTGTAACACACACACACACACACACACACACACACTCTATGTATAGCTCACTAGAAACATACATACGGAGCATATTGTTATATTCTAGTGATTTATTCTGAAGAACTGAAAGTAAGCAGTCATGTTATTGATAATCAAGGTATTGAGCATCAAGGTATTGGTGTCAAGACACACACAACATGTGGACTCCAGACTCTTTTATTAAGTTTAGTATTTTTTCATATCTTTAAAACTTTCCTTGTTAATGAAAAATGACAGCTCACAAGAACACCTCCTGCTCACACACACATATGCAGAAATACAACCCCCAAACACACACTTACTCATGTGGTTTCCAGAGTCTTCGTGGGGGAGGAAGGAACTCCCGTTTGTTAAGAGGCACCATGCCAAGGGCAGCCTGCAACACCGGGAGGAAGTTCTTATACTTCATCTTCAACCGTCTGTCAGCACTGAGCTGTCTGTCAGCACTGAGCTGTCTGTCTGACTTGGGGTGTCTTACCAGCACCTATCTTAATCAGTGTGCTGGTTCCAGGTGCACATCTACATGCAGTATTTACCTGTCAGTACAGTTACTCCAACACTCGGTCCACTCTGGCACTACAGCTCCACACCGACTGCATCCAAACACATTTTAGTGCCCAGAGTCATAGGGGAGATTTGAATAGGCGTCACTCTTACATAATTCAAACCCTTGATGATTAATGAAAGTGAACTGGGGGGTGGGGTGGGGGTGATGGGATGATAGCAGGGGGAGGGATGGTGGTGATGGAGAGGGTGGGTAGTAATTGTTGTATTAATCCTGTGCAGATTATGCTTTTTCTCTGTAATCCTCGCACACCAGCTCAAAGCAGCCCGTCCTGCATTTAAAGGTTTAGCCCTCCATGAGCCCAGTTCTCTTCCCTCTGCCATAGAAGAGACCAGCACACACGTGGACAAAGGCCTGAGCGAAAAGCAGAGGTGCAGAGCGCTGATTCATATATAAAAGCAAAAACCACCCACTGCCTTGGGCTATGAACCACCCTCTGTAGTACACACCACCCCCTGGGGTATGAACCACCTTCTGGGGCACAAATCCACCCCCTGGGGTATGAACCACCCCCTGGGACATCTTGCATGGCTAGATTACACTTGCGTGGACAGATTATGTTTATGTGGCTGGACTATTCTTACGTGACTGAATTATGCTTGCGTAGCTGGATTATGTATGTGAGGCTGGATTATATTTGCGTGGCTGGATTATGTTTACATGACTGGATTATGCTTGCGTGGCTGGATTGTGCTCATGCAGATGGATTACGCTTACAAACGCAAGATAAAATGTTTATGTTTGTCAGTTTTGGTTCCAGGGTTAAAAATAAACCCTAGTGCAAATGTGCAAAAGTACGATTTGTTAGAGTAAGTGTGAACGCTGGTGCACACAAAATAAGACAAACAAATTCTGGTACAGTTTGTTTGAAGCATGAACTCAATACGAACCAAAGGCATCTAAGCAAAGCAAACACTGGATGAAATATCACAAGATGAGACACTAAACGCTGCAGCGTTGTTCTGATGACTGGCTCACAAAATATGTCATATGTTTGTCGTAATACCGGACAGCTGTTTGGTGGTACATGTCTATTGTATTTCCTTGGAATTAGCTGATGACTCAAGCATAAAAAATAAAAACAAACAAACAACATCAAACAAATAGCCATTCTTTACAGGACAGCAGGAGTAGCTGCGTGTAGCTGTATGAAACAGTAACGGTAGATTTAATCTAGAACGTAAAGAATTCAAAAACAGGGGCTTTACAAACATGTGCTATATGGAAACCCCACTGAGATCATGATGGCAAGGATACTGTGACCTGACTGTGAATCAGGCCTGAAACTAAGAGAGTTTTGAATAAGACTGATACCAGTCCCAGCCCTGACACGGATATCCTAACGCGGTCCTCAAATACAACTCAACGCACACCTGTCATTACTGTTGCTACCACAGCTCCTCTGCTTTAATGGATTAATGTTCTTAATAATGATTAGATGTTCTGTGTATAAAGATGGGAAACCATGTTACCTGGTCTACACAGCAACCATCTGAATCTGGTCTTCAGTGAACCATACTCAGATTGGGAACTCGTTAACAAATGTCCAGTGTGATTCGAATCAATAACTGAGCTAAATTGTATGCAACATTGACTGTTGTGTACAAGGTCACTTCTGGACACATCTGTAAAAGCACCCTAGGGGGAAAAAAAGCAGAGAGAGGGAAGACTGCGGAGAGGGAGAGGAGAAAATCTTCCTCATTGGATTATGAGTCATGACCCTCAGGCTGGTAGTCAGCAGGTTTATATGAGCAGGCCGTATTTTCAATTAGATTCAGCTCTCCAGTCTGTGCACAAACGGTGCTCCCGCTAACTCTAATGAGTGCACTGACAGGGAAACATCACGTCTCCATCTCCCGCTGCACATGGGCTTAGTGTGTTGAGCTGAAATCAAATACAACATCAGCATCTTAACGCAGGACTTTATAGACCATCACACATCACTGACCTATTAAAAGCAAATGTAGAGAAGCTGGTTACCAGTCAACAGTACAAGAGTCAGATTTACAATCTCGAGCGACAGCACAGATTCGGAGTGGTGATGCTGGGTACTAAAATCTGCGTTTGCAGTTAGCTACTAGCTTATCCATGATATTGATTGCTATAAATCAGGCTTGCAAGACTGCATCCTAAAATTCAAATTAAAGAAATGTTTGAGGATACGTGGCTACGTGCCGGGCAGTTAGTGCTAAGGATCATTGGCTGGAGTTATCGGTAATAGATAATGGTGCACCATTTAGAAACGTACCAGTAATAACGTATTTTCCCAAAAGAGCAATGAGGGAAAAGGTGACCAGGTGACAACTAATTAACCAACATTTATATTATACTTATTCAAATTTGCAATTATATTAATTTAATAAATGTACTCCACTGTACTGCAGCAATATTAGCTACGATGTTTGTACATGAATTAACTAAGATGTGAAGTGGGTTTTGGCTCTTTTAACAGGCAGAAACAGGGACTTCTATTTGTTTGTGTGGGAGCACTACAGGTGAGAGAGAGTGAGGGGTGTTGTGGTCTATCTCACTGTTTCATTAGTTCCCTCTCAACAGGATGACTGTTTTTTTTTATTAAAACCTCAAATAAGGGAAGAGCTGTACAGAAGATACTAAACATCCTGCGTGTTTAGATTAAGCTCCACTCTGTAGCAGTGATGGTGGTCAAAAATACGTCATCGAGCAGCAGACATGATCATGGGGCAGAAGAACATCAGCTGGCGTCTCAGCATGGGAGAAAACTTTCAAGGACAGGATCACCTGGCGAAAACGGCCTGCACCGCTACTGCAGCTGGGGGGCGGCTGGGTTGCGCCAGCGAGCTTCGAGGCTCCTCCCCCTTTCTACCCAGCCAGCCAGCCCAGAGAGAACTGGGACGGCGGGGGTGACAGGGGTGGAGGTGTGATCCAGCCAGAGAAGGGAAGCGCTGATGGACTGCAGGGAGGGGCACGACCCTCCGTCACCGCTGCGGACAACGGCCCAGCGAGAAGGACACTGGTCATGTGACATGGTCCCTGGGTAACACGACACGTGGCTCCACACGTAGGAGCAGAGACGTAGGAGTAAGCAGCACCTTTTACACATTACAGGAACAATAAGAACTCATGTTTACCACCAAAAAGTAGGAAACATTATATATGAAAGTGATTATTTATTATTTTTATGCTTTTTCTATAAAGCGCAGCTCACATGAGATGAGGAATTTAATTGCTATGTTGTCCTCTTAATGAAGTCATTTATTCTCCATTGAGCTGGTCCCCCACAGTGAGGAAGCCATGCTTAAAATACACTTTGGACCGAATCTCTGAAACATCCTGGCCACTAAGTGTCAGTATAATGGTTTCTTCATAACAAAAGACTTACTGCTAATAAATAACACTGGACTGCATATACAATAATTTATATACAGTCTATGCTAAATAATGACAAATACAAAATAATCACAGATGCACAACAAAGAGAAATAAAAAGTTTTATAATAGCAAAATCTATAAGGACACAGACAAAAACATTTCACACATTTACAATACACACACACACTACATATAATACATATAAATACATTCAGTACTGTGCAAAAGTCTTAGGTGACCGTTCGGATTGTTGTTTTATCAATATTTGTTGTTTAATCTCTTTATTAAAATACAAACAGACAAAAGGAAATATATAGACAAAATGAAAAAATAAAAAAATATTGTTTACTACATGCAAAAGTATTTAGTGTGCGCACACCCCCCCCCCCCCAGTACTAAGCACAGCTTGAACTCTTTTTGGGGAGACTGTCCTGAGGTTTTCTGCAGTAATCTTCGGCTCCATTATAACAGGCATTAAAAGACTTTAAGAGATTCAGAATCCTGAGTGCTAGAAGTGTAAGGAGAGGTCAAATAAAACCCTAACGACTGAATGTAGCCTATAAAAGTTGTTTTCTTTCTATTTTTACCCGTTTTTTTATACTGCCTATAAATTTCCTGTATTCTGATTGTATTGTAATAAATAATAAACAATCTGAAAATAATTATATGGTCATTTTACCACACAAACAAATCTAATGATGGCCTAGAATCTTTGCACAGTACTGTGTGTGCAGCTATGTGTAATATATAAAGAAATGTTCCTACTTACAGTTATAGCACATAACGCAGAAACATTCGTGCTCACACAATAATCACATGTTTACAGCATAATCACATAAATAAATTAGGGGAGGGCAACAGTTATTCATGAAAAACACTCCCAAGTCATCAATACTCTAGAGAGAGTTTTAATCAACTGCACCTGGTTATTTATTTTTTCATGGCTCAGTATAATCGAAGACCAGGTCTTTCACTTTGTCACACTTGCACATACACACACTCAAACTCATTTGTGGTTGCGCAAACACACACGCATAATAAATTACAAGGCAATGCATGTTAGTGTGCACAACTGTCAATGTGTTGGAGTGTGTGTTGAATGCATGCGACACGCATACACACACAGATACACTTTAAATGTGTGTGTTCGTGTGTGTGCGCTGTTAACCCTACACATGAGGTAGATGTGCATTCATTCATCTTGGAGGGTAAGCCAATTCCTCAGAGGAATTCATAACTGGTGGAAAGCCTTGGAAAGCTGCAACGGCAATATGAATCTCTATTACTTCTCTGAGCAGAGTGTGAGGGCCCATTTGCCCACCTTCAGCCCCTCTAAGCCCCTCCCCTCCAGGCCACAGACTGTGCTCCTGCATGATGCAGGTGTAGAGTAGCACACGAGGACTGCTCCCTCCTGCCTCTGCTGGCAATGTGAGGTAGTGCATGATAGCCTCTACAGCCATAACATTACCCCTCTGTCCTGCAGGAGCTGGTATTGCCCACTATGATCTCCATGCAAGTGCTTGGCTTTGAGAATCAATACGTGTCACATAACAGAGTCATGGCCCTGCACAGAAACTCGTCCAACTGTGACAGAGACCACCAGTAATTTACTCAAGGTTTATTTTACTGACAGAGAGGGTACCCGTTCAAGTTTATATATTCACATATAACATGGCTGTAACACTAAAATTATGGTTAATATAAATTCATAAATAAAGCTCAATGAATTTAAGTAAAAAGGATGTCTGAAACAGTCCTATAGGCCATTTTTCATATGTAAGAAAAAGATGTAGTTTAAGGTATCTTACCTAAGAATGAACTCAAAGTGGCTCAATAATCCATAAATTCCATCTTGTAATATAGTAACCTGGAGATTACTATAACTCAAAGTACTCCACTGTAATTAGATCATTATCCAATATCCCTTCAGTGTAGTGCCACTGCTTCAGGTCTGTTTGCTTGGTCCATAGTCAGTATATGAGCTAGTGATCCTCACTACTTCATAGAGCTCTGATATGACCAGAGGAGCAGGTACACGTGTGCTTATTAGAGAAGACTGCCCTCACCCACCTTTAGCTTTCATAAGCAAGGCCCATTAAGTTTTATTTCCAGAAATACTAGGGCTGGATCTGTGGGGAAATTTCCCCAGAGATGATGCTGCTTTCTTGGCCTAGATAGCTTGAATTGCAACCTTCCTTTTGAAAGTGTCAAAAACGGCTAAACAATCAAAACGAACAAAGAAGCCTTTTTTTCTAATTAGTGTTATCCTTCCATTTTGTAAAAGAATTTTATGATTCATGTTTCATTCTGAATTAAATGTCTCTCTCTAGTTAGACTGTCCTTCGTCCCCTCCCTGTCTGGCGATTGGCTGACCCAAACATCTTTGAGCATTCAATCATCTACTTGTTGAGGGGCCATCTGACTCGACCTTAGGCCAATCATTTTACTCTACACCATAATTTTCTTCTATTTAAACTTACTGTATTGTTAATAAACTTCAGAGCATCTTCCTGACACTTGTATGTTGTGAATTTGTTCTCGGAGATCCCGCAACAAAGTACACTGAGGGCTGAACTAATTTCCACTTGAATCCTGAGGATATTCTGTGTCAGTCAGACTGATCAAAGGCTATCCTATCGCATTTATTTGTAAATCCCAAGAAAGCATTATTAATTAAGGAACTGACATCACAACATAAGATATTACAATTTTTTGTACATCCTATTGTAAAGAATCATTTGAAACTCCCTCAATCTGAACGCTACCGAGTGTGTTACATCCATAACTTCCATACTACAGAAACACTCTTCATAGGTCAATACTTCATCAGTCATAGGAGAGAGCACAAACATAATTTAGGCTTTTACAAAAGGTCTTACTTCATTCTACTCAGCAAACTTATAGTGTGTTTCTACAGCTACCAAATGACCTTTTCCTTTAAAAAAAAAAAACTCCCAGCAAACAGAAGGTACGTTTTCCTTCTCAGCGGAAGAAGAGCTTGATCTTAAGGTAAGACAGCAGCATCCAGCGCTTGTTTCAAACCGCATCCCCCGAATACTGGAGACATTTGTTATTTTCGACGGAAAGGCATTATCAAAGGTAGAACTAACGTCAGGTTTATTTTTTCTACATCTCCAGATTATTTGAAGGATAGCCTAATCTTGAAGGCTCTACATTCTCCAAAGGCAGTAGCCTCGCGAATTTGCTCGAGAATCAATAAGTTATCAGGAAGTAAGGTTTACTTCAGAAGCTGTTGAAGGTGTCGTGAACACTGCACCGACACCACTCGGTTTGGGCAATTTAAAAAGAGAACAGCAACAAAACACCAGCTCTACACCTGAAGTTCCCATCCGAGATCAAACAATAAACCGTGATATCCTGCTAAACAAGCTACAGCATCCTCGAAGAAAGGACTCTATCCGAGCAGATGTAAGATCCTCGAGTTGATCTGACTGGATGAGCTGGAGATTAATGGAGGCATTCTCTAATCAGCCTTCGACATCGCTGAAAGCGAGCGTTCAACAGTTCATAGGTCACACCAGATCTGAAGTTAGACATGAAAGAACGAGAGAGCCCATGCGTACTAATTTTTCACAACCTTTTTAAAAACTACCCCTCAAAAACATCTTTGTAATTTTGGTACAGCCAGGTTACTAATTTTTAGCAAGAACTAAGTGCATTCAATTGAGCGGATACTTACCTTTATTGTAGTGACGTCTTAAGTCATAATGTGTCACAAATTCCTAGAGGCTGGCACAACACGCGTCGATACAGGTGTTTAGGGGAGTGTCTGAAGAACTTAACTTGCTCCGTGTTATATATATATGCTGTAACGCATCATCATCGTTTAGAAATGTACGTAGTATGTCCCCGGTATTTCATGAACGTTAATGAAAAAAAACTTATCACCATCTGAGACAGGCTAGCTAGCCCTCTCGGAGGCCCGCGAGTCTGGAAATGGAGAAACTAACTGACACCGGTGTCCAATGATACCGAGTGTTCCCATGGAAACTTGAGCTATTTATGGTCTTGTGTTTCAAGTGCTATCACAGATTTGCATATTCCTGTGTACAAAGAGAAGCAAGTCGATAAAAGCCGTCAGCACTTTTTCAAACGCACGCGTTTCACAAAATAATTCTGTAGAACCAAAGCGTCCATTATTGACCGTCATATCTATTATCGTCTTACTTTCATTGAACGTTCATTAAAAATGGTAACAATATGAGTCCCTACCACAAAAACACAAGAAATACATTTTATTTATAGTTTAGTTACTGTGAGAAGATATATAATACAGCAGCATTAAATAGACCATCATTTATTATCATTAACAGACAGTAACCATTGTAAGCATATATATATATATATATATATACATGGTAAATAAAACAGAATAAAAGTTTTTCAAACAAAATTAAACATGGCAAAGTAGCAACCCCCCCCCAAAACTAATCTAATTCCCTAGGTCCAGTGACAGGTGCCACACAGCCCTCCCAAGTCACCTCTCAGGGCAGTGTCCTGGTACATCAGAACCTCCAGACCCGATAAGGTATCTCTTTCACAGAGCTGGTAAGGACCATGCTAATCTGTTGTCTCAGGTAGACCCCATGTGCCACCTCAACCAGGCTCTCTTCCCCCTGCAGAGACCCTTACACGGAGACTGGAGCTTAGAACAGCATCCCTTCCTGCGGAATTGGTTGAATAACTATTCGCTTCCCTAGCGAGAGCGGCTGTTCCTGGCAGGGTGGTGGTACCTGGATAGCTGGTGCACAGCATGAAGACAACTGCAGAGCTCCCTGTGTACCCTGCTCCACACTCCAGGCATGCTGTCCCCTTCTGACCCAGGGTGACTCCTGCACAGTGGAGCTGTACATCAGTAGAACCAGAGGCTCACAACACTGACTGGCAGGGTGCCTATACCACCAGCGCACCAGTCGATCTGTCACTTGCTTGGGTGTTGCTCAGCATGTGCCCTCTTCCCTGAGCTCCTTAGCGGTGTAGCACTGTCTTGTACACTGCAGTGTCTTTACACCAAGGATGAATACTGCTCTCTCTGCCTCAGTGGGATGGCCACATGGTGCGCTGAGATACGAGTTCCTCTGCCACATTCAGAAAGCACTGTAGCACTAACTCCTCCTCTATCTGGAGGACCAATGTGAACATGTTGTTTTTGCAGCAGATCAACAAGTATAGCTTGTTTTTCCCTCCATTGGCTAGGTAAAGCTGCATCAAAATCACAGCCTCCATCCACTCATAATGCCATGCAGCCACTTGCAGCTGTGTGGAGTAAAGTATCCTGCTGACTTCGCTGTTGTGGCGTAGAAGGACGAAGAACCAGAGAATGCCATTGCTACTCAAGGAACAGCTCTTTATTGCAAAGGAAAGTCATTAAAATGAACAAAATAAGCAGAAAAGGAACAGGACTAATGGACAAAATGGGAGGGGGGAGGGGGGACTAAAACCACACACATCAGTATCAATTTCTATGCATGGCAATTTTTAACAAAATGGGAAAGAAAAGTTAAACTAAACGAGACAGTCAAATTTGACACCAACCAAGTGAAGTGAAGTAAATACAGCCTGCAGAGAGATGCATGCCATTCTGGGAGTCCTCACTGTGCCCCAATCCCTAGGTCCAGTGGCGGGTGCCACAGTATATACTGAATTAAATTTCAATTTTCATCTTTATGCTGATAGTAGCTTTATGACAGATGTTTGACATTAGATATTAGACGCTGATGTAAAGGGATATTTTATTACTTATTCTGTGACTGTCGATAAATATAGCAACTGCTAGGAGCAAGTTGGAGGGGGAAAAACCACCAACCTCTCAACCAGCCTGCTGCGAGGTCACTCACTTCTGTATATGTATTCTGTCTGCACTCAAGCTAGGGCCAGTGTTCTGAAATGCTAGCATTGACTTGAAAGCTTCAAATGATATTTAGTGCCCTTACATCTCTACCATCTGACTATGGACCATTATGAAATGATCCCTTTAATTCCGAAGTAGTTTAGCCAGTCTTATTTGCAGCGTGTGTTAGAGTATTTTGATTAACATTGAATAATAGTAGAGATTAGAACGGAGAGTGGTCAAAACGAGTCATTACTGAATGAATATACATTAAGAATATCCAATAAGATAACATATGATAAAACAAATTCACTATAGTTAGTCATAAATACCAAAGTTATTAAAATTTAGATAAATATCATAACACAGTGTTATAAAAATTAAATAATCATCATTGCCAGCATCATACAGCCTGGTGACAGATTTTAGGGTTGATCTGCACTGCTTTTTCAGTGATGCTCTTTTAAAACAATAAAATACAAATGACAAAATATTTTCTTCAGGATTTTCTTCAGGTTTTGCAAATGGAAGAGATCTTTATTTGGAATTAACTTATACAGTCATTTGGCATGACAGGTAATACATAATGATGGTGGACCTTATCTATTCCTCTGTGCTAACACATCTGTGTTTCTGCAGGCAAGATCTGGGCTCTCACTGCATGAAGTGGTTTTGGAGGGGGCTTGTTTGTCCTGCTGCCCCCTTGAGGAATGGATGAGACATGACAAGTCCATTCTTGCCTGAAAGATGGCGGATAATTCTTGGGCGAGCAGATCGTGCAGGGACATACCATCATGGGTGTACACCCAGCACTCCCCGGTCCAATCATAACGCTTCGGCCCACTAAGTAAACAACACACAATCTGTACACTTAGTTACAGAAGTTCCTTAGTGCTTCTGCTGCAATGTAGAAACTAGAACAACTAACAGTGACCTGCCTTCAAACTAAATAAACTAAAACGATTTTAAACTAAATAAAAATAATAATAAAACATCCTAAAACAGATACAAAAACTGTTGCTGGTGATGATCATTTGCATAAGATAAATCAGAATGCTTCTTTCAAACAGCCAGAAAGCAGTGGTAGTTTGAAAGCTTTCTCCAAAGCTAAAAGGAAAAGATAACACTCCTTACCTTATGGGAGAGGACAGCCAGATCTGTCTGTTGGGTGTTTGTTTATTTATGACATAGGTTCCGTGTCCACCACCAACTTTGATAGTCAGAACGCCACTCTGCAGAAAAAAATTATAAATACTAATTTTAGATTATTTTTTTTTTGCAAAACATTCCATTAATCTGTTTAGAGTCAGTACAATTCCAGTAGTCCAGACAATACGACATGAGCACTAACACATTACATTGACCAGACTCCCAACAGACATGAACAGATTTAAAAACAAACAAAAAAACCCAGAGCATACATGTAACGTTCAGAGACAGGTCACATAGCTGAAACAAGGAAGTACTTTTAGTTTGCATTGCTTGATCTATGGGCTGCTTGGTTCTAAGTCTGAGAAGGACTATTTCAGCCTGGAACACCACACATTGCTGTAAATCAAACCCAACTAGCATGTTATAATAATTATTTTTTCTCCATTAAAATGGTGGTTCACATGTCTGCAAAACTCTACACAGGCTGTGGATGATCATGTGGCTCAGAGCTCAGGTTACGGGTTGGTCAGATTTACTAAGGAGATTTAAAGCAAGTTGGCTCTGAAAAAAGCAAGTAGATAAATCTTTCCTCTCACTTCCTGGAGGCGATTACCAGTGACCAGCCAGGCTAAAGGCCACTGATCACAGTGTGTCCTACAAAACACAAAAAGCCTACAAGAAAGAAGGTAGAAGGAAGTGTGTGTGTGTGTGTGTGTGTGTCACGGTTTTGATGGAACACCGCTGCAGCTGCTCAATGAATTTGCGAGGTGCAGGCCTGGGACTGCAGCTCAATCGCTCAGCACCCTCTCAGACAGCGGCTGTCCAGTCACATGATTTAAAAAGTCCCAGTTTTATTATATCGTCCCATCACAGGGATGGCGCTGCTAGGGCAAAATCTCTCTCTCCTCAGAGGGGGATCTGACAGGAGGCTTCCTGCCTGACATTTATCTAGCTAGGAGGGGGGCAAGGGAGGGTGTAAATGACCAATCAACCTGTCAGCACTTCCTGCAGATATCACGCTACCACCAGCTGAGGGAACAACACGAGGACCAAGCAAAGGTGTACTGGGAACTCGATTGTTCAAACGCCCACTCACAGCTCCTCTTCCACCATATATGAATATATAAGGAGGTCAGACTTAAATCACTGGAGGGTGTGATATTTAAGGAAAAAAGGATAAAAGGGTGAGTGATTCCCTCTCAGTCACCTTGGGTGAGTTTAAGCTGTAGAGCTGTTAGGCTAAGAGTCATCATAACAGCATATGAGTTGAGATGTTATCCAGCAGATGGGGCTAGTGAGCATCTGCTAAGGTTTGCCTTTTTGAAGACACAAAAAAATTTTCTGCTACAGAAAAAATAAGTAAAGCAAATTTGCTGAGACTGTTGGTGTTTACTTTGTTCCGTATTTAGGTGAAGGTTTAGTGTTGCTGTTGTTTACAAATGAACACACAAACAAACAGACATTAAAACAAATACAGAACTAAGGTTCTTTATTTGCTAATAACTACAAAAATATGAGCCAGAGGCAAATACAGTACACTACAAGACTCATGTAGTTCTCTCTGTGAGACACTATGAAACTCATGGAGTTTTCTTAAGCTTAGAGCTGTTGTTCTGATCAGCGGAAGCCTGTCAGTAGCCAGCTTTAACCTTATAAACATTTTACACACATGTACACGGTGTATACATGGCCCATTATATGCTTAACAGTGCCTCCCCTCTCCTGATAGACAAAAACACAACCAGACAGCTCTCCAAGAGACAAGAACAACTTCATCCATTTTCTGGATAGGAGCTGTCAGTTCTGTCACAGAGCTGAGAGATCCCCCACAATGCTTTGTGGCAGGTCATGCGCTTGACACAACACCAGGGATGGGCGGACATGACTGTAAAGCAATGCTGAGATGGCACAAATCAGATATACATCTACGAGCCAGAAAAAAAGGTGGAAACAGGGGGAGGCAGTTATAGAGTTATCGAAGCCTTTCGTTATGAAGAAGTTTAAAAGCAAGAACTAGCTAAGTTTTTGTTCTTTCTTTTTTAGATGGTCAGTGTCAACAGTGAAATTTAAATGGACGGAAACCATTGCAAGAATGCATTTCGCATACAGTAAATAGACTTGGGTAGAATTGTGGCTTCAAACTACTGAAAAAAGAAACTGAACACGTTCGAGCTGGAGTTAGAGCCCGCTGATGATCTAGCAGGCTCAATAAGCTTCATTCTTCAGTACTCAGCATTCACAGCCTGTAGAATGATTCCTTCATAACCCTTGTGAGATGTATACATTCGCTCACAGCCTACGAAAAAGAGGGGGCGCTCTGTGCGCAGCCTCCAAAGCACTCAGAGAAGTCGCAAAAGGAAAAAGATGCAGAAAAGAAAAGGCATCATAAAGTTTTCAAAGTGTTATTCTGACCACACAGCTTTGCTGCGACAAAATGTTTGGATGTATCCTAAGGCAGAGGAATGGTATTGGCTGATCTTCGCAGTATGACTGTCACTCAACCCTGCACTTTGACGAATATGGCCAGAAAGAACGCATTTGCTCTATTGTTTATTTGCTAAGTGCAATTAGTCTTTAAGAACACCACCAGCCTTGGCTTAGAGCACACTGTCCATAACTGTACTGTACAAGCATCATCTGGTCTGTTACTGGGCCGGAAAAAAGAGGGTATCTGCAGAGATGCACCATTGGCCTGGTCCTGCATACCACCGGCTGGGCTGCTCTGGATGAAGTGAGTCAAGAATTCGTACAGGCATGTGAAGAGCAGGCAGAATAGCATAGCCAGAGCGAGACTGCACACCAGAGCGAGGCTGCACACCAGAGCGAGGCTGCACACGCTGAGGAACTAGTGCACGTTCATCAGCACAAGTCTGCACACGCTGTGGAACTGGGGCACGTTCAACAGCACAAATCTGCACGTGCAGATGCTGAAAGAATATTTGGCTACTTCACATGGAGTTTTCACATTCCTAATTGCCATTATTTGTGTTAAATAATGGAACATATAGCAATTTCGTATAAGACTGAAGCACAGGAGATCATTAACTACCACTACCTAAGCAGATAAACTCACTCATATCATCATTAAATTGTTTTTTTAAATAAGACATACAGCACAGTAAAAAGTAAAGATAAAAATTATTTGTATGTTACAGACAGAGGTGCAAGGAAACACAGTCATCTTAAAACCGAGGGACCAGATTACTAGATCCTATTTGTTCATAGATCAACAGCAACCTCAAGTGGCCATTAAGAGACATGACACCTTTCGTCAAACAGTAAAAGAACGCAACAGTGTCCTGCTTACTTTGGTACAGCAGCAAAGAATACAAGTTTGACACTATAAAGTGGACAGCAGTTTCCTCATTCATATACAAGTCCTTCCAATTTACTCACAGAAAAGACAACATCATAGTCTGCAGGAGTGCATTTTGCATCAGTGAGGTCATCCAGGTACTCTGATAATGCATCCAGTGTCTCGCTCACAATCTTTTCATAGGCAGCTTCTGTTAACTCCCTGCCAAGTTACACAAGCAGGGTATTAGAAACAAAATGCATCACAACGCCACAACACACTTTCATGGTTTAGCTAAGGTAGCAACATGACTGGCACTCTGATTTGGGAAATGTGGCTGGATTAAATCTAAGGGTTAGGGTAGATAGACAAAACAAAATAAGCATTTACTTGTACTGACGAGCGTGTTCTTCTGCTGAAGGAGGTGATGCATGAAGTCCTCTTCTCTGAACATCTCCAACTACAAAGCCAACCAACTCAAAGAATAAAAAAACAGATGGTGTGTTTTGCAGACTGTATCAGCAACTAACATGTTATTACTGTTTTTTTGCAGACAGAAGCCACATTAGGTGTCTAATAAAACTGTAATTAAATAATAGCTACTATAACCAGATAAAATAATCATATTTATGTATATAATAATAAGAAGATTTCATTACCACATCTGTAAGTAAATATTTGTTATTTCTTATTACATTATACATGCAGAATTCTACAATAACAGATTATTTACATATTTTTTCCTTAATTTTGCTGATTTATTTCGCTACTGCCTTTATACACACATGCCAAAGACTACATGGTCACAGTCTCTGCTTTGACATATTAGATTAGAACTCTCCCTCCAAGATGACTCATAAATATGGCACATAATGTAATTCTGAAATTACCATCACAGTTCTGTTTATCCGTTGTGCAGCTGTCATTAATTCCAGCCTTCTTGAGTTAGTGCTGTAAAATGCACACAATCTTGGCTAAAAAATACAGAAATTAGTGCCACTTTAGGCTTCAATAACAAATGTGCTTCATATTATTACCTCAATATCTTTTTGTCTGTTCATTCAAACTATTTTAATTTTAATATACACTTGGACGACAAGTATATTGAGGAATAAGATTCATATATTGCCGTATATTTCATACATCTGCAATGATCCTGAATAGATCAGTCTTTACAGTGCAACATTTGTTAATAATGCAGTAAAAACCTCTTGTGTTTGCTCTATCACAGTGTCAACTTTAGTAATCAATGGGGACACTGCTTAACGAAACACTACTAGCCAATACTACTAATAACGTTATAAGGCTAGCTAACTAAAAAACAAGATTGTAGCTATCTATATCAAAAGATCATCTTTGAAGAAATTTTCGATGAACTACAGAGAACGGATTTAGCCTGGCATTTAACCCTAGTCTAACTCAGGTTAGTTATCACCAGTAACCTTTGATGACGGCACGTTAACCTTAATATCACCGGTAAGGTTTGATGACTACCCGCTATCCATAAATCACAAGAAGAGAAGAGTCTTATTTATCTAGCTAGGTTAACATAAGCTAACTACGTTAACAGCTAGCTAGCTATGTTCGCTATTTTGTTTACTTTGTCAACTTACGTTTAACGTTACTTCGTGTTTGCGCATTCCAGTAACACATGGGTATAGTTTAGCTGTTTGGTGATGTTTCCATCTAAATTCCAGAGAAAGAAGAGAGAGCCACTGAGCTTTGGTTATTAATCTTGACATAACGTCAAATAACGATGTTACTGCACAGTTCACATACGGTCTTGAGGGTTGAGTCTTTTCTAGCCGAATCCGTCGACCAACATATTTTCAAAATAAAAGTCACAAAAATATATTTTTTTATATTACATATTTTATATGTAACACTATCTATCTATCTATCTATCTATCTATCTATCTATCTATCTATCTATCTATTAAAATAACAAATAAAAATGTAATATAATATAATATAATATAATATAATATATTTATATTACATATTTTATATGTAACACTATCTATCTATATATATATATATCTATATATCTATCTATCTATCAATTAAAATAATAAATACAAATATAATATAATATGCATGCTTGCGCACAAGCACCAACCATAACAAGTGTAAAACCATAGTCTCCCTGCAGGTGGCGTTGTAAGTTTATTGAACTTGACTTCTGCAATCTTATTGACCATGCAGAAACTTGGAAATTGATTCTCAGAACTACTGGGTTATGAGCCGTCCATAAGGGAGGCGGAGACGTACGCTTCCGATGCATTATAGTCTCTTCATTATTGATTTAACAAACCAGCAAACAGCTCGCTTGCTTAAAGAAATAAGCGTCTCGGGATACTTTCGTTGGACTATCAGCCATCCTAAACCTATCGCTCTGACAGCGAGACCCGCACGACAAGAAAGATAAAAAGGCCTATCCAAGTAAGAATTTTACCAGATTGTTATAAAGCATTCTGCGAAGTAGCCCACCTGTCCAAGGTGACGGTAGGTTCCGAATCAAGAGGGATATTATGTAGTTGTTACTGAGATGAGATGCGTTTTCCCATAGCAAACGCTAAATATTTTTATGTGGCTATGCGCGCGTCTTTACTTCTTTAATAGACTAAAGGTAAAAAAGAAATGTTTGGGAAATATTGGCGTTTCTTAACGAAGAGGCAGGCTTAAATATCATTATCTACTTTAATGGTTGCCATTACTGAGTTTACTGTCGTGAGAGGAACACACGTAAATTGCCGTATTTTCTGTTTAATGTTTCGCGCCTAACGCATCTGTGATGTTTGAACAGAATCAAAATTGTGAAATTACGTAATATTGCAGGGCAGCGGTGTCTGGGGTCTCGTGAAACGTGCACTGCTCACTGACGAGCCGAAAGATCAGTGTACCTGAGTACCTGATTCCAGTGAACAGAACAGCTTCTTTTGGTTTAATAGAAATTCTGAACAGAACATTGACGGAACTTGTGGAGTTATGAATATTAATGACAAATCTAGACTTCATGAGCTTTCCAGAAAGTTATTTAAATGAAATTGATTATTTTTAATATATTTCATGTTTTTCCCTAAACGTATCAACTACATAATCATGCAGAAATCTTTTCTTTTTATTTTCCTTGCTTAGAGGTGACCACATACACACCACTTTCTAGATTTTCTTGACTTCTATACCACTTACATGTACATGTCCATGTGAATGTTATGGTTCACTGTAATTAAGTGTGATCACTGATGTAGCTTTGTACCTGGAGGCACTTCTGTCACATGATTGCTGTGAACAATTGGAGGAAGACTGTGTCTGTGCTGACCATTCATCTCTGTGTTTATGCGCTCGGTGTTTGTCTGGATAATGTTAAGAAGTGTCTCACTTAGGCCTGTGCTGGCAATGGATTTCCCTGTCTACCCTCAGCGTACATTAGACTGGTGTCAGTGACATTTTCTCAGCACCATGAGCCATCTTAGAAAGCTGCTCCAAGCCAGGAAATTGGACCCACGTACTTTTATTATGATTTAGGAAGGTTATGAAAAACTAAGTGATTGCAGACCCCTTTTCTCCATCTGTCTGAAGGACATTCCATCCTGGTCCATGTGGCTTGATAAGAAGAGAAGTTATAGCTTGACTATGGCAGAAGGTCTAATACACACAAACATATTTGCTTTTAAAGCTTTAAAATTGTCACTGGTACATGTGTCAGTTACAATAATCCATGTTTTAAATCAGAAGCTTATAATATTCCACTGTAGTTCTTAGATTATTATTGTGTTGAGGATGGTTGTGAGGCGAAGGGTGAACAGCAGCAGTATCAGCTGTACCCCGCACATTTTTCACTGTTCCCACGATGCAGTGCGACATTCCTCCACAGCAGGCCAACAGAGCACACACACACACACACACACACACGTCACCGCTCTGAGGTCTCACTCTCTTGCGCTGTTCATAGAGCAGTCTGTAGTCTCTGAATATGAAGGAAAAGGTCAGAATATGCAAAATAGTGACTGGTCCTGGATCATCTGTAAAAGGACAACAGTCACAAGTTTGGGCCTGGGTGGTGAAGAGGTTGACGTAGACTTTGCTTATTGCCAGTTCATCATAATGTCATGTTAGCAATTGAGTCGCAAAGGCCACAGTCAACATATGAACATAGTAAATGTACATACAGAGGATAGTGCTGATATATTGAAAAATGGTGCTACAGATTCATTTAATGGTGTTACACAAACAGATTAAATCGTATTGCTTTGAAAAGGTTTGCAGGTGTTCATAAGGTTTGACTTGCAGACAGACTAAATGCTGGTAAGCAAATGTGATGTTTGCTTATCAGCTCATGCAAATGTGATGTTTGCCCATGCAAATGTGATGTTTGCTCTCACTCTTTGCATGATGCAATGCAAATTGCTGCAGGACAGAGTGGAGACTGTCTGAGCTATGTCAAGTGAAGTGTAACAACATTCTTACGTCTCTTTCCTCTTTGTGGCTATGAGTTAGGGTTTTTTGGTTTGTTTAGCCTCCGATGACTGAGCACTGTCGAAGAAATGCTCTCTTCTGCTTAAGAAAATGACATGAAACAGTTTCTTCATGATTACCTTTCACACTGTTGGTTTATGGCAGTAGTGGTTGGTATTGCCTCACAGTGACAAGTGAAGCACAGTGGTATGAGAGTTACTGAGTAGGGACAGCAGTCTGGTCAGGAGCAGGAAGGGTGTGTTCTCAGTGGGAGTGTGTGTGTTTTTAGCTTGTCATCACAGCCAAAGGTTATCATGCCATTCTTTTTTTTTATTGGAAAGCAATGAATGCAAATCAACTCTCCCAAAGCCTCCTACATCAGGGTCTTAATCACAAAGACTTGGCAAAACAAAGGTGTTTTCTGTCAGTCTAATTTCTCCTTCAGTTCTTTCTCAGATCCCCTGCCCATCCCTCAGCTCTCCAGATCCACTCCCCAATCTTTCGTCTCTTCACATGCAGTCAAGCCATAGCTTACCGAAGCTTTCTTGAAACTCTGCTAGTGATATCTTTTAATATGAAGTGGTGGTGTTTTTGCTTTGTACCAGTGGTCTGAAATATTCATATTGCCAAAGGTCAAAGTGCATTGTTCAATGTTACTGACTCAACGATCTGCCTTAATCAATGAATCAGTGTGATAATAAAGTGAGCAGCATGTGATCTTCATTTGACATTGTTTTCACAGGGCACATTACAAGCCCTTCACTCTGGGCTTGTAAGTGCGGTAGGTCTGTACAGGTTATGTAACCATGCCGAAGACCTGTCTCAGTGTGTTCTCACATAGGGATTTTCTCTTAAGGTTAAAAATGGTAAGTGGTTTAGTGCTGAGGAGTGCAACGGAGGAAGAGTTTATGTGGCATTTTGTGTCTGTTTTTGACATTTTTAGTGAAATTTGAAGAAATGCACTTGGACATGTACATAGTTATACTTTGTCTTTCTCTCTCTATTTTTATCTCCCTTTGTCTCTCTCTCTCTCTCTCTCTCTCATTGCCTGGTGCCATGGGAACCCTATAGATCTATTTTGTTTTCTGTCAGTCCTGTTTAACTGTGTAAATTCAATATTTGAGAAATTATCCGGGTTGGTTGTTGTCATGCTGAAGTGCTGATAATATCTCCTTTCACAGATTAAAGTTTTCCTCATATGGTTTTACATTGACATCTTTCTGCCTTTCGACGCTGAACTGAGAGCGGCTGTAATCTTAGACTATGCTGCACAATCTGTAGGAGCTTTTTAATGAAGTGGCTTTGAAATTTTGTCTGCAAAACTAGTCCAAAGACAGCAGAGGGTAGCAAGTAAAAAAAACCAATACACTGCATTAGCATATAATATGCTTAAGATGCTTTTCACCATGTTGTGTAGTTTATGAACTTGGCATAAATTGAATAAATAAAAATAAACAAAGCATTGTGGCATTCATGAATGATGCTTCTCTGTTTGAGAGCCCAATATTAACTGTGTGCTGTGGGGCATTGAGAGTGGCAGGACAATGGATGGCCCTCTACGCAGTAGACGAACCTCCTGTAGGTCTCATCCTCCTGCTTCAGGCATCTTCACACTACAAGCATCTGCAGGGAGTTTTAGATGAGCCCATATCGTGTTAACGATAAATACGGACTCTGCCATACGCGTCATTCATTGCGTAATATCAATAAAATTCAGACATGCGCATATCCGGACTTGTTTGTCCATGGAGGGTGGTGGGGTTGGATAATTGTGTCCAGTGCCAACACTTCCCAAGTGGCCTGGGATTTTCCTGGAAATTATTATCACATGCTCTTCCAGGTGGTCATTAATGCTGCTTGGGGCAGGGCAAGTGGGCGGGGTTTATTCACACATCATGCTGTTGTTTAGCAACCGTCTCTAGTCAAGTAACTGCTTGTGTTCAAGAAGCAAAACATTGGTGAGATCGTCTCTCCGCACGCAAATACCTTCTGGAGCAAATCCCTCAGACGTCAAACTTTGTAGTCTTGCGGGAGAATTTGTTGGGGGTTTTTTTTTCTTTCATTCTTTGCCACAATGCTTCAAGCACAATAGCCATGTGACTGATCCAAACAGCCCCCAGGAGAACTACAGAGGGTCTGGTCCTGTTCCTTCCTACACAGTTCCCCGCTCTAATACTTTTTGCCATTCGTCCGTTTGCCCATCTCACTCAATGACGCCACACTGCCCTCACCCCCGGTGCCCGGGTAGGAGGGCGGAGCCAGCAGAGAGCCAGTCCACTGCACCTCTCACAACCAGGAGTGGGAAGAGGAGGAACAGAAGAAGGTCTTTTAGCCTCAAGCTGGAACTTAGCCCAAGTGAGAGAAGGCTTTCACAGACCAGTGGATGGGTTCAGACAACAACAGGAAGATAAAACTCCTGCTTACTGACCAACACCAGGCCCCAAGTAGTACAAGTAGAAAAGGACCCAAAGGGTAATTCCAAAGGCTGATTATAGGACAGGACTAATATAAGTCTTATAGCTTGAGATGAAGAAATATCCAGATTATCTGGTTATGAAGTATTACAGAGACTGTGGGTAAGGGCATCTTGAGTAAACTTGGCTAGAGTTCTAGCAGGCTTCCATCGGTGGGAGAAGCCAGTTCCCTTACTGTAGATGGAGAGAGGGGGCAAGAAGCATGGGAACTGGAGGAGCTGGGTAGGTGGACTGATGTGAGATTCGTCATGGAGAAAATAGGGACATTTGGGGAGGGTAAATACAAAGAAATGAGGGCGGAGTTTGAGGCGTCGTCATTCTTCCAACCTTTAGATATTCTGTAACTCGGTTCCGCTGTGCTCAGGGGAGCAGATCGTGAGGAATGTAAGACCTCTTTTACCTTGCAGCCAGTCTTAAACACACATACTTTGCAAGTCTGATCTGATGTTTTGGCCGTGGTTTGTGCATTTTAAGCAGATATGTGGGTCACCATCTACTTCATTTACATTACAGATGCACATCTTCATAGTTGTTTGTTTTTCTGTTGTCTTCCCTTCTTCTCCTTTGTCATCCCTTCTTTATCTCTCCTCCTTTTTCCATCCCTGCTCCTCTTCCCTCTCTTTTGTGCTGCAGTGCATCCCTACTGCTGGCTCTGCTGTGAGAGTCCTGGCTTGCAGGGGTTTGCTCCAGCACTGCTTCATGCATGCAAAGTGAGACCCACCTCGAATAGTAAACACTGACTGAGTCCCAGTTCTATCTCTCTCTCTCTCTCTCTCTCTCTCTCTCTCTCTCTCTCTCTCTGCCTCTCTGTAGCCTCTCTCTGTCTCTATCACTATGTCTCTCTCTCTCTCTCTCTCTCTCTCTCTCTCTCTTTCTCATCTCTCAGTCTCTCTCTTTCTCTCTCTCTCTGTCTCTATCACTGTTTCTCTCTGTATCTCTGTCTCTATCACTATGTCTCTCTCTTTCTCATCTCTCAGTCTCTCTTTCTCTCACTCTCTCTCTCTCTCTATCTCTATCACTATGTCTCTCTATGCCTCTCTCTGTCTGTCTCTCTATGTGGTGTGTTTTCTTCTCTCTCTTTATTTTTATCTATCATACCATCCTCCTCACACTCTGCCCTTCTCATCAGTGAATCTCGTCACTCAATCATTTCCAGTCCTCCAAAACCACAACTTCTTGTCTACACTTCTCCTTAAATATGAGTATGCCTAAATACTCACAAGGTGTGGTACCGGTATCCTCAGCCAACAGGAAGCACTCTATGAAAGCTAAATTTAGGCCATTTTTTTCTTGCAGTGACGCGTGTGACAGAGGTTCGGCTGTAATGGCCAGCAGTCTTCTTCGTTTGCACTAGTGAATACGCAGTTGCCAATTGTAAACCCCATACCTAAGATTCCATATATGATGGAATGAGAATGGCCACAGTAGTAGTTCTGGTTACTGGTAAATAGTGTCAGCACTATGTTATTAGTATGTTTCACACAGTGACCGCTGGTTTCGTTTTTAATATGGTTTAGTTCTAATTCACACTGGATTGTTTTGTCAACATTTATAGTATTGATTGAAGCAATCCACAAGCCGTTTGAACAATTCCTGTAGTATTTTTGCTGTTAAACAATTCTGTTACATTTTTTTAAATGCAACTTTTAAATCAGGACTTTCTAAACATATTTCATAATACAATATTCAATTACAGCCTTCAGCAAGAAACTGTTTTATGCAGGATGTTAAAAGTTTTTCTGTAATCACTGTCATTGTGCTGCTGGCACACTGAAGCCTGAGCCTTCAGCTGTGAACAAAGACGTGCATGTGAAGCTTTCTGAGCTTTCAGTCCTGAACTGTAACCTTAAACCTGCAGTTGGTGCAGGTGAGTTTTCTGAGAGGTTTGTCTATTGCTAGGGTGTTTCTTGGCACTGTAAATGATCTTCTTTTATTCATTACTCTGGAGGTGATGTAATAAACACAAACACACACACACACACACACACACACACACACTGTGCTTATGCTTATCATTTTCCATTGCCTATTAGAGTTTTAAAGAAGTTTCCATTCTTGGATGTGCAGGTATCTGTTGTCAGGGAGACTATATGGGAGGGTCAGGGCATAGTTGCCTTGAGGCTGTGTAGAAATATGTGAGACACGTCAGTCATAACAGACAGGGAGGGAGGGACTGCCTGACCGGGCTCCGCCCAGACGCCTTGCACCATCAGCATCGCCCTGCAAAAATCCCAGCAGCGCTCTCCAGATTGACGTCTCAGCTCCAGAAAGGAATTCAGCACCAAGGCAGGAATGAACGACAGGCTTTACACGGGCTACACGGCTTGTTCTGGAAAGCACACGTCTTCTTTTCACGTGACAGAGCAGTTCTGCTGTCCACGTACGGTAGACACTGGTCCAGCACCGATGTACTCAAGCATTCTGTTGCAGTAGATGCAGTAGAGTTTATAGCTACTCGTGGTATTGAAGGAGAGGTGGAGCTATGTGGGGTTAAGAACCTTATTTAGGAGCACAGCCGTAATGAAACGTGAAAGAGTGCCAGTGGTTCTTCTGAATTGTTTTGAAACCAGCCTAAAAGAACCAAGTAGAACTGACTGGTAAGTCACCCAAAGTCTAGAGTGGGTACTGGAAAACAGTCCTGGACAGCACTGGTGTTATATATGAGAAGGCTTTACCAGAACATGTTGAAAAAAAAGTGACAACTGTGTCACTTTTTACCTCAGTCTTTAGTTCTACATCTCTCCCTTTTTCTATCTGTTTTTTTTCTCTCTCTCTATCTCTCTTACACTCCCTGTCTCATCTTTCTCTCTCTGTTTCTCTTCTCTTTCTCTCACTCTCTTTCTGTCTCATATTCTGTTTACAGACATTGTGCTGTGGCTCATAGCAACCACACAGAGAGACGACAGATAGCGAAGTGTTATGATGATAAAGAGACAAGTATTCTCAACAGTCCTCTGCTGGTCTCTGGCAGAGCATCTCAGAGGCATATATCCCTAAAAAGCCCCAGTGAAGAACCATGTCCTGGCCCAGTTTCGCCCCCACAACAACAGAGCTACTGCGTACAATGATTTCCATTTTACTTAAACAATTACCGAAATTGTCCAGGGTATATATATTTCTGAACACATGTATGAGCTAAGAACTTATGCTGAAGTTACTTTTTCACCAGGAACGGGGTTTTATCTCCCCGGTTCCTGTCTCTGTCATTTCTTTAGACCTGGGTCTTCCTGTGGACATCCCACCGTGGGTGCCTGAGCTTGCGTGTGTTGACGCAGGCCCGTGGGGGACACGTGTGGGGCGTGAACCTCTGTGCGGGACACGTGTGGGGCGTGAACCTCTGTGCAGGAAACTTGTGGGGCGTGAACCTCTGTGCGGGACACATGTGGGGCATGAACCTCTGTGCGGGACACGTGTGGGGCGTGAACCTCTCCCCCGGGCTGGGATGAGCAGGGGGCGGTATCAGGCTGTTTTACATGTCAATGTGCTTGGATCTGAAGAGACTCACAGGGAGTTTAAGCACATAGTATTGTCCTGCTTATGTTATGATTTGACAAAAGCAGGGCAAAACAAGAATGAACAAGATTTTTGCTTGTCGAATGTACTGTAAACGATAATACAGGAAGGTAGGGGTGCTTGAATATAGACAGTTTTCATAACCTCTAACTGACAAATTGTCTTCACAGTTTCCATGAATGGTTCGGGCAGTTCCATGAATCATCCTCTCATTTCTGTGTGCTTGTTCAGGATTACGAGCAAAGACACACAGGATCACATGGATGTTTTCAGCTCTTTTACCAAGAAAAAAAAAAAACTCATTAGAATCGGAAAACAAGGAAGCTCGATTTTAACTTGCTTTTCTATAAGTTGAACGTTTGCCACGGCCCTAGCGATCTGTGTGTGGTAATGGGTGGGGATAATTAGGAAGTTGTGTGTGTGGATTAGGTGGGTGCTGGGAAAGGGCTTGTATAATGAAGGTGGTGCGGAATCTTGGCTGTGTTTGCATGCGAGTGTTGGTCTGTGGGAAGAAGTGAAGCCTCTCCGTCTCTTTTATACCTGTTTATGTCTCTTTTCTCGTTCACTGTTTTCCCTCTTTTTTGGTACACTCCTTTCACTGTCACATTCTTTCATTCCTTCACTCTTTCTACCACGCTGTATCGTTCTAGCTCTCCCCCTAGTTTGTTGCTTTTTGTCATTTTCTCTTCTATTTCCTTCTTTCTCCTTTCTTCCTCTCTCTCTATCTCTCTTTCTATCTTCCCCTCTCCTCCCCTTCTTTTGATTCTCCCCTGTGTCCTGCGCACTCCTGCTCTCTCTCTCTCAGTAGCTGGCATAAACACACACTCGCACGGATGCAGTAAACACACTGGTGGAGTCGGGCGGTGCCTTCGGGCGTGTGTGCAGCCCACGTCTGGGCTGCTGGCGTCCGAGCTGTTTATGCCAGAGCCCTGAAAGGCTGTTATTCCTCATTCACTCTCTCACAGTACGCCTGTTATTCCTCCACTGCTTTTACAAGGAGACATTTAGACACTGCAGCTACTGCAGTGTCCCAGGCTGCAGGACATTCCACCACCATGTGCACACACACACACACACACACAAAGCAACTTCCCTTTGATGCTTTAGATGTAATCGATTTGATCCAGCCCATCCACTAAGGAATGGAAGTAGAGGTGTCTGAAACAGTAAGACATGGCACTGGTCTCTCTGAACAGAGTAAGACGTGGCACTGGTCTCTCTGAACAGAGTAAGCCATGGCACTGGTCTCTCTGAACAGAGCAGGCTTAAGGGATCTGTGCTTGTGTCCTGTCTGCGCTGACGGAGGACGTGTCACGTCGAGCGTTTAGAACGGGTGAAAAGGAGCCAGTGTTTAGACAGCTGCTGTTGTGAGAGAACCAGGGCTAGTAACACAAACCCAGACTGGGACCTGCAGACTGACACTGAAAAGTGGTCAGATTTTCCTTCCAAATCAGCCTGGGTAACGAGGTGACAGAGGGGAAAAACACGCACACGCACACACACCCATATGCGCACACACACACACCAAGGAGTGGGTACTTGCTCACGCACATTTGCATATATGCTGTGGGTTTGTTTTTTTTTTGGTACACGGTGTACTCAGTAGCACACCGTAGGATGTCCCTAAGGTTCGTTTGCTCGACTAATGCAGTAATCGTCCTGTTCAAACGCTCCTTCAGAGAACGACAGTTTGTTGTGATGTGTTTGTTTGTTATTGAGAGGTGTACTACACCTAAGAACAATCCTTCACACATGTGCACCGGGAGCCCCTGCTGGTCGACCTCTAAGCTTTGCTTACATTACTGTAAACACACTAACCGATGCGGTTCCTTTCTCTCCAAGCTCGAGCAAAGGATCTCCAGTAGACTCACCGAAGTCTCACTGGCTCCCCAGTCCACATGAGTGAACAATGCAGGATCCGTGAGCAGCCCAGCAGCACCTCTGTCCTCGGTTAAACAAGGTTGGTCCATCCTGAGTGTGTTTACCAGTCACAGGCCCTTAGATCAAGCTCTAATAAATATGATTTTCAAGTTAAAACCAGTGACTCATGAGCCCAACGACTAGCAAGCTTGATGTTAAGCTGCAGTAACCCAGCCGAGTGTCAGATCCCTTGCTGTCTTTAACTCCTGTACTGTCTCTTCAAAAGATGTCATCAGCAACGGGAGTCGCAGCGTCCAGCAATATCAGCAGAGAGAAAACCTATAAAAAGGTGAGAGCTCTTAAAGCGTCTTATTCATTCCTGGTGCCACTGTAAAGCACATGCTTTATCTCATACATAATATCTGTTCACTGGTTTACAAATAAACCTCTGAGCTCTACTGAGCTTCATGGCTTTAATATGTAACTATATGTACAGCTCTAGGTGTTGGATTTTTTTAACTTGAACTGAACATTGAACATTTTAGGATTTTATGGATTTTTTGTATTGTGGTTTGCAGTTTTGTGACAATCACATGGTCATAGGTTTTGCACTACCATAGCACAGATCGTTCTGATTATAATATGAAAATGTCCAACCTTGAGTCTTCAGAGACCACAATGTGCTGTGCAGGGTCCCTTCACCACAGTGCACTTGTTTACTGATTAGGACCCTTTCACTAAGTTGTGACCTAGGGATTCTTCCCACCCCTACAAAGATCACATATCTCCTGTTGGAGCATGACCATGCATATAGTGTTCACACTCCAAGCAGGAGCACGAGAAGAGGTTTCTCTTTGTTCCTGTTTATAAGACATGATAGAGGTGCTATTAGCAGTTAGTGTACATCACTTGTGATAGTTTACATACTTTGTTCAGTGAGCCATTATCGCAGACACCTCATTCGGAAGTCACCATTACAGGTTGTTTTAAATATTTTAAACACGTTTTGTAAATGAAACTCCATTTTGCCTGAGTACTTTCTCTAAGTATATAAATCTCTCTCTTGATCTCATTATACATGCATATAGTGACAATAAAAGGCTTATTATTATTATTATTATTATTATTATGTTTATGCTTCACTAGACAACCTCATCAGCTCTGAAAGGGGCCATCCAGTTGGGTATCGGTTACACTGTGGGGAATCTGTCTTCAAAACCTGACCGAGATGTTCTCATGCAGGACTTCTATGTGGTGGAGAGTGTATTCCTGCCCAGGTAAGACTAACTGAGACGTCAACCCACAGACAGAATATATGCTAGGACATGACATCCAAACATACCTGAATCTCCAAAATAAGAGTTTTGCTGCTGAGGCTAACCTGTCTGCCTTCATTTGACTATCTACATCCCTTCCGAGTTGTTATGAGGAAGGAGACTTCCATCAGGCTAAAGGTCAGCTGCATGTTGTCTGGGGAATGAGGAACTGTGTAAAAAAAAACTTTCTCGTTGATGCTTTGGTCTGTCTTTTGATATAGAATTTCTTTATTCAGGAGATTATAATTTCAATTGAAGTTGATGCCTGAGCCCTGCCAAATGTTAGGCTCCACGTATCTCCATCTGAACCATATGAAGGTCTTTAGAGTGGAAACAGCACTCTAGGTGGACTAGACAATGCCAGACCATTTGTCCCCACAGTGGGATGTTCATTTGAACAAACCAATAAGATTCGTGAACCCACAGAACCACAGAGGTTGAGTGCTTCCGTTCGGCTCTGCCTGAGAGAAGCCGCTGAACTGGTACACCGGTGGCTGGGTTTATGATGACCAGCGTCTCCACATTCATACACAAACTATCCGTAAGAATCAAAGTGACAGTTTTTGTCATCGCCGAGGCCAGAGCCAATGCAAGCTCCTTGTGCACATGTGTCACGGTAGACGTGAGATGTGAAAATCTACGGCTCTGGTGTCTGTAGCATAGACCTCCCACGGCAGCTCAGTGGTCGACCGGCACCAGACAGAAAACTGGATCTGAGGGGAATTGCCCAGGCTTTCCCACCGCAGGGACAGCCTGCAGTCTGTGCCTCGGCCGAGGGAGATAGTCAGCACAACTCCACCACTCCACACTCCTAAAATAGACCAAACAGTGCAATGTTTGAGGGGTCTTTGGGAAAACCAACCATAATGTAACCCACTTAGAGCTGAAGGTTGGTTTTGTTTGGTGCCTTTTGTTCTGAGGTTTTCTTAGGCCTTTTCGAGAGATTATGACGTTGATCACAAGCCTCTCTAAAGCCTCTTACGCACACTGAGCCAATCCAAATACAAACAACCTCCCTTATGATATGAATAGACTGCAAAGAGAAAAAAAAATGTCATGGTGAAGTGGGAGCTTTTTTCCCAGGCCGGTCTCTCCCGGGATGTTCTCCGGGCGTGGATCAGTGCTGGCTAGGCTTCCTGCCTCAGCGTCTGTGCCACAGGGAGGGGGGAGGGAGACCCTCCCAGGCCTGGAGGGTGCCGGCGGAGGTCTGTGGCGCTGGGCCGCGGATTGCATCGAATGTTCTCCTCTGGTGATCTCATTCCACGGAGCCCACAACGACTGTGGCGCCTGCAGAGTTAACAGGCCGTGTCGGCTGGGAAGCTTCTCTCCCGTAGAGCTGCTTTGTTTCCCCTGCGCTCTTTTACAGAGGATCAGCGTTACTCCATGTTTGGAGAAGATCCATGTTCAGGCAGATCTGATACCAAAACAAAGCCATCTATGTCCTAACACATACAGTGTACCATTACATATGTAATAATGAACAATATTTCGATATTACACATTCTTGTCACACCCCTACAGTAAATGATTACATTTTCTTGAGGTAGTTGTGCTTCAAAGATACTTTACGGATGCCAGTTGTAGATATTGAATGGTTGATCATGTTTTGCTTGCTGTCCCAGCGAGGGGAGTAACCTCACACCTGCTCATCACTACCCTGACTTCCGCTTCAAAACTTACGCACCACTGGCCTTCCGATACTTCCGAGAGCTCTTCGGAATCAAACCGGACGATTACCTGGTAAGCACTGGTGGGATCAATTATTCTACCTCAGTGTTTCAGCAAACAGTTAATTAATTACTCTACCTTAGTGTCTCAGCAAGCAGTTAATTAATTATTCTATCTCAGTGTTTACGCAAAGTCCCAATCTGCTGTTGTTGCAAGGTCACTTAGGCCACAAACTTAATTTGTTCCTCTGAATAACTATAAACTCTAATAAAGCCTGTAGCATCTGGGTACCCATGGGTTCCATCTTAAAGCTGTTACTGGCAGGCTTGTTTTTCAGTTAAAACACAGATTAAAGCCTCAGTTTAACAAGCTGCTCTCATTACGGAGGGTGTTATGTCTGAGCTGTTGCTGCAGCACTGTGTCACTGGACACCAGTGAACCCCTGCGGGCTTAACGACTGCACGCTGCAGAGTTAGCGTGGCCTAGCCAAACAGCGTTCGCAGGACATGCGGTTGGGGAGCTGGGCGGGAAGCTGCAGTGGGCGGGGCATAGCGCTGACAATTCCCACGCCGCCTGCTGGTCTGGATCATCTTGCCAAGACTCTCGTGTCTCCACTACCTGTGCAGCAGTGCCCAGGTGAATTGACCAGGCGATGCGTACGCGTGAATCAGGTCTCCCGAACGTGCTGTTAGCTGCCTACTGGTCTGTGAAATGTAACCGTGCTGTAATTAGGCTCGGCATTCCCAGAAACACGTCGCCCGGGGCTTCCTCTGGCTCTCCAACTCAGCCAGGAACCTCTGCTCCCATAACGCTCCATGCCGCAGTGGGACACCAAGCCTTCTGGTCCCTTGTTACGTAATAAAGATCATATTATACCACTTAAGTCAAGTTCGTGCTGAGAGCTGTCTGCAGCTCAGTGCTCCAGCTGCTCAGTGGGCTCCAGTATTGGCCTTTCTACGTTGTTAGTTAAAATTTGCCCCGCTGAAAAGACACAGCACTTTCATTATGCTGTGAGCTGTAAATCTTTAAACATTTACATTTCATTCTTACACATCAAATCCTTACGCATTCTTTCAGCTGACATTTGGGGCTGAGCGTTTCGCTTGAACGGAGCTGTTGTTGATGGCAGTGTGGGAGAGGAAGGCAGAGAGAGAGAATGACAGGACGAGACATGGAGGAGCAGAAGAGACAGGAGAGTGATGAAAGGAGAAATGAGGAGAAAGAGTGATGAAAGGAGAAATGAGGAGAAGAAGATGGAGCTGATGCGGCAAATACCCTCTCTGGTTTTTTTCTGCTGTGTTAATTATGGATTTATTCACAGCAGAGGAAGATGAAATGTGCATGCACTCACACACACACACACACACACACACCCACACAGACACATACACACACTGATTTGCAGCAGTGTCTAATGCAAATGGCTGTGTGTTTGTGCTGGAGGTAGAGCGTCACTGTTCATTTTCATTACCCAGACACTCTATAGAGGGGTGTGGGGGAGGGGCGAGGAGGAGGGGAGGGGTGCTGCTACTCCTGCAGCGTGCCGTGCACTCCTCGCTCTGGCAGACACACTCCTGTCAAGAGCTTCCCGTCAACGGCTCCCTCGTGACACAGCGCAAGCGAGTCTTTGGGACCAGCCCGGTTGAGCTCTGCTCGCTCTGGTGACGCAGCCAAACGGAGGAGGGTTTGTGCTCGGGAACGTGTCGTTGTGGAAGTCACTGCGACGAGAGTCTGGTGATGGAGACAGAGATGTTTACTGAGCCTGCCTGCGTAAAAAAATGCAGCCTGCCTTATAAAAAAAAACACAGCATGACAAGGGAGCCTGTAGCTCTGGTCCTTGTTACCAACTGCCTGTGGTTGAACCGGTTTGTAGTTAAATAGAGAAGCCTGGCACACAACAGGCACACAAATGGAAAGGAATGTCATTATGCAGCCATCTTCTCTTCCCTGGCATCTGGCCTTCGCTTGTACACAATTTAGTTCAGCAATGAAACAGGTGTTTACTGAATTCTGTCTCTAGTCTGAACAGTCATAGTATGAATCTGATAGTGTCCACTTTTGCCCCTCCCCCATTCAGTACTCTATCTGCAAGGAGCCTTTGATCGAACTGTCCAACCCAGGGGCCAGTGGCTCTCTCTTCTACCTGACCAGTGATGATGAGTTCATCATCAAAACTGTCCAGCACAAAGAAGCTGAGTTCCTGCAGAAGCTTCTTCCAGGCTACTATATGGTGAGACTTCCCCCTTCATTCCCTTGTTCCTTTGCTCCCTTGCACCGTTGTATCCATCCATCTTCACTCCCTTGCACATTTGCTCCCTTGTACCCTTGCTTGCTTGCTCCTTTGCACCAATGCACTCTTGCTCCGTGATTCCTTCGCACCCTCACTCTTTCCACACAGCATCCTCTACCCTTCTAGTGAAGGTGGAGGGAACTGGAAGGCCAATGAAAAAAATGGCAAAATGATGTTGCATTATCCTTGAAAGCTATTTGCTAATGTACAGCAAAACTGTATAAATACATAAAATAAAATAACATTCGAAGAAGCTCCATCCAGCGATGATTATGATGATGACAGGGCAGCATAACCAAGGCTTACAGTTTAACCCAAGAAGCAACTCAGTGGAATGTTGTATGTGCCATATACAGTTCTTATAACTAGGAGTTGTTTGTTGTATCTGAATGTGATTGATGACTTAAGATTGCTGCTAAACACCAGAATAACATTATTTATTGTAAACAAATCCAAGGACAACAGGGAATATACGAGAATATGTGTGAATATGAAACATTTTGTTTTATGCCTTTTAAATAAAAAGGTCTACAGATCTGTGAAATCAATACACAAACATACATACAGCTTAAATAAACATAGTTTGATTACAAGTTTGATTGGATTTTTTTCTCTCTGCTGCTCTGTGTTTGCAGAATCTGAACCAGAATCCCAGGACCCTGCTGCCCAAGTTCTACGGCCTGTATTGCATGCAGTCAGGTGGGATGAACATCCGTGTGGTGGTCATGAACAACGTCCTGCCGCGTTCCCTGCGCATGCACTACAAATACGACCTGAAGGGATCGACTTACAAGCGGCGGGCGTCACGCAAGGAGCGGGAGAAGACCTGTCCCACCTACAAGGACCTGGACTTCCAGGACATGCACGAGGGCCTGTACTTCGACGCAGAGACGTACAACGCCCTGATGAAGACTCTGCAGCGTGATTGTCGGGTGAGTCCTCTCCCACGTCGCTCAGGTCTTCCGAGGGAATTCGAGTAGCGTGGGACTCTTACGAGTCGGTCGCTGCTAAAACAAGTAAATAAATATTCCGCAGTAAATATTCTGCAGTAAAATATTCCGGTCAACAGATGCCCTTTGAGGAACATCTTGTACCCAGTCCGCGTGGGACCCAGAATCAAATGTCTCTACGCTGAGTTAACGAAGCTGATTGTTGCCATGACTACTGGCTGGGTTCTATAGCAGGTGCACACAGCCTGTCCTCTTGCAGACTTTAATTACAGTCCTAATTTCACACACCACACCTCTTCAGCATCTCCAGAGCCACTACAGGGGCAGGTGTTCAGCTTTCTTTACCTTCGTCACCCTGTGGAAAAAGAACATGGAGACTTAGAAACAGATCAGGTCTCCAGGAGGAGGCGAGACTCCTTTGGCTCCCAGGTTCACCATGTTAATGCTGTAAAGGATTTGTTTAAGTTGTTCTGTTTTGTTTACGGGGGAGATCTTTGTGCTATTTACCATTCCACAAGAGTAAATCTCATTTGGAAATAACTTTAAGGTTTGCTTGGGCTTCGTCACGGTACGGGTGCCACGTCTGATGGGCTGATTCATATCAAATCGCGTGGACTTCATCGAGAATAGGGTTTCCTTGTGGGCCACTTTCCACCTTCACGAGCTTCCGGTGTTCTGAGATCTGAATGGAAACCACGTTCAGTCTGCTTGTGCCTGGCTTGGTTTGTTACAAAGATGGAAACACTGCGGGGGATGGATTCCTGAAGGCAGACTACACATGTAATCCGTGAGCAGTGCGTTTATCTCTGAGATCATTTTCACTCCTCTTCTCTGGCGGTGACTGTGAGATACCATGTCTCATGCGTAAGCCACCAGGAATCAGGGTGCTTCTTTTCCAGTTTGTTACACAGCAACAACTACAGTGATATGAAATCCAGATAAATACTGAGTTGGTTTGATCTTTTTCTGCTTGAGTGCTTTGACAATCAGATTAAATCAACCACAGACGGAGCCACAGTTAACATGAGTCCAAACTGACTCTGTATATCGCCAGTTACCACCACACGAGCCTTAAACTGTGTTGAGGAGCTGAACTCCCCGTTCAGCTGGGAGCCCAGTACCAATTCTACCAAATGGTTTGGGACATGATGGCAGGTTAATCTCCCCAGAACACGACTCAGAAACATACTGGCCTTGGCCAAAACAAGGCACTCAGAGCAACGCAAATATGGACCTGAAAAAAACATTCCTTTCTATTTGTGACCTTTGGACACTTGACGCGGTAGAGCTTGTTGAACACCAATGATGCAGTTTTTCCATTAGATAACAAATCTAAACACCACTCCATCTAGAGAAACAGAACATTTTCTATTTTTGCCGTTCTATTTTGTACCTTTATCACAAGCTTCATTATGTCTAAGAACTCTGAAGTAACAAAAAGGCTCCTTTTCATTCTTTCTCAATGTTTTGTTACTAGTAAATGCTCACAGTAGAATGTTACCAGTAGAAGTTCACAGGCTTTTCTTGATTTTTATCCCATCCCTTACATCTAGCCATTAATGAGGAAAGTCAGCTGGAATTCTGCTTTGAAAAATATTAGTTTGTGATTTTTTGTTTTTGTTCTGTCATAGGAACTGTGGGTGTGGTAGACTATGCTGTAAAATAGTTCAACATAGCTGTGCACGTGTCTGAAATGTAATCCGTTACGAGTGAACAGATATGTGTCTTAACACAATATACCTGAAAAATAACCCCTTTCAGTCTGATGTAATGAAATAACTCTTTCACAACCAGATAAACCTGAATTACTGCTTCTTGGTGGTTATGGAGTAAATTTGGAAGCATTGTTTCATTGTTTTAATGGTTTTAATGATGGTGTGTGATCTTAAAATTTTACAGTGAGCAGAAGGCCTACCAGACTGGTTTCTACTGCAGCATTAAACCAGAACACCTGCCCCCTATTCAACCTGTTAGCAACAAACCATACGTAGCGATGCCAACAATTACAACTTATGGTTTGTTGCAGTGGGGACGCCTCCCCCTGTCCTCCTGTGTGTTTACTAGCAGACAGGTTTCCAAGCACTGGCCTACCAAGGCTTCAAGAGATCAGACCTTCTGGGGGAGAGGAAGCCAAACCAGACCTTTTTTGCTCAGGCATAGTTCTTCGAAATGCTTGCTATTTCACTTTCCTGGTAAAACACGTTTTTTTTTTCTTTTCTGTCTTGACAGCCACTTGAACAATGAGGTACTAATAGGATCAGCACTAATGCGAGTCACAAGTGTGTTGAGTCAGGATATTATTGGCCAGGACCAGGCGGGGAGTGGAGCTGTCAGTCATTTGGTTACTCTGGCAACTCATATTTGCATACAGGTCAAGAAAGATGAATTCAGCTTAGAATTTCCTGTAAGTGGCTGTCAAACCATGCTCCGTAATGCCCAAAGAAAAAAAAAAGACAATGTAGAAGATGATTTAGTTGCTATTAATTTTGAAAGTTTGGTAAAAGAGAATGTCTTGCAATTTTCAGTGCATTTTTATACCCTTACCTTGTGCAGACTGTGGTCTGTTTATACACTCTGGTTCACTTACACATTCATAGGACAGCCTGTTCTGTCTCTCATATATGACTCATTAGTTTGCTGACAGTGCTGCCATGTTTATGAGCTGACATATGTAGTATAGTAAATGATACACTCGACACAGATCGTTCACAATACACACAAAAAGATGGACACATACACACATCAGCACCCCCCCCCACACACACACACATACACTTTACAGACCTCACTCTTCATATCGGACACCTCTTGCTCACAGTGGCACCAGGATTCTGTTAGAGAGTCAGCGCAGTGGTTAAGATGGACTCCCATGTGCTTTGCTTTTGAAGGATGTGGAGTGTTTTTCTGTGCATGCTGTGAGTGTTTCTCACTGCTGTGATGTGCAGCTGAAGCTCTGAGTGGAGATTCTGCCGAGCTTTCCTGCGTCCGAGTGCCACACCCAGTCAGCATGCACTGGGATCGCACAGCACGCCCAGAACACAGCGGCACATGCCTCTGGATCCTCTACGCCCTGCGTCTGGAATGTTCCGTGGTGATAAATTGCTGGGGAGCTCAAATGCACACGTTCAGTTTCGCTCCTATTATATCAAGCCTATCGTTGTATTCTGTTGTTTTCTATTTGTTTTGATTAAACAAAATCTTTTTTTGCTCTGGAGCATTTATTTTGACCAGTTTTCTCTCAATGTTCTACCCACTGGCTAACTAATTCTCCTCATCACACAGCACCACCAAGCCAGAGAGTGAAGGCCAGCACAAGCTCCTCCCAGTGCACATGTAGCCAACCACCTACTGGAAGCTCAGCACTCTTAGAGGAAAACACCACCCAATACCCCCTAGACTGGCAAGCAGACAGTTCTCTTCTCTACAGGACTCCACGGGTTTGACATTACCGGGGAGCAAACCAGCAATCACCCAATGAGAGAGCTAGCATTCAGACCGCAGAGCCATGTGGGAAAGCCCTGAAACATTTATTCTGTTATGGGCTTTTTCACTGAGCTCATGAACAATGAGAGCCATGGGCGACTTGTCATATCAAAGCTAACCAAATACAGTTTTATAGTTTTGAACATGCTGTTTGGATAGTATCTGTAATAAGTTGTAACTCACTAGTAAGAACATCTAGCTGATAGAAATGACCTTCAAGTGCTGGGTAAACATTGCTTTATTAAGCTGAAGATCAAGTCCAAACCCTACGCAATGAGACATAATAACAGAGACTTCCATCTAACTATGTTCTTGGGTGATGATGTCAGGCTGGGATCTGTAAGCAGGAGATCCTGGTAACTGGAGCTCAGCAGGTTGTTTATAAGGATCCATGATGCTTTAGTCAACCTTCCAGTAGACCTGAGTAATAAATCTTTGTCAGCTTTGCCCAGCAGTTTTCCATAACCCTGTCAGCATGTTTTCCATACAGAAAATATGCTTTATGCCTGTGAGGCATCAGAGCAGGCAACAAGCACTGTTCCGGCTATCGTTCTGAACCAACATCCCCTCTTGTATACGCCAAATTATTTTTAGCTGCTGTTTACTTGCTGACAAAATCTTTACCTGGTTAGAGATCCTGCCGAACCTGTTCGAACAAACAACTGAGCAGTGTCACTTTCACAGGTGGTGCTGTTTTTTGTAACAGTTGCTAAGAGTCTTGATGACTGGTGTGTTTATGTCTAGGATTTTCTGTGTAGGTCCGGTACATTCAAGCTTTTGTCTTCAAGTTTAATCGGCACGAAATGCTACAATGGCACAATGAGCAGCGGTTTGTGATCGAGGACACTTGTATCTAAGAATATCCTTACAAACAGACTTTGCTGCTGTAAAATGCTGTTTGGAGTTGTTTTAATGCCATGAAGCTGACACTTCCTGGAGACTTAGGTGCTTCGCAGACCTGATGCAAAACAGTGTCAGGATATTGTCTGGCTGTATTCAAAGAGCAGAGCCATTTATTTGAGCAGAACGAGGAAGCCGTGCAAAACAGATGCTACGCCTGCAGTGCGCCTTTGTCTGGCCTGTTTGTGCTCTGCTTCTCCACATCCTGGTTCTGGCTTTCTCAGTACACGATAAGGTCGTTTACTTTGGCTGGGAATTATTTCTGAATACATGGACGTCACAGATGACATCACCACAGTGGTAATAGATCCACTGTTACTCCAGAAGTCACCACAGTGATAAAGTTATTTTGTTACACCAGAAATCACCACACTGGTTACAGTTCTACTGTTACTCCAGACTGGTTCTTTTCAGCAGTTGTAGGATGCTGGCGTACGTTCTTGCGTGCAGGTGCACCTGAGCTGGATCTTTTGTGGTTCACATTCATGGAAACGCAGAAGTGATTTTTGTGTTTTCGAGAGTGTTTTTGTCCATTTGGCAGATTTGCTGAATTTGCATACAGATTTGTGATGGGACTGCATAAAAATTGATGTGTAGAGTACAGAAAGCAGGCCTAATCAGTCTTTCGTTTCAGTGTGTATTATATTTTGAGCTTTGTTTTGAGCGTAAAAACACACTGATGCATTGATCAGTACCTTATTTAAATTTAGAATATACTTATTTGATGCTGAATTCCTCTTTTTCAGTAGTCATTGTGTATGTGCCTTAGGTAATGACAGCTGAACTGTCAGCCTGTGTCTAATGCTGGCATGTGTGTCATGGTGATAATGAGGGCAGTTCAAAATACATTTCTGTCATGGTGGTAATTACAAATGCAGTGAATCTCTATTTGTAACTTTGAAATGTATTTTTATGGTGGTATGTATTTAGGAACATATTACTTGCAGTTCAGTCTACATGTATTTCTCCCTATATGATTACAGAATTTCTTTGTTGTGATTTTCTGAAATTGTGATTGTTTTGTTCCATGTCATGGAACGGCTTTAGACATTCCTGGTTCAGTGTTCAGATCCACGTGGTAACGTTGTTCAGATCCACGTGGTAACGTTGTTCAGATCCACGTGGTAACGTTGTCTCTGTGATTTCGGTTTATGCTTGTATGGTTTGTGGTGCTGTATTTTGAGTTTCACTGTTGTTCAGGTTTGTTCATGGCAAATCTCAGACGTCTTCAGTGTTATCAGATATCTTGGGTACCACATATATAGAGTCTGCTGACCTCCTTATTAAACAAACATTCCATTAGACAAATAAAGTGCCACAATTAATAGAATCTAATCTGTCCCTTCAGAAATGACTTTCGATCTTTTGTCTGGGTTTATGGACTTATTTTTCATCCAAATGTTGCATATAAGCAAAATATAGGTCTTAGTGCCAGTATTCAGTTTGACAGTACACACAGCTAACAAACTAAAATCACTGATTTTGCGTCCTCTTTGTTTATTTGGATATTTTTGCGTGCTGAACCCAAATAGATTTTCTCTATGAATTTCTCTATGATCCAGTGTTTTTGTTCCAGTATGCTCATGTGTTATTTTGTAGTCTGGAAAAGGTCAGGTGCCAAGGAAAGTGGATCCCCTCTATGGTGACAGACTACTGCTGGACACAAGTTTAAATTTTGTTGCCCAGTTTTGATATTGGTTGGATGATCAGAAAATGATCTGCCATTGTGTGGAAGTCATGGAACTGTCAGACACTACATAACTTCCTGGATTTTGTACTGAATGCTCATCTGAGCAGCAATAACCAGTATACAGTATAGTAGTGTGCTTTTTTAAACGCAGTCTTGAGAAAGACATTTTGAGGAGTGAGTGTTGCGTAGAGAGAGAAAGCTTCAAACAGTAACAAGGTCAAAGATTTTACTTTATTAATACATAACTCATTCTGTATACACACACAGTATATGCTTTTTGATCTTGAAATGACCTTCATACAAGATCGTTTTCCTTTGTAATATTCCACAGGTTGCTCTGGTCAACAGGATATTCTGGAATGAATTTGCCAACTCAGTCCTATAAACACACACACATACACACGTACACACAATCGCGCGCGTGCGCACACACCCACACACAGGCACTTGTTTCACCCCAGCAAGGAAGCGTCTCGCGCTTCCTGCCTGGTTGTTCATGGCTGCTTCGTTTTTTCTCTTCCTCCAGTTTGTGCTGACCTCACTGCTGAGAAACACTCGTTTAGCACACTCAGCACATTGTGTCAGGCGTGACGGAGTGTTCCTCGGGGGCACGGCCGCCGCCTTTCCAGCCTCTGCTGACTGACTGCTTCTCTGAGGGGCACTTTGCTTAAAGAGTTTAGAAAGGGTATTAATGTGTGTGTGTGTGTGTGTGTGTCTGTGTGTGTGTGTGTGTGTTTTAGAAAACCCTCAGAAAATTATGGGACATTTTGTCCTCTATATCTTGTTCTTTATTGTGACTGAGCCATGGAATATCCTTGTAAATGTGTGTGTGTGTGTGTGTGTGTGTGTGTGTGTGTGCGCATGCAGGTGCTGGAGAGCTTTAAGATCATGGACTACAGTCTGTTGCTAGGGGTCCACGTGCTGGACCAGAACCCGCGAGATGGAGAGATGGGTGGAGGAGATGGCAGGAGGCCTGTCGGCCAGAGGGTTCTCTACTCCACCGCCATGGAGTCCATCCAGGGAGGCGGCAGATCGGCCGAGGCCATCACCACTGACACCACGTGAGTGCCTGATAATCCTCGTCCTTAAAAAAGCTCCTGCTCAGAATATCAGAGGCTTATCTCCCAGAAGCACAGTCACATGAAGTGTGTAGCAACGATAACAATGCAGTACCCATCCGGTGTGAAAACGTACAGAGACTTAACGCTTTGTTGTAATGAGCTATACAGACTACAGGAGACTTATGTCCATGTCTTCCATTTCTCCAGAATGGGAGGAATTCCAGCCAGGACACAACGGGACGAGAAGTTGCTGATTTTCTTGGGCATTATCGACATCCTGCAGTCGTACAGGTATGGCCTCTTCCCATCACAGCCCCGCCTCATCGTGGATCTACTGTCCCATTAAGGCTCCACCCAATTATTTACCGCTTTGTTTCATTGCCCAGTCATGAGTAACCGATGCAGCAGCACAGCAAGCCAAGAGCACTAAAACAAGGCAGGCAAGAAACTATAGTGATGTAGTTGTTTGAAAACCTGTGGTGGGGTTTCAGTTTTTCAGTTTGCTCAACTGGGCTTTGTGAGATGTTATATTCAGAATTACACTAAACTGATATGAATGGAGGGAGTGATGTTTGCACAGTAAAAGAAAGAGCCTCCGTTTCAGCTGTTTTTCTGTAACCTTCTTGAGCTTCAGCTAAGTCCTCTTGTGCTGTCCTCTCTCTCCTAAGGTTCATCAAGAAGCTTGAGCACTCGTGGAAAGCGCTCGTGTACGATGGCGTGAGTTGAACGGCAGCACACCAGTCTGCGTCTTTACGAGCCTTTTCTTCTGTCATGCTGCCATACAAAAGCTTCCAGAGTTATGAACCCCTCTCTCTGCTTTAACATCCGCAGGATACGGTGTCTGTACACAGGCCGGGATTCTACGCCAACCGCTTTCTCAAGTTCATGAGCACCAGAGTGTTCCGGAAGATTCCGAGTGAGTGTCCAAACTGAGGTTGCGGTGTTGTAGATCAGGCAGTGTGACTTTTCCCATCTTCTTGATTCATCCCTTCTCTTGTTGAGTTGCGTCACCTGCATTCAGAGGGCCTCCACCAAGGCCACGAAGATTAATGATGCTTCCACCACTTATCTCTGTTTTTAATCACAAGCACGCTTTGTAGTCCTCAAAATGTTAATATGTTTGTCCTTCACATAATTTGCTCATAATTTGTGCACACTGGTCCCATAGACAAAGAATTTCATAAAAGGAAGTTTTGCAAACAGACTTGTCTTCAGTGCCCACACATTTTCCTGAAGCATTGAGTCATATGTATATGTGAAACAGCCATATATTTCACAAGCAGAACAACACTGGGGCAATGTTAATAACTTCTGTACAGTACAAGTCTTTATTAGTTCCCAGAAACATAAGAATTCACTTCTTTTTTGGTTAAAGTTGGATTAATTTCTCTCTCTCTCTCTCTCTCTCACACACACACACACACACACACTTGCACTCTCACTCTCTCTCACACACACACACACTTGCACTCTCACTTGCACTCTCTCTCACATACACACACACACTTGCACTCTCTCTCGCTTGCACTCTCTCTCTCTCTCTCACACATACACACACACACACACTTGCTCTCTCTCTCACACACACACTCTCTTTCACTCTCCTTTCTCGACTCCTGTTTCCTCTCCACCACTTAGCAAACCGTTTCTCTCCGTCTAAGAGGACACGCAACTCCATCCACGCTCTCAAATCCTCCTCTCAGGAGCTGTTGTCCTCCCAGAAGGAGGAGAAGCCCCAGGACAGGGCAGAGAGGCTGGGCGGCTTCCGCAGTCTTGCCAGCCTGGACGGGCAAGGTGAGGATGCTTGTGGAGAGTCACCCTACATCGCCACACCTTCCTCACATGGTAGAGCAGGTGAAGTGTGGTGTTGATAACACCAAGGTCATGGGTTTGATTCCCAGGGAACATGTGTACTGTCCCACTGATAAATGCATCAAAAAAGTCACTCTGGTTAGAGAATGTCTGCCAAATGTCATAAATGTACCTTGAGGACCTGTTTGTTACCACATACAAAGGTCACTTTATTATTTCAGCCACGAACTGGTTGATTTATTTGTTAAGGAACAACTGCTGACGGTTCTGAAACAGGATGTCTAAATTCATTTAAGATCTGTTATGGACTTCAGTAAAGCTGGCCTGTTTTGAATATTCATAGGCTGCCTGTACGGGTAGGCTTTTAACCAGAATGAAGCAGTGGGTTGTATTTGCTGTTGATGTCGGTAGGCAGCTGTGGAACAGTGGTCTGTTTTTCTACAGCCTGAAAAAAAAAAGTCCTTCCATTCATACAAACATATGAAATATGCAGAATGAACAAAACATCCCTCTTGTTAGTATCAAAAGGAAAAGCCCAAACCGAAACAAACTCCACAGCTCATAAATTATCTTTGTTAGCTTAACCCTCACTGGTTTTTCATGTTTCACACAAGGATTGCTTTGTAGCTTCTGGTATTATGAAAATATTTTTTAAAAATAATCAAATAGTGTTTAAACAGATATTTGATATTATAATGAATGTGTAATGGTGTGTTTTTAGGATTGGGACTTGCTATTTTTATTTCAAAAGCTAAGGTATTTAAAGAGACACTTCTTCTGTCTTCCATGTTCTTCTTTGGCTAGTCTTCGGCTCGTTCCAGTGTTGTCCGCTGGACCCTGTGGTCCCGTCCCTGGGTGAGGCCTCCTCCATGGGCACAACTGCCTCCTCATCTTCCATGTTTGTTAGTGACAGATCAAATTACAGGTAAGACATACACGCACACACTCACATGCACTCACACACTCGCGCACACACACACACACACACTCACACACACACTCACTCATACACAAGTTGCTCAGATTTGCCGTGCCACAAAGCATCTTGAAACGCAGGTTCATTTAGAGAGCTTGACAACACACACCTGTGGAATTCCCAACCCCGCCCCCTTCACCTCATCTCTGCCACGTCACCTATCACCTATCAAATAAGAACAGTACTGTTTCCAAAGCATCTCAGAAGACGACTGTTTATTAACATGTAGAAATAGTGGCTCACATCTCTAGAAAACAGAGCAGTCTAATCCCCATCTGCTCCATCTGCATAATGCACACAAACTGGCCAGCACACCACCACATTACACTTCCCATAATGCTTTGTGTGCCATTGTAAGGTTTTCGTGGATCTTTGGCAAACACCTGTTTCCAAGGAATTTGCCATCAAAGCCTCTCCTGAATATTTCATCAGAGCATTAAGGGAGTTCACAGTAGTGGTATTGTTATGATGAAAGGGAATTGCTAGGGAAGATGGCAGCTGGAGCTCAGGCTTCAGAGACCACGCTTTCCTTCGAAACTGTGCGGGGAGACGCCCTTCGTCACCTGTTTCCTGCACCCGCCAATACAATACACTGGTCTTCTTCATCCCACGATGCCGTTGTGGCGCCGCAAGCAGCCAAGCCTGTCGCACGCCAGGTGGACGTGGACGTGAAGCCTGTTGTTTTCCAGCTTTATCAACTCGCTTTATCAGTCCTGCTGTGCCTTAGCAAAATAAACACCTCCAGAGCCCGGGGCCCACTCTGGCTCCTGGCTGCCATTCGAACCTTAAGTCAATACACACGCAGCAATGTGTTCAGTGGGTGGCAGTGGTGCATTTTCATCATTGATTTTGAGTTTATCATGTTATTTATAAGTCACGTAGGGCCATGCCTAGTTTGAGACTTTGGAACTGTGATATTAAATATATCTTTATGACTGAGCAAGATGACATCATCTGAGTTAGATCGTTTAAGGAAAACGAGGTGTTGGTTTGTGAGTCAGGCCTGGGCCAATGTTCAGTAGGTTCCCGAGCAGGTCTGTGTTAATGAATAGCTTTGAGGGCTGAAGTGTCTTACTACAAGAAGAGAAAAGGTGACTAGTTGTTTTAGATCTTTGCTAAGACATTATTGTAGGCAATAAAAAGTAAACACACTCTTCCCTTAACGCAGATGGCCAGTAGTCAGGGTGTCCAGCTAAGACAGGAAGTAGGAAAAAGACTGCATGAAGATTAATCAAGGTTTCCCTGTCTCTCATCAAGCACACCGTTCTATCTTTTTGAGTTTCAAAACATTGTTAGCTTTGATCGTATTTTTGATTAATTGCTCTTGGAAGCTGCAGTTGTTTTTTTGGAAGTTCATCAGTCCAGGTGTCTTTGTAAGAGTTATCTGTGTGAGATTCAGGGTGCGTGAGGGTGGAGTAGGTGGAGATGTTCCCTGCTTGTATCTCCTGGTCATTGCATTCTCTTTTTACGCAGATGTGACATCGGTTCCTGCTCCACTTTCACGCTGGAGGACAGCGCCATCTGCCTGACGTCCGAGCAAAGCACAATGGACATGGACAAGGATGATGGCTCCGTGCTTGACGTCTATTTAGTGAGTGTGAACAATAACTCTACAGCCTACAGTCATCTCTACAGCCTCCACCCTTATTATTGTTGTTTTCCCTCTTAGATAGATAATAATATGACTATTGAGCAACACTGAGTTCTGCTACTGATGTTGTGCCTACTGGAATCATTATTGATTGCTATTTACATTTTTATTACTAAAAATAGCTTGAGGTAGGGTGTTTTTAAAAATAACCATCGTGTACTAATATGTATATAACATACTAATATTTTCACACAGCTGTTTTATTAAATAGCACGATTCCCTGTTTGAACTTGCTCTTAAATCTATATTTCCATATTTTAGTAAGTGAATGCTTGAAGTGGTCTCCATAGTCCTCATCATTCTTCATGACTCACCCACATCACGGGCTCTTCTCCACTGGGACCTCACTGCTGTACTGACAAAACACCGAAGAGCTACTCCGCCACCACACCAGCGGCACCGAAAGGAAATGGGATGTTCCAGCTTTGCCAGGACAGCAGTGGGAGAGACTGTGCTACCAGGCAAGCAGACCTGAGCCTGGTGTCGAGACGCTCTGGACGTGGGCCTGGTTACGGGGAGAGCGATTCTCGCGCGTCGAGCGCTTCCCCGCCCATTCTCTGGAGCTTTGTGTGGTTGCAGCTGTTCGAGCCCTGCAGCTCCACGAGCGTGTGACGCAGAGATCTGACGTGAAGACCACCATGACTTCATACGTGAAATGTCATTATGTTTTGAAGAAATGCAGGTCAAGATGAACAGAATGGCATGACACTTGATATCCTTTCCACTCATTCCTCTGTTTGTGCCTCATCTAGTAGAATACATTCACCATTTGGTGGCTCAAAGTTTGGGTATCACTCAGTAGTTAGATTACTCTTGAATGTCCAGGTTTTTGTAAATTATACAAAATGCTTTCAAAAGAAACATGAAAGGTGTGCAAAGACCTTTTACTATCTTATCAACACTGAAAAGTGACTTATTGTAGGTGCACTTAAATACCACATATTGGTGGTACTTGGGGATAAGTCAATGTTTAAGATCAGTCTGTGACCATTACATACCAGTTCAGATGTCGCTGTGTTTAAACGTGTGCAATTTTTTAATGTTTCAAAATGAAGGATTTTTGCTAATGTGTAGATACAGAAAGTATATTTTGTGAAGGGTCGAGAGTGTTTCATATGTTTGAATGCATTCTTATAGATCATTTCCAAACTGAAGCATACTGTTACATGCTTAATATTACACGACAGAGTGTTTTACATAATGTTTAGTGAATGATCAATATATGAACTTTTAATGATCATTATTGCACATTTATTGGTTTTGAGACAGTAATTTATTAAATCACAATCAATAAAAACTGTACATTTATATTTCTGTCCTGCTTTTGCTTTACACTGTCAGAATGCTCCTGAATGATGTCACACCTGTTTTCTCACCTGTTTAGTGATGAGTACAAGTTTGCATTTCTAAAATTATTTCAGTTGAGAATCGTTTGCATCTTTGTTTAAATTGAATATAAGAATATAACACTGTCACGGGCAGTTTTTCAGACACAAATTAAATTTAGTTCTAGGCTACACCATTTTCTGAAGATTTTAGATCCAGACTTGCCAAATTGACTTGACTTTAACCATAACCCCAACTGCTGGGTTCTTGCCTCATTAGCAGGGTTAGCGTTAGGGTTTTGCAGTAACTCCCGGGAAAAAATGTGCAGAAAGATGCACTGTAGCCAAACTTATGTAAAGCTGCACAAAACTAAATGGACAATTTATTTGTCACTTCTGTAAGCAGCTAGTGAGGAGAGACAAACACGTTTCTGCACATGATCGTGTCACTTTATCCAGGTGCCTTTCCTCCTTCCAACAAACCTCTTAAAGGAATAGAGAGCAAGAAATGCATCCACAGCACATTTGTGTTGTGGAGAGTATGGGACTCACTGGAATTAGCTTTGGTTGTAAGTTTTGGCTGTGATCCATGATGGATCTTGCCTGCATGACGAAAATGACAGTGGGGAAAAGACCAGCTGGATTGTCCCAGAAGATTGTGGGCTGCACCTTTGTAGGTATCAGGACCTTCCCCCCACCCTTTGACACCTTCTTTCCTGAGAGACCTCTCAGTTTCTAGAAGCTACCAGTCTGGCATGCACTGTGGCAGCTGTTGGGGGACTGCCTCTCTCCCTGCCCCCGACCAATGGAGGGGTACTGACATGTGTTACGGATGGTTCAGCTGTCATACCTTCACCAGAAATAGACCTTATCTGAGACATACCATTTCTGCCTCGGAGGGGTGGACTGCTCACCATATTCTGTGTGTACCCATTATGGCAAAAACATTCATTGTTTTGGAACCTTTTTAATCGTGAGATAAAAGAAAACTTGCTGTTTGAAGTGAATGTGGATCATTTAGGCTTCAGCACGTGTGATAAGTGAAGTGAGTTAACACCCCCCCCTCCCACATGGAAGTGGTTTAGCTATTCATAGTGGTATGAGTCCTCCACACTTAGAGATAAATATAAATGCATCTGTTGCAGTGAAAAACGGAGAGCACCACCTACTATCATTTGGTCAACCTTTTCTGAGTTCGATCAGAGGAAACAACTGACACTAATAACGGTATGTGCACTGCGCTGACATTTTGCAGGTTCTGCGTTTGTGTTTATTTGTGTGTTTGTAACATGCTTGTTTTTATGCGTCCTATCAGCAAGGGTTATGGGTGGAATGGTTTGATAGTTTATCTTAAGGGTAATGGACATTGTAGCACGTGTGTTAAGCTGGAGTGAAGGTAAGGCCTCTCAGCAGAAGAAACATTTGCCCAAATAAGGCATGAGGAGCCTTAGATAATAAAATGTTGTCTAGTGACTTACTTAAAAAGCTTTGAGAAGCAGAACAATGGTGAGGTGCATGTATTGGGCTGTGCAAAAATATATTTTTTATTGTGTGATTTAAGAATGTATAAGTAATGCTGTATTTTCATTGATGTTCATTGTAGACTTACTAGAATAATTTGTCTGAATGAAAGATTTTGTTGTACACATCATTTATATAGTTCACTTAACTATTGCTGTTTGCACGTGGTGTTCAATGAGAACATGAGATTTAAGTTCATGCATTCTGGCCAGTTCATTCTAAGGGTATTGGTGAAAAATGCTTTCAGAATTATAGAAGCTTTATACATGTGGCCCTGCCATTAAAACTGCATATTGCATTCCTGAACAGTATTAATTCAGGTGAATTATCAGATTTAGAGACGTATAAAAAGAAGAACATGCCATGGTCAACCTGCTCATGATGCTGTATAAGTAACAGTATGACATTTTTTTTTCAGATGGGTGAAATGGGAGATCCAGTCCAACTGAAAGACGAAGGCAACAAACACTTTCAGGCAGGGGAGCTTGACAAAGCCATTGAGTGTTACACCAAAGCCATTAAAGTCTGCAAGGACAAGAAAGTGCAGGGAATCATTTACAGAAACCGATCTGCTTGCTTCCTGAAGAAGGTACTGTCTAAGTGAAATACTTCTTCCTAAAACCTCAATATTTAATGCTATTTAGCAAAACAATGTAAAATAATGTTCAACAGATTTTGTTTTACCAATTTTGCCTTCATTTACATTTCCTGTTTTGCTTTCTGCTTTTTCATTTTTTGCTCAGGAAAACTATACCAGCGCAGCTTCAGATGCCTCCAAAGGTAACTATGTCCTAAAATGTTAGTTTTAGCTAAGGTGTAAACATGCATATATTTAGGTTTATACAACATACTTGTCTTGAAAGGAAACAATAGAGACTGTTATTGAGTGGCTAAGAATGCGTTTGTTTAATCAGTGTTAAACATCTGCTGTTTTGCCTTCTCAGCCATAGATGTGGACTCCTCAGATATAAAAGCACTGTACAGAAGATGCCAAGCTCTAGAGAAACTGGGAAAACTGGACATGGCCTTCAAGGATGTCCAGAAATGTGCAACACTGGAGCCTAAAAACAAGACCTTTCTGGAAACCCTCAGAAGACTAGGAGCTGAGATCCAACAGAAAGTGAGACAACATGAATCAGAGAATCAACATGAATCGACATGAATTCCATGAATAGCGTTCAGAACTGAACGAATAATAATGTGCATATTGATCCACTTCTTCCCCAGTTGAAGACCACTTTCTCAACAGACTCCAGAGTGCAGAGCATGTTTGACATTCTGCTGAGCGACGAAGCAGATAAAGATAAGAAAGAAAAGGTGCTACCCATTTTTATCTGATTTACTCCATAACAGTATCTGTCTCTAATGATGTATTTGCAATTGCTTATTCACAATCCATGGTTGTTCCTCCTTTAGGCAGCTAACAACCTTACAGTCTTGGCTCGAGAAGATGCAGGCGCGGAGAGAATCTTCCAGAGTAATGGCATAGCTCTGCTGATGCAGATGATCGAGACTGGAAAAGTCGAGATGATTTTGGCTGCCATCCGAACCCTGTCAGGAATGTGCACTGGCCACCGAGCACGGGTGAGTAACACCGACAGGCCAAAGAATCTTATGGCAACCATCATATATTCCAATACACCATTACAGTGAATACTTACGTGGTAACAGCTACACCAAAAACATGATATTTTGAAGAATAGTCTTTTATTACATCACTGATTTCTTTGTTCCTCTTCTTAATAAAACATATTTTACTTTTTTATGTATCTATAGGCCACTGCCATAATCCATATGGTGGGGATTGATAAGATGTGCAGTTTTATGGCCACGGATAATGAGGAGATCTCCCTGGCGACCTGCAACTTGTTCCAGTGTGTCTACGACTCCTTAACTGGAGCAGATACCAGGATTTATGGCAAAGAGGAGGCACTCGTGCTGGGTATGAGAGACATGCTTTGAGCTTTGTTTAGTAGATTGTCGTTAACATGGTGGGTATTTTTTGGTTGAGACTTGTTGTTTGAAATCCCACTAGTTGTTGTGTGAATAAGATTTGTTGAATAAGGAGAGCTTATTTCCATGTATATTTTTTCATTGATGCTTTTGAACAATGTGTACAAATTGTTTGAGGCTGTGCACATTTTTTGCCAATACTCTGGGGTGTTTATGGATACAGTATTATCCATAAATATCTCACTTAACACTTTCCTCTCTTACTGCTGTTGTAAAGACTCAAGCAAGGACATCAAGACCATTCTGCTTGCACTGCTTGATATGACTGGCAGTAAGAAGGTGTCAGGACACGGGCGAGACCAGGCTCTTAACCTGCTGAGCAAGAATGTACCCAGGAAGGACAAAAAAGATTCTGATAACTCCAGGACCCTGTTCACCATTGATAATGGTCAGCACTGAAAATGCACTATAATTGTTTAAATTATTGTGAAATACAAAATAATGTGGTGAAAGTCAATGAAAGTCAAAAGTGTAGCATAAACCTAAAACCGCAAATTGAAATATCAGCTGGAACTTGTTTTGCTGCGTGAATGAAATCCGTGGTGTTGATCACTGGTAAATGTTCCCAATACAGGCTTGAGAAAGATCTTGAAGGTGTGTGGTCAGGTGCCAGAGCTACCCGATCAGTTGCCCCTGACAGAGAACACACAGCTTATTGCCAGCGTGCTCCTGACCAAACTCTACAATGACCTAAGATGTGATCCTGAGAGGGATCACTTCAGGGACACCTGTGATGAATACATCAAGTGAGTGGGATCTCATGTGAACCTCCTCATGGTGCTACAACAGAGAAGTCAGGGAATTGTGAGTTTGAGCCATCTGTGCAGCGATCTGTGGCCAGGTGCATATGGAAAGCAAAAGCTAAGTGTGTTCTCAAGGAGAGTTTGTGCCTGTGAGGTAATGCATCAGAAGGGGGCGTAGCTTCTGAGGGTGTTATGCCTCTCAAGAGTAATTATTGTGACCCTTTAATCATTATTTATCTAAACAACATCTTCTGACTCCTATTCGCAGGAATAAGTTTGACCCAAATGATATGGACAAGAACATCCATGCCATCAACACTGTGTCTGGGCTGCTTCAGGGTCCCTTTGATGTGGGCAACTATATTGTGGGTCGTCAGGGTGTGATGGAGATTATGGTAGCACTGTGTAGTTCAGAGCGTGAGGTAGACCAGCTGGTGGCTATTGAAGCCATCATCCATGGTTCCACCAAAATGAGCAGAGCCTCTTTTATCATTTCCAATGGAGCTTCTCTGCTCAAGGACATATACAAGAAGACCAAAAACGAGAAGATCAAGATCAGGGCACTTGTGGTAAGCACTAGCAATCTGTTTGAAGTGATGCCACAATTAGACCTGGGGTCCTATAAGATTCATTACAGTGCATATTCCAAACAAATATAATGGCTTCCTAGAAGTTACAGCAACAAAATTTCACATGGCACCAAAGACGTACATTATTTTGTGAATACCATTTTAATAATGAAATCCAATCAGTTTGAACATTGAATGTTGTGTAGATAGTGGTCTGACTACACATTTCCTTTGGTATAATAGTATTTTGTACCTTTAGGACTTTTGAGCAATTATCTAGGGTACAATAGGGTTTTGTATCCTCTTTCTCCAGGGCTTGTGTAAATTGGGCTCAGCAGGAGGTGATGACTACAGCATGAGACAGTTTGCAGAAGGTTCCACAGAGAAACTGGCAAAGCAATGCAGAAAGTGAGTGCCCTGTTTAACTGATGTTTCCAGGACTGGCGCTGAAATAATAATTGGAGTCTGTCTGTATTAGGCACATCTGTGATTTAACAATAGAATAACTCCCGATTACATGCTTGATGTAATTCAGATGGCTGTGCAACCCAGCCCTTGACATTCGCACGAGGAAATGGGCAATTGAGGGTTTGGCATATCTGACCAATGATGCTGATGTAAAGGATGACTTTGTTGAAGATGAGCAAGCCCTGAAAGCCATGTTCGAGCTTGCCAAGGTAAGAGACAGCTGACAAGCAATATTGCATTCACCCTGATCAAACACAAGACTGCCTAGATTACCTGTAATTGAAGACAGTTATGCTGGAAAATATTTTGATAGTGAAGAAAATCTATCCTTTCTTTGTAGTCCAAAGATAAGACCATCCTGTATGCTGTTGCCTGTACGCTGGTGAACTGCACCAATAGCTATGACAAGAAGGAGATCATCCCTGAGATGGTGGAGCTGGCCAAATTCTCCAAGCAGCATGTGCCAGAACAACATCCAAAGGTAACGAACAAACAAGGCTGACAATGAGACCACATGACTTTACTAATATACTAACTGAATCTGAAGGTCCCGCTTACTAGATGAGTTTCAGGCTAAAAATGTTCAACTTATTAATGATTTATGTTTGTTATCTCTTAATTACTTTGCAGAACATGTCTCTGAACTACTCTTTCCTTTGAGCACTTTTTTAAAAGAGAGTGTGTACCCTAACGTGCATATTGTTCACTATTGTTCAGGACAAGAAGGATTTTATTGAGAGAAGAGTTAAACAGCTCTTGAAGGCTGGAGTGATATCAACACTGGCAGTCATGGTCAAAGCTGACAGTTCCATCCTGACTGATCAAACCAAGGAAATGCTTTCAAGGTGGGTCTTCGAATACTTCTGTCCACATATTTTGAGGTGATCTGCATGACTTGATGCAGTCCTTTCATTAACTGGAGTGAAGGTTTTGCCTCTTTTCTCCTGCTTTAGAGTCTTCCTGGCCTTGGCAGAAGATGCAAGGGATCGTGGCACGATTGTTGCTCATGGAGGTGGAAAGGTAACACACAAAGAACTGGACTTTTAGTTTAAGTGGTGCTTATATAAACCTTGGGCTTGGATCAGACTCTTGACATTAGGGTTTCTGTGGCACAGGCTCTAATTCCTTTAGCCCTGGAAGGAACTGAAAATGGGAAAATAAAGGCGGCCCATGCTCTGGCTAAGATTGCAGCCATCTCCAATCCTGAGATTGCCTTCCCTGGTGAGAGGGTAAGAGACTTTTACAAGTTTGTTCTGCTATAATTGAAACTGAATTGAATAGGATTGATGCAAGGGCTATTTATAAAAGATGCAAAGCTAATGCTGTTGTTCACCAACACTCCCTCTCATTCTTTCTCTCTTTACCAGGTATATGAAGTGGTACGTCCACTGGTTACCCTGCTGAACACAGAAAGAGATGGTATTCAGAACTATGAAACTCTGATGAGTCTCACCAATTTGGCTGCAATGAATGAAAAGCTTCGGTGAGCATGTTTCTATGTTTGAAGGGTAAATGGGGGTAAAACACTAGAAGCAGTCACTTTGATATAACATTTTCTCCCCATGCCGTCTCAGAGTGAAAATCCTAAAAGAGAAGGCTCTTCCAGAGATTGAGAACTACATGTTTGAGGAGCATGATCAAATCCGAAAGGCTGCTACAGAATGCATGTGCAATCTAGTGTGCTGCAAAGAGGTGAGAAAGACCCTTTAGTGGCAGACAAAGTGTTGCCCACCACATCATCTTTTTTCCCCCTAGGCCATATATTTGCTGGCATGTTTTTCAAAGCTGTGAATGTTTTAATTTCATCTTGACAGGTTCAGGACAGGTATCTTGAGGATGGCAATGACAAGCTGAAGCTCCTCGTTCTCCTTTGCAGTGAAGATGATGAGGACATACAGATACCAGCAGCTGGTGCCCTAGCTATGCTCACTGCAGCACAGAAGAATCTCTCTGTCAAGATCACCAAAGTGGTATGTACCATCACCATCTGAACCAGTGCATTAACCCTAATGAGGACACAAGAGTCCATGTCTCTGAAAGTATGTAATCTAGAATACAGTTTTCTTCATGTTACCAGTCATTAGTGTATGTAGCATCTCTCTGCATCGCTAATCCAAATGTGACCAAATATTTGTCACAACTAGGTACCATGATTGCACTAATTATATACCTTCCTAGTAATTGTGAAATGCTTTTTAAATCAAATATAAATGTATAAATTATTTAAGTGTTCTGAAATGTTTTTGAAATGCAGCAAGTTTGACTGATATGTCAAAATACATTAATGTTCTATTTATCTATCTATCTATCTATCTATCTATCTATCTATCTATCTATCTATCTATCTATCTATCTATCTATCTATCTATCTACCTGTCTGTCTGTCTGTCTGTCTGTCTGTCTGTCTATCAGACTGGGCAATGGCTTGAGATCATACAGAGATTGTGTCTCCATGACAACCCTCAAATCCAGCACCGAGGCTTTGTGATGGTGTTCAACATGCTCGATTCTGATGAAGTGGCCAAGAAGTTGATTGAGAGCGAGTTGCTGGAGATCCTGTCCTATTTCGCCAAACAAGAGGACAACCCCAAGAGGCAGGCATGCATTGATGCAGCACGTGCTAGTCTGTCCAAAGCCATGGATCTCGGACTTATCAAGCCTTACACAATAAGCCAAAACACTGAATAATTGAGCCCTAAAGTCAGTAGTGAGGCTGTCTGAGATTGCTCTGCTTTCTGGGAAAGCGGATGTAGGCCTCTTGTTGTTTTCCATCTGTAATAATGTAATAATATAATTGGACTGAGATATATGAATATTTTTTGTGTGTCTGGTAGTTTTGATACAAAGTCCCTAATTAGTTTATGGTGTTTTTTTGCTATATAATCTGTGTTTCATGTATTTACACTGTATCTTTATGAAAATATAGTTTTGGGGAGGGAGAGGAAAGTGTTGCTTCTGTTTATGTTTACCGTTGAACATTACATAATTCTACTGGATTTAACATTTTATAGACTAGTTTCGCATGCATAGATTAAACGTAGTCTTGTGCAAAATTGCAGTGATTCATTTTAGTCTAGAGTAAAACGTAAGGTATGTGAACTAATTTAAGCTTTGAATTCCAAAACGGAACCTGAACACTCCCAGTCTACTCCACGCATCCACCCTGTTTAAAATATATCGTCACCAAAGTTGAGCGGCATGCGCACGCGCAATGGGACTTTGCTTCTTTTATTTCTCCCGCTGGCCGCCTCCCGGGTTTGAGCCACAAGGAACAAATGTGAATATTTTAAATAAAAACACGGTTTTATTTTCAGTCGTTTTTTTATCCCGTTGCAAGCAACAATGGCGGTAAACTTTGGGAAAATCATCGTTGGAATATATGTGGAGATAAAACGAAGTGATGGTAAGTTATTTTGTTGTTGCTAGTGCTGGCTAACTAGCTAGCTGTCTCCAGCTAACTTAGTGTAACGAGCTAACCTAGATGGCTAACTAGCTTAAGGTAGCTAACACTTTGAAGTTGCCTTGGCGTCGCTAGCATTTGGTGCTAACGCTAGCTTTAGCAAACTGTCATTCTTCTCCAGTTACCTTGCGCTTTTGCCAGTGCATCACTGTTGCTCTGGTAGCTAAAGACATTCTATGTCAACACCGCAACGGTTGCCGCTGGATGGCAACTTATTAACTGTAGCTTTATCTTGCTCGCTAGCTACAACGAAAGGCTAGACGATAACTTATCTAAGTTAGCTAGCTGAGTCACATTACAACGTGAGGTGGGTGATAATTGTCCCATCAGGAAGTTTGTCATCTTGGTGCCTTGAATTTAAAAACTGCATTGATTTGTAGCCGTTACAAATCTCTATCAACATTAAAACGTAGTTTCTTGTCAATAATCTTAGCTACTTATTTAATAGCTAAAGTGAGTTAGGATAGCACGTTTGTCGTTACTTCTTACGACTCAGATTTTTTAAATCTAATAATCTAATCTAATTAGTCTAGCATGTTAAAATGAACCGTTTCACTCAGGTTAGTGGTATGACCTGAAGAATGACCAATCTTTCTAGGATAAGATGTATCTAACTATGCTAACCAACAACTTGGATGTACAATTCTTCATTAATTTCTTTGGTTTTATAATCAAGATAGATTATGTAGCCAGATAAGTAGTTCTAGCTATCTAGGTGGCCTAGGTTGTTATGGTATTGCCTTGTTATCGAGTATCATATATCCACACTAAATTGTAGGTAACTTTACCTGACTTAACCGTCAAATACCTAGCGTTAGCCAAGGTGTTTGTCATACCATTATCTAACGTTACCCGTTGTTTTTGACCAGTCTGTCCCGAAAGGAGTTATTACAAAATCACTTTTAAGGATTTGAGCTTCTTTCATGTAAACTAAGTAGCCTCCTTGTTGACGACACCTTAGACCGTTTTATGCACTCACTATATTATGAAGATCAGTATTGGCTCTGACGACTCGTGTATTATTCTATTAAGCACCATCCAATTGTAATTTCTGGGAACTTTAAGCATGTTGCATTAAATACCATGTATCATTACTGTGGTCTACAAAATCGATTTCCATTGCTGTATTTAACTCTGTTTATTCATGGATGCTCAGATGTACATAATGTAACAGGAACATTATTCTTCTCATTCTCTCTTCCTTTTTTCTGTATTGTTCACAATGTTTGGTGATGTTATGTCCCTTGAACAAAAGCAAGCATGGATAAAACCAAACCTGCTCTTGTTAATAATACTTCTGAGTAGGGCAGGTCCCATACATATCACTTCCCATAGATATCACTTTTTTTTACACTGTTGGTATGACTTCAGTAAAAGGTTTTTGTTTTTTTTACTAGAATAAAAAGGAATAGCTCATTTTCTCTTTTCTTGTTCTGAATAAACAAAGTTACAACCTATTAGTCATTTGAGGATTTGAGCTTTCCATTACTAGAGAACATCTCCTCCTTGTTTTAAGCCAGTGTGGAACTGGTTAGATTACTGTTGAGTTGCTGCTGTTGAACAATAACAGTCGTAACAATGAACACAGATATATGGCTGTTTGCACTCTCTGATCCATTGGGACATTGCAGCAGTGAATAGTACACCTTTAGAAATGTCCTGTGAATGGAAGCTTGATGTGTTACGCTTCTTACTCTGCGAGGTCAGGTTTTGGCGCTCGATATGAGCAGAGGGAAGGGGGAAAGACCCTGTTACCATACCTTTGGTCAAGGATGAACAGAGAGCCACTTTCAGCTTGGGAACATGCTGGATACCACATGCCCTAAGCCTGGATCTCACACAAAGAGCTTTTTTAAACACCCCCCCCCCCCATTGCAGGCCGAATTCATCAGGCCATGGTGACCTCTTTAAATGAAGACAATGAAAGTGTTACAGTGGAGTGGATAGAAAACGGAGACACCAAAGGAAAAGAGGTAAGCCCAGTACTCTCGTGTCAGCTTGTAATGTCCTCAATAATGAATGAATGTACAGTGCCAGCGCTGAGAGGACAAGAGTTGTAGCCTACACTACACAACACTCTGCTTCGTGCGATTGGCCAGTTACACGGGATGTGAGTTGAACATTGTATTTCTTGATGATGGATATTTTATTAATGATTTTACTATTACTATATTTATCATTGTTTAATAGAACTCATACTAGGACAAACACAATTCTTGTATTCTAGCAGTGATCTAGTTCAAATGTCTACTGAACTCTAATTTACTTATTGGCTAAGATGCGTTCTATGGGTCAATAACAAAGCACTGTATGTCGATCTGATCTGAGCAGATAAGAGCATCTGATAAATGTAAATGTACTGTATTTATCATCTATATAACTACTACTACATCTGCATTGTCAATTATTGGAAATACAAGCTGTTCTGCTAAAGATGCATGTTGTCATATGTTTATCTGCATTCGTGTTTTATGTGTTTGTGTTATATAGGGTTTCACCACTTACTATTCCCATGAATAGCTAAAGAAATAGATTCTTGACTAGCCCAAATCTTTTTCACAGTACTATGTGATATGGTTTTTTCTATTGTGGAACAGAATGATTTGGTCTGTATGTTTTAACATTAGGAATCAATTGGTGCTGATTTTTAAAGGTTCGGTTAGTCTTAATTATACATCTATACTGATTGGACATTCGTGTTCTCTCTTTTGGAACAGATTGATTTGGAGTGTATATATTCCCTGAACCCAGATGTTGCTCCAGAGGAGGAGATTTCCCTGAGCCCTGTAACACCACCCCCTCCCACACCAAGTTCTGTTAAGGTCAACAAGATCCCCAAGGTTTGTACAAGATATTTATGATTCTTGCTTTTGATCCTGAAATGTCTTTGCCTTTTCTAACTGGAGCCTTGCTGTATTATTTTGCTGCTGTGTAGAACCGTAGAACTATTGCCCCTGGAAAGGGTGAGGCGCTGGCTAGAGACAACAGAGGTACGTACTCCCGAACGCTCAAGCACAGAAATGTCACCTTTGAGGAGGTTAAGCAATTCAGTCCACTCTTTTTATAAGAGTGTGGCTGTAAGTGCATTGTTTTTCTGCTTGGTGGTGTTCGTTTACTATTTTTGTTTTCATTCGTTTGTTTGATTTGCTGTCAGTTGGCTCCACCCGGGTAAGGCCAGGCCAGCAGCAGACTGAGTTGGCGCCTCCTCCACCCGCTCAGCAAACAGCCCCACCAACTCAGACCCAGCAGCAGCTGCAGAACGGTACATCACACTCCACACACACAAACACACACTGGGCTCATCTGCACTCCCTGTTCATTCACTCCCTGTTCACAGAATATCCCACAGGACCAGGCTGAAGCACAGGCCTGACCTCCAGCACAGGATGTAGCCCCGGTGCTGCCTGGCACTGTCTCAGTGACGAAGCTTTGTGATGCTGCTGTGATACAGTCTGTTATATCCGCTATGTGGTTTAGGGCAGACTGGCACAACTCCTGGTGTGGCGTTTACCTGTGGTCTCATGTTTTGACTATTTAAGTCAGTCACTTTAATGTTACTGGATCATTGTATAGATTTTCAGTTGGTTTCCAATTAGATAATGGACAAAAGCAACCAGCAGTAAGAATAGCGACTGAAAAAGCACTTTTGTAAGTCACTGAGGATAAGAGCATCTGCTAAATGGCATCAGTGTTAATGTAAATAATAGGCTTGAAAGGGAGGCCTGTGTGCTGGTGTTGCTGTGTGGCAGCCCAGAGAGAGAGAAGGGGAAGAGGTGGTCTCCCAGAGGAAGTGACTGATCCCTCGTTGAGTCAGGAGTGCCTGATGATCTCATGTTGTTTAGCAGCAAGGAGGAAGTCCAACTGTGTGAAGGAGGTGGAGAAGCTGCAGGAGAAGCGGGAGAGGAGGAGACTTCAGCAGCAGGAGCTGAGGGAGAAAAGAGCGCAGGTAAGCTGTTCTCTTACAGCACTCGCTCTGATGCTTTTCCACACACTGATCTAAGATCAGTTCTGACACTTGCTCACTGTCACCTTTAACCTTGGGATTGGAGCATTTGATCCTACATTAATGCACAAAGAAACCTCTTCCCAGAGTGATTGTATTGCTTTCTCTCTTACCCACATTGTTTTTCTTTTTGTCCTGTCATACAGGTTGTTGTACTAATGTTGTCCAATTTTGTTTTGAAGGAGGTTGACACTACAGTCCCCAATTATGAAATAATGCAGATGATCCGAGACTTCAGAGCAAGCCTAGACTACAGGCCTTTAACTGCTGCTGATTTGGTGAATATGGCTTCTAACTAAGACATTTTCCTTTATACTGTTAGTTTATTTAATGAGGAAACTGCAGTGGAGGTTGCATGAACAATCTTTTGTGCAAGTTTTGTTTTGCTTACATTTTAATGGGATGAAAAACAAATATTTTATTATATTTATGTTTAAGTGCTTTTATTGAGTTACTCGTTTTAAATAGCTTGGATGGTGATATAATGGATCACATCTATTGTTCTATTTGTAATGCTTAGATTGAAGAGCACCGGATATGTGTCTGTGTGAGGAAGCGTCCTCTGAACAAAAAAGGTAAAGGAGACCTTGTGTATTTTAATTGATTAATTTTTGCTTTGGTTTTTTGATACTACTGATAAATTTCAACTTATCACATACACGGATAATTGTACGACGGTTCGTTTGGTCTAGAATATGAGGATGTACATGATGTAACACTGGTTTTGTCCTGAAGCCTTTGAGTGAACCGATGTTTTGTGTTGTAGAACTTTCTTCAAAAGAGCTAGATGTGATCACCATCCCTAGTAAAGATGTTGTCATGGTCCATGAGCCGAAGCAGAAGGTGGACCTAACCCGTTTCCTAGAAAACCAGACCTTTCGCTTCGATTATGCCTTTGATGACAGTTCGACAAATGAAATGGTGTACAGGTGACTTCCTCTCTGTGGTCAAGGGTGAACGCTGGCGAGAAACGCCTCGTAATTGGAGGTGGACAGCGTTGTAATGCTTTGAGCTGTTGTGTGCAGGTTTACAGCAAGACCTCTGGTTGAAACCATCTTTGAGAGAGGAATGGCTACATGTTTTGCTTACGGCCAAACAGGAAGTGGAAAAACACATGTGAGGACATTAAAAAAAAGTCTCTTATTGGATAATTCTCAGCAGTAAGAAGTGTGCTGAATTTGATATAGCTGTATGTTTGTTCTGGATTTGGACACAATGTATATTGATACATTGATGATAAGGTTTTGTTTGTTTTTTAGACCATGGGTGGAGATTTTTCAGGAAAGAACCAAGACTGTTCAAAAGGCATCTACGCATTAGCTGGTAACTGTTTCTTATAAGACTGTTCGGCTGTTGTTGGGGTGTGAAGCGCCAGTCCTTCTGTTCTCATAATTCATCCTGTTCATTGGTTCTTTCTGTGTGTAGCTCGCGATGTTTTCCTCATGCTGAAGAAACCGAATTACAAGAAGCTCGAGCTCCAGGTCTATGCAACCTTCTTTGAAATCTACAGTGGAAAGGTAAGTGGACTGAGCACACTCCGTCTCCCTCCAAAGCATGTTTAGTGCTTATAAACAGACACAGAGTAATGAACTTTATACGTTCCCTGGCCTGAGACGGTGACCTTGCACTGGTGCCCAGGTGTTTGACCTGCTTAATCGGAAGGCAAAGCTGCGTGTGCTGGAGGACGGCAAACAGCAGGTGCAGGTGGTCGGGCTGCAAGAGAGAGAGGTCAGGTGCACCGAAGACGTCCTCAGGCTCATCGAGGTCGGGAACAGCTGCAGGTAGTGCCTCAGAACCTTACCCTTGCTTCTCCAGACCTTGCCCACCCCAAGAGAAGAAATGTGATCCCTCTCTTTCCAGGATCCACCGCAGCTGGAAAGAATGAGTCCTTTTTCCATCTTTCCACCGAGGAGTTTAGGGTTAGGGTTACCCTTGTTTTTCCTCTCCCTCAGAACGTCGGGCCAGACGTCGGCCAACGCGCATTCGTCTAGGAGTCACGCCGTGTTCCAGATTATTCTGCGGAAAAAAGGGAAGATGCACGGAAAGTTCTCGCTCATCGACCTGGCGGGTAACGAGCGCGGGGCCGACACGTCCAGCGCTGACCGGCAGACGCGTCTGGAAGGAGCCGAGATCAACAAGAGCCTCCTTGCACTGAAGGTCAGAGTTCATGTACAGCTGAGGGTTGTGCCCACATCCACATATTAAGGAAGCTTCTTTAAATAAACATCAGGGTTCCCAGCAATAGCATGTGTGGGTGAGAATGGGCCACTCGGTGAATAAAGTGTTTCTCATTTAATAAATAATGAAAATGAAAATTTTATTACAAAACATTACTTTTTTTTTTTTATCTTCTGTATAAACCTTTTGATATCCTCTTTAAAGTTGCTCTGTAAAATGGCCACTGTGCCCTCTCACCCAGGAGTGTATCAGAGCATTGGGGCGGAACCAAGCACACACACCGTTCAGGGCCAGCAAGCTCACCCAGGTGCTCCGAGACTCTTTCATCGGGGAGAACTCTAGGACATGCATGGTAAATGGCCAGTCCCTGTTCCACACACAGCTCTTCATTCAGAACGCCCTCGGCCTGTTTATTAAGGCAGATGAACACAGAGTGGTTTGGCAAACATTATGGCATTGCTTCTCCTCTCCAGATTGCCACCATCTCTCCTGGAATGGCTTCCTGTGAAAACACTCTGAATACACTCAGATACGCCAACAGGTGGGAGCGTAGCTGGTTTTCTTGGTTTCATAGTGCTTGGTAATGTGTGCTGCCTTTCTGATGATCTTTAATCGGGGCAGACAGGGAGTGTTCTAGTGCTTATCCTTCTACTGTTCAGTAAGCAGTTATATACAGTGTAGTGGAGGAGTTTTAAAGTTTAACTTAAAGCTGACAATAAAGTAAATGTAAGTATGAAAGCAGATGATGCTTATGTTAAAAGCAGGGAAAGAGGGACATGTGATTGTTCTCAGTGCTGTAAGCCATCCTGCTTTGTGAGGGGCTCATAATGGTAAAATGCTTAGATTATGTCTTAAGGGGAGTTGAATAAGTTGGACTTATTTAGGTAGAATTACAGAAAGGTTTTTAAATCCTTCAGTCTTTATGAACATTTAGGCTCAAGTTATTTGCTGTATTATATAATTATAGTAAATATTATATAAATATTTACTATATCTTCTGATTCTACCCCTACTTCCTCTTTCTCTTCCTGTTTCTTGCTTTTTTTTTCCCCGGTTGCTCCAGAGTAAAGGAGTTTGGGATTAGTCCTTCAGACATCCCGTTCTCTCAAGGGGCAGGAAGTCGCTTGGACCTCTCCCCCACCTCCGAGTATGAGCCCAAGAGTCTGTTTAATCCAGCTTCCCGCTCTCCTTACAGACACGCACACACCTTAAACGTCCTGCTTGGGTCCTGCTGCCCTCTTTTGGCCTCTGACGCGTTAGGGGGGTTTCACAGCTTCCCGCGGGGCTGAGCGCACCGGTAACGCGCCCACATATATCGTGACGCCACAGCAGGACGTCTCCAGTGCCGTAGCAAACATGGCTCTCCGTGGTCCTGGTTTGGGTGACGTGTTTGGTGAATGTTTGCCACTGGCTCTTGATCTTTTTCCGTTTGCTTTGGTTCCCTTTGCTAACCCCAGGCATGTTTGCTGTGTCAGTACTGTTTTTCGTTCTGGTTGCTTCCCTTGTTTGCTAAAGAGACCCATGAGGCCAAACCCAAGTGTACAGCCTCCTCCCTGAGACCTGCCACCCCGCAGACTGCAGTTCTGACCCTGATGTGAAATATCTGCAGTGCTTCTCAGGCTAAGACTGCAGTGTGGGAGAAAGATTAGGGTTGGAGATGCTCTGTGCTGGGTGGCTGATCTCCTACAGTGAGATGGGCACTGGTGGACAGACCGTTTGATGTGGGATACCTTGGGTTCATTGTAATGACACCATAAGCAGATGTATAATGATGTAATAGCCACCATACCATCAGTGAAGGTGGCTGTATTTTTTATTTGTGCGTGTTTGCTTGATTCTGTGTAGGACCCTGTCAGGAGTCAAATCAGGCTCGAAACGTGGAGAAATTAAGAACACAGTGGCATATTTTCTGTGCATGGTGTCATTCAAGAGTGGAGGTCAATGTCAGAGAGGCTGTAGGTGTAACCGCGCTGTATCTCTTCCTGTGCCTGCAGAGTGAAGGAACTGACCGTAGACCCCAACGCCATGGCTGAGGGCATCCGACCCAACATGAACGCCCTCAACCAGCTGGACCTCATGGATGAAGAGTGGGAGCTGAGCTGCTCCCCTCAAAGAGACGACCTCAAACTGTTGTGTGAACAGAACGTAAGGAAGAACCGTAGTCCCTCTTCTACCTGTAATCCTGTGCTCAGAACCAACTCTACAGAGGCATTGAAACATTAGGCTAGACTCCATCGTGTGTTTTTTGTTTTTATGAGGGTAATATAAATGTTATAATGACAGGCAATGCTACTTTAGAACCTTACAAATTGAAATACCTCGTATAGTGTTGAACCTATGTGCCGACACAAGGTGAAAAGGCATGGTGGTATAACGAATGGTGTGTTGGACAGGAAGAGGAAGTGTCCCCTCAGCTCTTCACCTTCCACGAGGCTGTGTCCCAGCTGGTGGAGATGGAGGAGCAGCTCCTGGAAGACCACAGAGCTGTATTCCAGGTGAGACATGCACACCCACCTCTTACGCTGGAGATTTTCAAAGAAACAGGAAGTTTCGGACAGAGGTTCATCAGCTGTGCAAGCAAAGTGCTTCTAACTTTGTAGGAGGAACCAGTTATATATCTATCAAATATTTACTAGTCTCTACTATATAGTAGTATTAGGGTTTTTTTGTTTTCAGTATATAGCTCTGACATTACTAAATAAAGCAAATAGCTTAACGGTTTTTTTTTGTTGTGGAAATATGTGTGGGGGGGGATCCTGAGAGAGTAAGACAGGGTTTTTAAGTTGGAGTGGTGCTTAATGCCAGTGGCACTGGGCTGATGCATGCAGGAGTCAATCAGGTGGCTGGAGGACGAGAAGGTTCTGTTGGAGATGACTGAAGAGGTGGACTATGATGTTGACTCCTATTCATCCCAGCTTGAGCAGATTCTTGACCAAAAGATCGAAATTCTGATTGAGCTCAGAGGTAACCCACTCCCTCAGGCCCTCATGCCATTCTGTCTAGTAGCACCCACACTTATACTAAATTGCTACATTCTGCTTTGTGTTTGTCTGCTTTCGTTTGACAGATAAAGTGAGGTCATTCCGTTCCGCCCTCCAGGAAGAGGAACAAGCCAGTAAGCAGATCAGTCCCAAGAGACCTCGTGCTCTGTAGACTAGGTCTGAGGGTGGGACTGCTAGACTTACAGCAGTTTAGCAAAACAAACCAGTAATGGCAACGAACGTCTGTGCTAGACAACCTACTACTGTTCAGAGGGGTTCAGAACTTCAGAAATGGAATTTTTCTTTTGATCACCTGTGGAATATTTATAACATTCGATCATTGGTTGCATTCACTTATTGGACTGCTATAGATTGACCACTGATTTTCCAAGCAACTTCTGAGACAAATTGCATTCATGCACTGATCTACAAATGAATTTTAATATCCAGTTTATAATTAAATATAATTTCAACGTTTAGTACTTGAAGATAAGCAGGTGTCTTAAGACAGTTGTATGAAGTCATTTACTTACACCATCTTACATCACTGCATTACACCAATGAGAGATGTTTTTCTTAGAGGTCATGGTTAAATGAGATCCTGATGTGGACTTGGGAAATGTTTATATATTTTTTTTATTCTGTTATTTATTTACTTTTAGTTTAGATGAAGGGCTGTTGAAGGCATGGCCTACTCTTCTAGGGTTCTTTCTACTTGCTCTGTTTGAAACTGTTCTAAATTGTATGCATGTGCGTTCAGTAACCTGTTCACCTGTCTCCCCTTCCCAGAACAGGCCCATCTGCACTTTATGTAATCCCATTTCTCTGGGGTCTGGTGTTAAAACGTCTCCCATAGGCACGAGTTTTTGTTATCTCCCATTGGAGGATTTATTACATTTATAGTATTTTAGTCCCATTGTTTGTTTACTTTTTACTTATTTGAAGGTGAGGAGGAACTCTAGGAAGTGCCTGCTGCCCTGGGTGGGTTCACTTTGACACATTTTCTTTTCCATGTGCTGACTGATATTGGTCTGCTGTGAAATCCAACCATTTGATTCATACCATGTTTTCTGGATTTGGACAAAGCAATCCTCCCATTGCTATCTACATCTAATATTTTCAAAATTCCCCATCAACTAAAAGCAAGATTTGTACAAATGATGGAAATGTAGGACAAATGCTACTAATAGATATCTCAGTGCACATCACTCACCTACAGCTGATATTTCACTTGTAGCACCAAAGTCAAGGGTGACTAAATAAAGACTGATTTGACAAGTCTGTTTTGGTTTTTTTTTTTTTTTTTTTGGAAGGGGTGGGGTGCCACTGTTATGTATAGTGCCAAACAGGTGTGATTTCTTGTCTCTCTAGGGCTGCAGGACAGACAGGGAGAGTGTGGTGACCCAGTTTCACTCCAGCCCATCACTTAGCTAACAGCAGGTCTACCTTAGAACAGCCAGGCACCAGGACACAGATGAGATCTGTTATATTAAAGAAGTGACCAGTTCGTC
>JAOXYF010000022.1:8898330-8933096 GCA_028565775.1 Sternarchorhynchus goeldii
CAGCAGGTCTACCTTAGAACAGCCAGGCACCAGGACACAGATGAGATCTGTTATATTAAAGAAGTGACCAGTTCGTCTTTAAGAGAAACGAATCAGAACCTACCACAAGCTTTTGTTTAAGTAGTTGTATTTAGTAAGGAACAATTCATTTTAACAGACAAGCCTTTTTGCTTATGCACATAAAAGAATGCCTGGCTTTGTCATAGGTATTACATATTTCTTCCTACTGGAACATACCACATGGTAGGACTCTAGGGCAGTCTTGCTACACTTCTCATTCATCAAGCATATTTATGTATGTATGTTTCATTTCTGGAAAGCAGCTTTTTCACTTCTTACACCCAAAGAAGGGCATTCTGGACCACAGAAGTTTGGGAGTATGTCCTGTATAGTATGTGGGACACAGAAGTTTGGGAGTATGTCCTGTATAGTATGTGCTTGCCAACACGCAGGTGAGAAACACCAACGGGATGTTCAGCTGCACCAGTCCAACTTCGCTGTGCTCAGGCTTGTTCCCCTTTTATGAGAAGTGGATCCCAGCAGAGTTGAATGCATGAAGGAGTCTGGGACGAGAGAAAGGGAGCCAGTTTGAACCCACACCATATGCTGAGTGACAAAAGCAATTACTACATGGACAAGCGAAATGAATGCATTGGCAAAAACGTCTAATTTACTTACACCATGAAATCATCTATATCCATGGAGCGTGCTCGCTTATCACTGAACTTAGCTTCCTGAAGGACAGTCTCAATCTTCTGAGTGATACTGAAGTCTGGTGGAATTTCCTGTTTGTGTGCGAGTCAATGAATAAATTAAAATAAGTTTGTTTTTTTTGTTTTTTTTAAATGAGGGGTTGCTTATTTCTACTGTATCAAGTAAGCCAAAGTGAAACATTAATTAATGCCAGTGTTTAAGCAGCTTCTAATAAACTACCTTGCAGAATCTTTGTGACAAAAGATGACATTGTTTACTCACAGAGTTGTGCACAGAGCAGTGGATTCTGTAATTCTTTTCCAAAAGCTGCTCAACTGCAGAAGACCTTAAAAATACATAGACTTTTTTTCAATAGTCTTGTGAAAAAGTAAGCAAACCCCACATTTTTTTCTTAATGTGGGGATATAATCCTGGATTAGTCCCACCATGGGGAAAATTCACATATTTAATTTGCATTTACTCCGTACTTGCAGATAAATGTGATGTAACTGAACATAAAACAATGGAAAAACTGACTTTGCAATAACTTGTTCAACTAAAAATGAACAGAAACGTATTTCTCCATCTTCTGTGGAGAAAATAAATGCAAATGTCTCAATGACAGAACCAACTTCAAGTAGACATCTCTTAACCATCCCGGTTTTTGCCCTCTCTCGTATACCGAATTCCTTCAGCTATGAGATGTCTGAGGGGACTCTTGCATGCACAGCTTGTTTCAAAATCTCCCCATGTTTCTTGGCCATTCCAGAACCATTTGTTTTTGTTTTTTTTCCACATGACTACCAGATCAATGAATCACTATTTATTTAAACAGAATTTGAATACTCACTTGAAAGCTGCACTCAGTGTTTTGTTTTTTCTCACAAACGCAATTCTGACCAGCCCATCCCACTCCTGCAGCCAAAGTTAAATGGACCATTTTTAACAAATAATAATCAAGAAAACTGGAGTACATTATACTGTAATGGTCACCACACAGTCAAGATAAATTCTCATGTCAGCATAGATTTTGAACGTCAGCAATAAAACATAAGTTAACAAACCTGGAAATTGATAGGAGGTGGAGGATTCTTGGGCTCTATCCTCACTACACTGGACTCCACTTTGGGGGGAGGCCGGAAGTTGTTTTTCCCAACCTGAAAAAATAAGATGGAACTAAATACCAGGAGGTCTGAGATTAAACTGTTGCATCATGCAACATGTACTGTCTTGTACTTAAATACGGACATTTTATTGACACATGGATAAAAGCTTATTTCACTTCACATTTTCAGTGACTGTATTAAAATAACAAGGAGTTCTGCCATCATTCTCATGGCTTCCTTATTTGAACGAGAATGTGGTGAAATAGAAGAAATATTTAATTGCAAACTCAACAGTCTTGTGATTTTGCATCACTGTATCATTATGGGACATCATAGAAGACATCAGAGCTACAATCTCCTAACGGTTTTCAATAATAAGTTTAAAAAATAATAATTACAGATGTCAAAGTCATACGGACTTCCCTAGCCTCCTTTCCCACCAATCCTGCCTCTTTGACCTCTGACTTGTGCTCAGAGTCAACAAGAAAGACGGCAACAGGAGACAAATGGTGAGAAAGGTTCCTGACCCACACCTCACCATCCATCTAAAACACTACTGTAATCAGCTAGTTCTCACAGACATCATCTTTAAGATATGATCCATGGTCTTCTACCTCATCCCCCCCCCCCCCAAAAATGATGATTACTGGACTGGCTGACACTGTGGTCTGCCACCGGGTCCTAACACACCAGAAAGCTATGTCCCACCCACTTGTTGCGTAATGTCCAAAAGCTTGTAGAAATTTCAGGAACCTTTGACCCATCACCCAAACCAGAACCAATCGATGGGTGTTTATGTATTTGTGCTTAAAACAATATGGAGATATTCCAGCCATGGTTTCTGATGGCTGGCTTCTTTGGCTAGTCAAAACAAGGTGTGAAGTACTGAAACGGACAAACCTTCATGAGGTGGTCTACCCTGGCCAGCAGCTGGGTGTTAATGGACAATCGGCAGTAGAGCTTGTCTCCTGGTTTTGCCACCAGTCGCATAGCAAACTCCCTCTGGAACATCAGTACTGCACATCTTTCAAACAAACAACACCCTACTTTAACAGCTGCACCAGCAGTGATGAAACAGAAGCACTCAAAGCTCAAGTTCATAAATAAACTATAGATCCCAACAATGATAACTGAGATGTCCATGTCACTGGTATGAACAAACAAAGTCAGTGTAAACTCATTATATAAACTGATAACTTTTTTTATATAGATATAGATATATATATAGATATAGATATAGATATATATAGATATAGATATAGATATATAGATATATATCAAGTAGACCTCTCTCTCTCCCTCTCTCATTTATATATACACACACACGTTTTTTAACAGTTTTCCCAGGTTCATACCTGAAGAAAGGTCTGTGAAGAAGCAGTTTAAATACAAAAGGTGATGATATCTGGAAAAAAAGAATATTGTAGCTCCAATGTTAGGAAAAAAGCACAAAGGGAGAAGTAGTTCATATTTTGAGAGTAAAATTCTGCACGTTTTTGGAATATTTGGGGTTATTACCTGGTAGGGTAAGTTTGCTACGCAGATGTCAAAAAATGGCAGTTCTGTCTTTAAAACATCACCAACTAAGATTTGAAGCTTTGTCTGCATTGGTCTGTAAGAGATTTACACCACCATATATTAAGCTGAAAACTCTTGATATGAAATCACAATTCTTCAAATAGTAAAAGTATTCTGATTGTATATCAGAATACTTTTACCACTTGTGTATGTATATGCACACATACACATACTGACTACAATAAAACAAAAAACCCCACTTACGTGCACTGTACTCTTTTCTGGAGTTCAGCTACAAGCCTCGTGTCCAACTCACAAGCTACTACCTTCAAAGTACAAAAAGAAAACGGTTGGTTCATTCATGATCCGAGGCAGCACATAACTCGTATTAACTGGGTTGTCAAAACATGTTTACTTTTTTAGCCTTCTCCAAAAGTTTCACTGTCATGTTACCAGTTCCAGGTCCCACTTCCAGGACGACGTCTGTGGGTCTTAGGGCTGCCTGAGAATATGTAATCGATTGGTTAGCTTGCTTAAAAAATAGATAAAAATTATAGCTCACTACTGGTGTACAGTCTGAATCTATCAATCCCAAGAAAGAGACACACATAGCCTGATACATATTGTGCTGATAACAATAAATAACATCCTACGTAAGAAAAATGAGCGTATAACAGTTTTTTCAGAAGTCGAAAAAACAAAAACATAGGTAAATGTTGTGATTCATGTTAGCCTACCTTTTCTATAATGCCGTTGACCACCAATGGGTTTTTCAAAATATGTTGACCAATACCGGTATTGAACATAATCCCTAAGTAACGGTTAGAATATAAATAAAATCATACATGTGACAACTTTAACCACTATTGCTGATCTTAACTGAGTAATAACTACTACATAACCAAGTTAGCCAGCTAGCTATCTTAATGGCTGTATGACAAGAAAGACTTGTAATGGATTTCACACAAACCTTGACTTTTCACCTCTTGATGCTGTCGAGACTTCTTCTCAGCTTTTACCTTAGGCATTTTGATAAATAAAACTATTTACTATATTCCGATAGAGAAAGTAGACCCAAATTGACGACACGTGTGACACATAAAGGAAGTTTGGGTTTCCTTCGGCTGCATCTGAAGTAAGTTGAAAGCTACATTTGCATGTCCGTACTGACACCTACCGTTGTGGAGTAAACACAGGCGGACAGGAAGCGACGCCTCTCCGTTTCTGTTTTCCGGGTTATTTTCGCGGCAATCCAAACCTGCCATGTATTGCACTGCAAACAATGACAGGAAAACCAGAGGATTAATGTAAATGTAGCTAGTTAGCTGGTAAGTTCGTTTCTGTTTGTCGTGTACCTAGAAAGATAATTAGTCGACAGCTTTATTATAGCTCGTTTGGCGAACAGGTTTTATGCACAAATTTTGGCTAGTGTTGACTTGCATAGCTGTAGCTGCCAGCTAGGAAATTAGCTCTCTAGCTAGAAAGTTAGTTAGCTAACAGAAATACCGGGCATATTGCATGTGAACTGTTATTAATTTTCTGATTACATTGTCAGCAAACATAAATGCATGAGCAGTGTTCTTAAATTCCATGATGTTATAGGTGCAGATTTCTATCTTTGGCCAGTACACCACAGAAGTGAAACGCTAGTAAATCTGACTACAATGGCATCCGTCACCACGGAAGAGTTAAAACTTGAGCTGGACACATTCGACATAGTCTGCGAAGATGACGCGATACTCGACAAAAGTAAGTCTGAAGAGAAACAAGATTGCATATATTTGCAAAGGTATTCGAGCTGGGTTTGTTTATAAAACATGAAACATCTATCTCTCTCTCTCTCTCTCTCTCTCTCTCCCTCCCCCCCCCCAGTGCTGGAACAGTGTTTGTGTCATAATTTAAAAGGAGATGACATTGTTAATGAGTGGGTTGCCTTCAGTACAACTAAAGGTCTGTTAAAGCTTACTCTCAACAGTTTGGAGACTTTTGAGCATGAGGTGAGTACCCTGACTGGAACGCTGGAAGTAGTAGTTTATAATCAGATTACAGTACGCTAGAATGAATGGCCTACAGTCAAACTACAGTTCATTGCAAAGAGTGGTCTATAATCAGACTACAGTACACTGGAATCAGTAGTTTATACAGTGTTCAGTGTTCTGTACCAAAGTTCAGAGTCAAATCAATCATTTTCTGTTTGGTTCCTAACTTCTATAACAACATAACTAGTAGAAATAAAACCTGGAGATTTGATTGGTTGTGACTATGACTTTATTTTTGCAGGTTCTGTATAAGAAACACAAAGCCAAAGGTTCATCAAAAGGGAGCAAGTTTAACACTACCAAGGATGTGCACTCCATACAGGACCTGTATCCTCTTTTCTGTCCAGATCAGTTAATGTTTGTTCACAGTTGTATTCTAAATGTAAATAACTGAAACCAGTATACCTTGTTTGCTATTATGACTGCTAAATTAAAATCTTGTGTTCCTGGTTACTTGGTTTCATACTCGCTGTGCTGTTCTTAACTTTCTCTGCCAAGAATCAAAGCAGAGGAGGAGGAAGAAGATTTACTGGACTCCTATTCAACGCCAGCAAAGGTGGTCCATGTTTCTAAAACACTGTAGAGTGGTGTATAGTGGCACTGTGTACTGTAGTGGTTTTCTTGACCATCTCAGCAGGGCCTTTTCTTAGTCTTGGGCCTAAAGTCCTTCACCTAGCAAAACCCTGTTCTTGGCTAATGTGTGTGAACTGTGCTGCATGTTGCAACTGTGCTGATATGGGCATTGTGGGCGTGTCTGTCAGGGCCCTCAGAAGCGGGCCCTCACCACCCCGGATCAGCCCCGGGCTAAACGCAGCGGGGTGCGACTTCCCAGCCCCGGCCTGCTCCTCTCGCCTGCCTCGTTTTCTCCCAGGTGAGACTGCAGGGGCCTGTGGGAGGTTTGATTACACAGTCTATTCACATGATCCATCGCAAATAGTTATGGTTTAAAAAAATGCATTTTAGCAATGCATTTAAAAGCGCTATAGATCATACCGCAGTTACAATATGTACGTATATAACTACATTATTGTGTTTTTGAATTTTGACGGAGATAAGGGAAGCAGATGCCCTCATATAAAAGAACCAAAGAACTTCCATTAACATGCTTTACCTGGCATATCCTGTTCACTTCATTTCTCTTCCTTTATATGCCTCATCCAGTCTGCCCTTTGATCAATCTGTGTGCGTGTGTGTGTGCATGTGTGTGCAGTGCGACCCCCTCTCAGAAGTACAGCATGCGTGGGGCAAGGGGTGAGGTGGTGGCCACATTCGGAGCAGTGCAGGGCCCTCGCTGGGCAGGGAAAGGCCAGACTGCTGTGGGGGTGGAGCTGCTGGAGGGTCCGGACGACTCGCTCACTGCCTCCTACAAATACATGTTCCAGAGGCTCCGAGACGTGCACAGTGGTACGGCCTCTGACTCTGCTTACTGATTAGGATTATTAGTGGCTTCATGTATTGAGCCCATTTTATATCCCTAGATGCATCTCAAAGTGCTTTATATGTAGGGAATAAAATAAAATATAGAAACATGGGTGCAATTAAAAAGGACAAATGAAGAGCTTCAAAGAAGGGGGGAAATCTGCGTGTGATCTACGCACTGCTGTGTGTGTGAGTGCTGAGTTGATTGGTTCTTCAGTTTCATTTGCATGGTTTTCTCAGTTCTGACTGAAAAGATCGAAGTTCTGGGGGAGGAGTTGAGGAAACACTTCAGCATAGAGGAGTTCTCTCCCATCTCCCTACCCGCTCAGGTACACATCTGATTCCTGATACTGTGTAGGACTGATTTAAAGAACACTCAAAGGGGTTATTTGAGTCTTTTGAGTAAAACTGAGTTGCTACCAGATCTGTGTTGAATGAGGTCAAATACCACCGCAGGGCAGACGGATGTGGGAGGCGGGGCCCTGACACAGGTGTGGTGTGATGTTAACAGTTGTTTTGTATTTTATGTTTCCTGCAGGACACCATTGTTGTGCTGGGACAGGTGTGCTGTGACAGTAATGGGAAGCTGAACGCACAGTCTGTGCTGTTGGAGGCGAGCCAGGAGCACGGGGCCAGACAGGTGCCTGTTGACCTGTCTGAGCTCCAGGAATACTCGCTCTTTCCTGGACAGGTGAGCGGGGAGGGGAATGCACACACATGCAGGTTGTCCATTCTGCGCTTTGTAATATTCCTTGAGCAAGTGCATTGACTAGATGTCCTCCGTTTCAGGTTGTGGTCATGGAAGGCATGAACACCTCCGGTTCGAGGTTCGTTGCCTCGAAACTCTATGAGGTTTGTGTCCGATACAGATTCAGCACTACGGTGCTGTTCACTAGCCCTTGATTATTGTATGAATGCAGCAATACCGCATTGACGTGTTCCACGGAAGAGTAATAACCTGTAATAACTTTGTTCTTCAGGGTGTGCCCTTGCCCTTCTTCTCAACGCCGGAGCTGAAGCAGGAGGCGAAGGAAGGTAAAACTACAAAGCTAACGAATACAGATCTGCCTATCGTATTAAAACACCGTGCTTTTAATTCAGAGAATTTATATGTAGTTGCTTAGTAAGCAGGTCATGTGAAATACTACATGGCCCCTGCACTGAGATGTATGCACTCACGGTGTTGTGTTCTGTTTCAGTCTCTGAGCCTGTGATGGTGCTGGTGGCCTGTGGGCCCTACACCCCATCTGACACTCTGACCTATGACCCTCTGATTGACCTCATTAATGTTATTAATAAAGATCGTCCTGATGTGTGCATACTGGTGAGAGATGGATGTGCACACATTCACATGCACACAGAGTCGAACAGTTTGAATCCACTTTCAATTATTCTCCCTTTTTGTGTAACCTGATGTGTCTCAGCGGTTCTAAAGGGTATTTGTTCCTAGGGATGATAACACAACTGCATGACCCAAGTTGGTTGTCTTGTACGACAGAGAGACAGTTGTCTGGTTTTTATTTATGTCGTACATGTTTTGTAACTTCATGTTTACATAGATGGGACCTTTTGTGGACTCCAAGCATGAACAGATTGAGGTACTTTTCACTTCACTTTCCTTTAAAATGACCGTTTTAACGTTGTTATAGTACCAGTACGTGTCTTATTTACAACGATGACTTGCCTTTTGGTTGCCAGAAAGGTCATGTCACGGAAACGTTTGAAACCATCTTCTCAAGATGTGTTGACAGCATTGTGGATGGAACAAGAGGGTGCGTTTTGTCCTCTTCGATAACCTGTCCAGTTCATGCACTCTCACACTTGACGTACATCAACACTTCACATGTATATCGGTTCCTTCTCTTAGGACGGGATGTAAGCTGGTGTTGGTTCCATCCCAGCGAGATGTGCACCACCACTATATTTATCCTCAGCCCCCTTTCTCTCTCCCAGACCTCAGAAAGGATGACGTACAGGTGAGTTGGTGCTTTGACGGCCATCAGTTTCTCCCTGACTCAGGGGTGGCCAGTTCCACTCTGGAAGAGTTTCTCTCTTCCTGACTGCCCTGGGCTGGGTTTCCCAAAAACATAGTAAAACAGATCATCTTTAAATGGTAGTGAGTATCGCACTGAACACGAGATGACCTTAACATTACAATGATTCTGGGGAACAAGGACCTGTAGAAGCTCCAGCACATTATAATATTCAAATATTCAGGTGCCACTGAAGGCTTTGACCAAATGGATCAGGTATAAAACTAAATTCCTGCAGTGTTATTTTAGATGGTTTAAGCAAAGGTGGCAGCAAACACATGGTGATGCACCAATCTTTAGATGGTCCAGTATTACATTGCTCTCTCTTAAGATGGGCTTCTTGGGATCTGTTGTGCTGTTTGCTCCTCAGCGGGTGACCTTGGCCCCTGACCCCTGCACGCTCCTCATTGGTGGAGTCACCTTCGGACTGACCTCCACAGATATCCTTTTTTACATGGGAGCTGAAGAAATCAACAGGTAAAATCTGGCAGTTTGTATCTGTGATGCAAAGTTCTTGCCCCTTATTTTTATATTATTTTCATTATTATACCTCTAATCTCAATTCAGTGCATCATGACATTTTAGTATTGGATTGTAATTATGCCGATCAATCAGGCTGTTTTTGGTGTTAATTTTCACCTCGAGTTCAGCGTAATTCCTACATCACTAAAATCCACATGGAATCTCTATGCTAACAAAGTTTGTGAGACTGTATGTAGTGGATATAACATTTTTTTGGATGTACTGCTTCTGATGTGTCTGCGGTTGCTCTGAAGCACTCTTTCTGTCTCTCTGCAGTGCTACAGGCTCTGATAGATTCTCGCGGATCATGAAGCACATGTTAACCCAGAGGAGGTTGGTGGGACATATTCAGTACTACAGCATGTGTCCTGAAGCTCTTGCACATTACTTAAACATTTTCTTCCCTTGCAGCTATTACCCTCTCTACCCCCCTGCCGAGGAGGTCAGTATGGATTACGAGCGGTTTCAGCAGTATGGCCAACTGCCGCTCACTCCTGACATTCTGATCGTCCCTTCTGAACTGCGCTACTTTATCAAGGTAATGGAGATCAAGTTTATACTTATTAACACATCTGGCCCAGTGTGTTGTTTGGGATAAACCACAAAGCTTCATGTTGTCAGTTAATTAGGTGTTCAGTTTTGAAACACTGGTAAAGCTGAAGGCTCTTTCTTTCACAGGATGTGATTGGCTGTGTATGCGTCAATCCTGGGCGTCTTACAAAAGGACAAGTGGGCGGGACCTACGGACGGCTGCTCATTCAGCAGAACCCAGTGCAGGAGCAGGGAGGGAGGGTGAACCCCTGCTTAACAGCACAGGTGGTGAAAATATAACTCCAGCCCAATTTGTATCGGAAGTTGTTTTCCACATGAGTTCCATATACATATTTTTGTATGCTTCATTTTCAGTTTATGCCTGTAGATTTTTTTTGTGTGTAATGGCAAATAAAATGTACAGTGAATAATGTACTTGGGTAAAAATTAAACTTTTTTTTTTTTTTTTTGATCGTGACTAATATCTTAGGACATGAATCCACATTAAATAAGATAAAGTAGTATCTCATCACTTTACATGAACAGGTATAAAAACATGCAACAGTGTTAAATAAATGTCCCTTTTCCCTTACCGGCACAAATTAATAAAATTGTAGAACAGAAGGTTATTGTACATGTAGACGTGAATATTGGTGTACTAATGTTTGCATCATCTCAAACATACTTTCAGCAAACCACTTTTTAAAAATCTGCTACTTGTATTTACTAAGCAGAATACATTTGGTTTGCTGTAGATATTGTTAATCTAATTTTGAAAAATGCATTATTTGTTCTACCTGCATTATTTACAGAGGTTATATTACAAAAAAAGACTGACAGTTTGCTTATTTGTGGCTCTATTCAAATGGGTCTTCAGTTGGGGACGGTTTCCAATCCCATTGCAATATCTCTCAGTTTAGGGTCATCTATCCAGTTCACTTTGCTAGCAATGATGATTCCCTACAAGAAAAAAGGTAAATGTAAAAAAAGAAAAGTAAAACCTACCACATTCAAAGAACATTTAAAAGTGGCACTTCTACATGTAACACAGTGCAGCAAAATGATAAAGCGCTTTTAAAAATTAAACATTCTTGGCAATATTTTTCAGAAACCCTTAAAAGCTACTGGCTTGAGGAGGAGTTGAGCCAGATATGTGCAGTACAGTGATTCTGTGATCCTCATCTTGCATTATTACATAAGGACTGACAGTCTGTCTTAAATGGCATTCAGAAACACAAAACACATACCCTGAGGATGTTTTGGGAAATGGTGGCCATCTTCAGGTACTTCTGCAAGATGACCTCAGCTCTCTCAACGACCTGTCTCTGTGCCTGCCCCTCACCTGCACCCATCTGCTTCAGCTCATTAATCTCCTGCATCTTCTTTTTAATGAGCCCTTTCAGCTCTGCAAATACATAACGAGCACAGCATCAAGGACAACACACAAAATTTTAAAGGCTGGTTGTCCATAAACAAAGTAGGTTTTCTATAATCAATTTCTAGACCAATGAATTTCTTCAGGAAAATGACTACTGGTTAAGTGACAGAATCTAGATCTAGAGTACATAGTCTGGTTTTCTAATTTTACAACACAACATGGAGATGGAATACAGTACAGGTGCCCAGGAAGAAACAACTAGAACGGAAACTGTACCGAGTCGCCCCTTTTGAATGTCTGTGATTTGGTCTTGAAGTTGACGTGTTTCCTGAATAAAATGAGACAATAAACATTTATTTTACAAATAAATGTAAAAATGTGTTGAGCAGCATAATCTTATTTATAACATAAACAGGATATGATTGCTGTTGAGGCCCTAGATAACTGGTATACTAAGCCATTAGTATAATTAAAAATGAGCACAGCACTATTTAAAGGTACAGAATAAAAATATGACCCACTTTAATAATTTTCATTGTCTTTTCACAGAGGTCTGCATTTTCATCAACCATTGCCTTCAATGACCTGCAAGACAGGATTTTAAATGTGGATTTTAAAAACAAGTTTAAAGTACAATATAGTACTATAATACTATATATTATTTTATTATTTTGTTTCCACAAAATTATAGGTGACAGCAATATTAATAAGAAAATGGAATAAATAATAACTGCTGACTTTTGATTAAACACAAGATGTGAGACAGCTAATGCGCAGAAATGTAATTTTATATATATATATATATATATAAAAGCTAAATATGTAATAGTTAAATAGTAATAATTAATAATACAAAACATTTTATATTTCCCATTGTACAGGCTATTTATTTATATAGCCATTTTTTCAACACATTGTCACAAAGCAGCTTCACAGACGTGCGGGTCCTGATCCCTAATGATGAAGCCAAGGGCGACGGTGGCAAGGAAAAACTGCCAAGGTAAATAAGGAAGAAACGTTGGCAGGACCAAGACTCAAAAGGGAACCCATCCTCCATTGGGTGGCCCAACTATCATGAATCAACATTTCTAAACTGGTATGTATGCTTGGTTAAGAGATTTATTATGAGTCTGTGATGTGAACTCATGGAATAATTCACTTACATAGCGTCAGCATCATTATGGATCAGCTTCTCAGTGATTGTGTTCCAAACCTGCATTCTGACACACAGTTCATCATTCAAACCACAAAAGGAAAGATGCACTGCCTTTAAGATTTTTGCGTAAATGTCAAGTGTCCAGAAAAAATGAGAAACTTAAGTGAAACCCTACCTGTTTAAGCCCAGGGTTTTGTTGAAATGTGAGAGTCTTGACTGTTCTATTGCACTTTCATATTTGGCTCTATGGATTATAATGTGAGAATCAATCCAATATCACCCCGTATAAAACTATTCTTGGTAAACAAATATCAAAACACTCACAGATCTGCATCCACATCTAATGTTTCACATGATTTCTTCTGTCTTCCTGCCATTCAAACACAAAGATCGGTGTCAGATGCCAACAGATATTGTGCAAGATTTTTCTTAAACTTTTTTAATGAAACATGATGAATGCATTTAAGCCTGTTGAAGCTGATATTGGCATCAAAGCATCTTACAAATGATATGCTTTATTAGTCAAATAAATATTCACAATCTAAAAAGATATACAGGACATACAACACATTTGAGAGAAGAAGATTACATTTGGTATGCTGGGATGATTACCACTGAGATAATTAACGCTAGTTTGTACCTCATGTCAGCACTTAGGTTCAGACCTACTCAATCCTATCCAAACACTTTACATTTTGCAAGATCACACTAACAAACTACCCAGTCAAACATTAGGCGTTTCATAAACTTCATTAATATGAACTCAAATTTCAGTAATAACTGAAAGCTTACCCATGTTGATTTTAATATTCATGTCAAAACACTGGTTTGCCATCACGTCCTTCATCCTGAGAAGTCAAACGCACACATCTAATTACCAACGCAGAAGCATCTGTCTGTCCTTCATGCGTTGGTCTATCTTCACAATACAGTATGATGTAGAGTTAATAAAGATATAGCAAAACCCACATGAGAATAGACTTAAAAATGTTATCACCTTAATAAATGTGTGGGTGTCACCCCATCAGAAACAGACGACGGTGGAAGATCATTTATTACCACACGATCCGCACTTGAAGGAGAACTCTCGGTATTTGGGGAATCCATCTATAGCTGTAAAGAATAATAGCATCGAACAAGCAAATCTGTATGTTATTACTTTAAAAATGTACTGAGATGGCAGTATTAACGCGTAATTTTAAATCAGACTTTTTGAACAAACTTAAATTCTTTTTGTTATAGCTAGATTACGTAAATTATTTTTAATACCTCCCTATCCATGTTAGCTATTTAGCTAGCTAAACTAGAGAGAAACCAAAACAAACAAAAAGCTTGGACTTGTCGACTATATTATGTTCTAAAACATAAGCGCAGCATAGAGAAACAAAAATCGCTAAACAAAACTACACTTACTATCGTTTCCACGCCAATTCTTTGGAAACGTTTGGGTTTAACTATCAAACCCTTTATCCGCTTGTTTTTGGGTAACAGGCAACTGAATCTGCCGCCTCCAGGAAATCATTCGTCACGTGACACGGACGTGGCGTGAGACCACGCCTTTTACTTCAAACCAAGATTTTAAAATAAAAGACTGGATAGCTCGTTAGCTACCTGCTTACAGGCGTTTTTTTTCTGTCGGTGTTGTACGTGTCTTCAACGCACCTTATACATGGGAAACTGAATTCATGCATCATAGCTTGATAGCTATGTTTTGGTAAGAATGGCTCTTCGATGAATGTTATACCTCTGTGAAGTGTTAGTGTATTTAGCCTGTAGTTGCCCATGAACGCAGTAGCTAGCTAGTGTCCTTTGCACAGTTCAAGTACACCATGTTGTTAAAATAAAGTAGTTGCGTTTGTAGCTAGCTAGCATCAATTTAAACCTTTCTTACCACTACACAAATGTGCATGCCTGCACATATAGTAGCTACAATTCTTCTATTGACATGTCCAGCAACTGATGTTCCCTTTAAAATTTGCACAAAAATCTGGTTTTGTGCACCAAGTGCACCGCTAGTGCATTTTGCAGTATTACTAATGGCCATTTCATCTTGTATATATTGTCGCTCAGCAATGATTAATTTGTCCTCTAGATCTATTCAAGAAGTGTTAAAATCCCCTTTCTCAAGTGACAATTGGCTATTGCTTTTCACCCGGAATAAGTTACTCGGAAGTCGACATGGGAAGCAAAGTTAGTAGTGGCAAAATGGCTGCTGCCGCTCGGGTCGTGCAGGTAAATGCTCTCCCCAACATAAACAATTGTCTCTCTCACTCCAGGAAAATATTTTCCTTACTGCGAACCTTTGTTAGGCAGTAACACTTTATTATTTACAGACTTATTGTCGCAGGCCTTACATTTTAAGTGGGGTTTAGGCTATTTTTCCAGTTGTCCTTGTCAGCATATCAAGCTCTCTATAACATTAATCTAGCTATAGGTTAGATGTTGGTTATCCTAGTTCCTCTTTGTTTCCAGCTTTTGATTTTAGTCCCGAAATCCTTTATTTTCCCTTCTTATGCCCATCAGTCTGTAGTTAAAATCATACACAGCATCTAGCTACGATCATAAGACCAGTGTAGATCTGTTGGCTAGCATCGGAAAGGTGTTGGGCCACCATAAACGTAATTTAAAGAAGAAAAGTTCTTCTTATGTTAATTCTATTTTCACAGGTTGTGCGACCTCACGCACCTTTAATCAAATTTCCTAATCGTCAGGGTCTGGCCAAACCCAATGGTGAGTGTTTAAATCCTGTTTGCTTGATGATTTTTATTATTTTTTTTTATTACTTCCTCATTGAAAGCTAAATATAGGACACATCCAAAACAACTGATTTAGCAGAGTAAGTTGAAGCTTGCTATTAATGGAAAAGCTCTATAACCAAAACAGTTATAAGACCATGTCTGCTCCATGGCTGACTTTCTTTAAAATAATTACAAATGCCCTTTACTGTAACACGAAACAAACAGAATTAGTTGCTTAAGATTCTGGAAAGCCGCTGGGTATTAAGGGAAATGTAGTGAATTTGCTTGGCACGTCTTGATCTTATCAATCCAGGATAAAATTGGCTCTAAAAAATTGATTTTAATGGGCCACAGCCCTAGTAAATTTGGTCTAATGGCGCCTCTTTTTGAAACCCTGGTGAGGTTAACGAGGTGTCGCCTCGCTAATTACCACTGTTCTGCTTTTCAGTACAAGAAGCACTGAAACTGTTTGTCGCTGACGTGCAGCAGAGCCCTGCCCCTCCCCCGGCGCACGCAGCTTCAGCCATGACTAGGGCCACCGGGCGGCTCCCTGGCACACCGGACACTGTCGCCACCGTTAAAGATCTTCCGCAGAAGTACCGCAGACGGGCCTTGGTGCTGGAGGAAATGGACTACATCCAGGTAGGTGCCGGTCCGCAGCATGTGCTGTATATAATGGGCCCAGAAGAGTGACTGTTGATATCCAGACTGAATGCTCTGACCTCCCTTGTCTCATCTGAGGTCTGGTCCCAGTTGGCTGCCCTGTTCATATGAAAGTGATGAAGTTCGTTGATTTGCGTGGCACCTGCAAAGTTAAAATGCTCTTCCTTTACTTGCAGCGCGGTGGACCTGAGTGATGGTGGAGCTGTGCTGCCTACTTAAGACTATCTGTGGAAAAGATGGTTGTTGCCCAACATCCTCAGTAAGAGGATCTGCCAGATATCACCGTAAAGGAATGAAAATAAATTATTCAAATGTACAGATTTTTAAACGTAATTGTACAGCGTTTTGTCCTCCTACTCTTGAATTCAAGTGCTGTGTAACAGCTTGTCCCATTCACATTGAATTTGATGACTTTTCTCCTAGTGCAAATCTGCAGTGGTTAACATTAAGTTAACATTACCCTCATGAGGTCCAAGGCAATGCTGCCCAGGCCTCCCTTCAGCAGTCCACTCTCTCTCCCAAGATGTGTGCTCTTACCTGTGATTGAACTCTACCCTTTCTTGGGCTAACCTGAAACTGAATGTTTTACCACTCCATCACCATATTGATATTCTGCAATTTGGAGATGGATTCTGCAGGTTATTCTGCATCTGGGCCTTCAGTAACTGACTTTTTATTGTGTAATAGTGAGTCTGAAAACAACTTGCTCATGCACAAGTAATTTAGCTCAATAAAAGGGTTATGACTGCAACACAGTATGACTTCTTGTTTTTTCACAACTGTTTCCAGATCTTTATTTCTGGATCTTTTACATCAAGTAATAAAGTACAACAAAAATACAAAATAATGCCTAACAAACCCAAACAAAAAGTAATACAATTGTATTTACATGTTATAAACAATGTCTGGATAATTGTTATTAAATGCTATGATTGTCTGTCTATATTTCTGGATAAACATTTATAGTATAGGTTGGTCTTATTCACAATTGTATTTTCCCTTATGAATTTCTCCCTCATGAATGATACAGAAATTCTAGAGTTTAATGTCTACATTAAATAAAATCAATGAAGCAAACACGCCCAAAACTATTGAGAACATTTTCCAAGTAACTTTAAATACCAAACTTTAAAAAAATGAATTCACCTTTCTAAATGTCAATTTAAATGTGTACACCCCCCCCCCCCCAATATTCAACTACATTATGCAAAAAGAGGCCTGTTGGCCTCAATGCCCTTCAACGAGTGTGATATCTGTGTGCAGATTGTGGCAGTTTTACCACATATAGCAGTTGAGGAAAGTATTAGGATCCAGCCACACTGCTGGTGAACCACCAACACCCCCCCCCCCAAAAAAATCACTACCATCTACAGTCACATTTACTAAAGCATTTTCAAACCCAGCAACATAACCAATGACATCAAGATAAATTATCACCCAATTGCTGCTCCTGTAACATTTCAGAACATGTGCTTTAGTGCATCTGCCCAACACTGACCCTTCTGTGCTCCGCCCACTTTGTGGATAAGTGTGGTTGCTTTTGTAAGCACACTGCTGAAAAATAGCAACACACTGGACAAAAGTTCTTGCTTGAGGTGTGAAGGAAGTACCTCACAAAGGTTTTCTCAGATAGCAGAATAACAAACTAACGCCAAGACAGTGTCCTTCGTATCATTCCTGAATCGCCTTGACCTTTGGATTAATGTTAGCAACGCTATAAGGGAGTTCTACGAAATGCCCCCCTTCTACTCCAGTAGAGGAAAGAGGACTTCCATTCCAGCAACCTCAGATGTACCAACACACAGCAACAGTGCGTCCGATTGGACTGCGAGTTCCTATAAGCCTATTCTTATTGGGTGAAGGTTTCACATTACCATAGCAGCTTCTGCATTAAACCTCTGTAGCGTTTATGTAAAAACCCGGCAAAGAAACGCATTTCCACACGTGAGCTGACGCGAGGACTCCTGCTCGTCCAGCAGAGCATCATTAAAGAGTACACGCCTCACCATACATCTCCCAAGAAACAGGCTGAGTTTAGTGGTCATTTGCAAACAGCCACAGCTGGTGCGTATGGCTTAGATGTCTCATCTCCTACTGCAATAATAATCATAATAAAAAAGAAACAAAAAGTATAATCTTTTAAGGAATATTGTAAGAAATATTAGAATAAAACGATCTGTACATATCTACACATTATTGCCATGATAAGACCATTTGAACATTTTTGCATCAACTATTCCCTAAAGATTTTCGGGCAAAAACTATTCTAAAAGTATTCCACAGCATTTTGTATTCTAGACACACAGAACAGGAAAGGTCCCTGTTTGGAGGCAAAGATGGTTGGGTTTCGAGAAAGTTTAACATGAGCTTACAAGTTAATATAAACACCACCAGTCCTACGCTCTTCAGGCATACAGTACACAAAAGTGGTAGAATACTGAGGGAATCGGTTCGTACAGCAAGCTTAGCTATCAAAGATCGAATCAGGTAACATTCGAATGTCTTTTGTACCTTTGGGGCAGCTACTGGTTCTGCATAGCTAAAGTAACACAACTCAGATATTACCAAAGCATTGAGAGACGAAAGATAAAATCGCACGAGAGGTTACAGCCACACTGTGGGGAATGGAGATGGATTTGAACCTTCCACATTCACAAAAGCACAGTGTTCTCCTGATTTGTAACGTATTTCTAACCAAAATGCATAAGAGAATAATATAATACTGTCCATGGGACTCTCCCAGGCTTTTTTTTTTAACCAATTCTTTGTTAATCTCTGGGCAAATCACAGGTCAAACTAAACTCTCTGTGGTGACTCCGAAAACAACATAACTCAGAATTCAGTGGATGGGGGACTTTGCCTATCAGTGGAGTTTCTTAGTAGTAGAATAGAGAGTTTGAGCTGCCTTTAATGGAAGTCTGGGCAAAGCAGACGATAGTGCAGGTGTGATCAGATCCCACAGCAGTGAGGGCCCCCTAGTCCTTCCCAAGAGGTTTGTTTACAAGTCGCACGGGAACCCTGACATCATCAGGTACGTGGAGTTGAATTTTTAAAGCTTAATACACTTAAAACCAGCCCAACTAGAACAATCACAGCTACCAACAAACTGGACAAAATATGCAGATCCCTCGCCTAAAACTATTCAGTGGCAATCTCAGGGTTCTTCAAAAAACACAGGCAGAACATAGAGCATGCATTCAGAGGCAAAAACAATAGAGAAACATGGATGCCAAAAACATTCTAGCAAGTGCCCATCATAATATGTGGTTTTACTCCAAGAAACGCCCTAATTTAAAAACAAAGAAGTTTCCTGATATACAAAATGCTACATCAGCCGAGACCCGGTGTCGCTTGGTTTGTGTAAACACTGAAATAGTACCAATTTAGAAAATCAATGTTAAAATATACAAAATGGAAGTCAATGTAGTTTGTGGCAACTATTTGTAATGGGACAGTAAAACTGAAGGCTGCCATTGTCTGTACGGTACGAGAAAAAAATACCACAGCTCTCCAACTCCAGCATTTAGGTTTTGTAAATTGACGCCATTATAAGGATATTAAATATCTAAAAGACCAGAAAAATAAACGGCTATTTAAACTCTTGATAAATCAAGATTTCTTAGCTCTGTACAATAAAGACATCACTGATGTCATATTACAAAAACAAACCAAACCAAACCAAAAACCCCCAAAGTATATTTATATAATTAGAAAACAAACTAAGGTTCAGTCAGTGGGTGTGTCTGTACATGTTGGAGGTGCACACATGTGCTGGTGTCAGTCGGACTGCAGTGCCGTGTGTTGGTGGTGGCGAGAGTGGGAGCTGATGAAGCCGTTTGCCTCTCCACCCGCTGCTATACCCCCGAAGTCTGTGACCGACACCGCCATTTTGGCTCCTGTGATGCGGTGCGCCCTCCTGCCCTCGAAGTCCACGCCCAGGTTGGCCACGGCCACTTCGCCGATGAACGAATCAGAGAGGCCCATCTTAAGGCGCTTGGAGGGCCGCTCACAGTCCTTGCCACCGCACACGGCCAGCGGGCCCAGCTCAGAGCGGTAGAAGGCGGAGTCAAGCATGCCCAGACCGCCGCCCGCCGCGTAGCCCAGCCCCTCGTCATGGCCAAGTGCTCCTCGGTGTAAACTCTCCAACGGAGGGAAGTAGGAGGAGTCTATACAGGTCATGTCCGCTGGGCCGCACACGGACGCCACACTGTTACTCAGGGCTGGACACAGGAAGGGTGGAGCAAGGTTTTTATAGCACTTTTCACACACAGTGGCAGTTCAAAGACTCCAAAATAAACATCACAAATGAAACGTATTAAAAATATAGTTAAGAAGTCCAGTCATGGTCTGGGACGTCTGGAACCACACCCCTCACCTGTGAGGTCACTGGCCGTGATGGTGTTGAGGAGACCAAGCTGTTGCTCTGCCGACACTTCCATCCGCCCTCCAGCTCCACCCGAGCACACAGATGAAGAGCTGTCCATAGCCAGCCCCTCCGCCTCATCCACCAGCCTGTCCATCAGATCTCTGCGGGAAGACCCTTTAAGTTACCACTGCCCGTAAAAGGCCAGTGAACTAGCACAGTAATGCACACAGTATTAATGTGGTAAGAGTTTCTCTCGGGAAGAAACTCTTCATTATGTAAGTAATTATTTAGTATGATTTAGTACTTCAAATTGAACATACATAAGATATGAACAAAGAAGCAGTCATTGAAGCACCAGTTATTGCAGTGCAACAATTCTGTCACAAGCAGAGACTTGTGGGAGTTTACACATTTCATCATCATGTCATTACTTCTGGAATCAACCAACAATAATTTTCATTAAACCAAGACTTCACTTACGTCACTCCTGGATAAATACTGTATTTCTTTTTCCCAAACCGATTTTGCTGAACAAAGTGGTCGAACCGCTCAGACTTTTTCCACATGTAGTAGAAGGAGACACACTCTTTCACGGTCCTTGTTGGAACCTAAAAAAAAAAAAAAAATTGCATAATTTTAAAAGCATTACTGTGCATCTGAATAAATCACAACGGCTTCCTAAAAGAAACGTTAAGAGCTGATGTCATCGACTATTCACTTCTTCCCTAGCTTTGGTTTCTCCTCCCTTAAACCACACCCAGTCCACCCATAGCTTTTGCAAAAGCCCTTCCACTTCCAAACACATGTACCCCTAGCCTTTAGCCTAGCGCTCAGCGTTCTGCGTGAACATGCAGACAAAAATAATTAAAAGACAAGTAGGACCGCCTCCATATGCCTCCTGATTGGTTAAAACAGACAGCCCACACGAGAGCCAATGAGAGTTACTGATATCTTTCTTAGAACAACCATTTTAGCAAGAGCTATTAGGATGTAATCACAGTTAGTCCAAAGTTCTCTCAAAATAAACGACCTGCAAGAGCACTGAAGAGCAGTCTGCAACTTCACAATTAGCTTTTCCCCAGTTCATATGCAGCACCCACCTTGTTCTTCTGAATTAAATGGAAGTTCTTTTCATAAATCTGTAGCGCATGCTCAAAATTTCTGCACTCATCTTCAGACCACGGTGATGACTCTTCTAAAACCAGAGAGAAGAAAAAGGTGTCTTTACTTCACGAATCCAACGTCCCAAAAGCCCTTCGTAGCACACGGTGAAGAAGCCTACCTTTCGAGGCCTTCAGATTCGAGCAGTATCGTGACAGGGCCTCACTCATGTTGTAGTTACATCGTACCAGCTCATACAGTGCCTAGAAAAGCACAGACATAAGAACAGCCAATGAGAGTGCTCGGATGCCCCCGACAGCCATGATCAGAGCTACAGGATTAAGAAAAACAGAACATAAATAGAACAATATGTCCTCTATAGAGCAAAGACAGTCTTTAGTACTCTGTCGGCAATAAACATATCTTGTCTGTTGGGGAGACTATTCTGAGGTTTTCTGAAGCAATCTTCTGCTATATTATACCAGGTTTTAAGAGACCTTAAGAGTTTCCAGCTATTGCTTAAGTGTAAAGGGAAGTTACAATAATACTTGACAGCAGTTTTTTTTTCCAACTGTATACCAATTTTCTTGTATTTTCTGCTTGTGTTATAATAAAGAGGCTGAGTAACAATTACACATCATTATACCAGTGCAAGTCGAACGGTGGTCCAAGCCTTTTTCACGGTACAGTCTTAAGCAGCGAACCTGTTCATTGTCTCGTACGTGTCTGCCACAGGTAGAGCCGTCTGTGGCCTCAGACAGAGCGTCTCTAAGGTAGACCTCCACCTTCCTCTCCGACAACATCCCTGGAGCCCAGAGCAGCTGATCCTCCTCCTCAAATACTGCAAAGCCACCCAGAGCACACACACACACACACAAACTTAAAACCTCAAATAACTGAAAACACAATTCTCTTTAAAACTATTAAATACAACTTAAAAATGGCTGCTGACCTTTTTCCTCCTCAGAGTAGAAGCTCAGGCCCAAAGGAACCTCTGCTTGATACTGTGACCCCACCATAATTTCCTGCAAAAGATGAAAGCCAGCACACACACATTCTTCTGGTTATCCAGTCTGTCATCACAGGTAAGAAACTATTGAACTAGGGGGAAAAAAACCTTAACATTGAGGCTCACTATCTTAACTTTCCAAAGATTTTACATTTAAAATCCTCTACTTTAAGCTTTGAAAACAACAAAAACAGACTCAGTGCCATTCTGTGAAAGACAACATTTTAGAAGAACACAAATAAAAACAGGCATTTCAATTACAAAAAAAACAAACAAACAAAAAAAACAGTTGGACTTAGATCACAATTAGCATAAAATATTTATATATAGGGTTTAATAAACTTAAAGTACACAAAACAGTGGTTTGGACTGGAGCCAACTACTTGACTTAAGTGCTTATGCAAATTGCATTTTAAAAACATGTAATAACACAAAAAGTTGATTATTTTGTGTTCTTATTTTTGGCACGACTATGTAAACAGGGTCTTGTGTCTCTCAAACTCTCAAACTGTGTCTCTCGGACAGTGGTAGCTCAGTGGTTAAGGCACTTGACTAGTCATCAGAAGGTTGCTGGTTCTGATGGTTCAAGCCCCACCTCTGCCAAGTTACCACTGTTGGGCCCCTGAGCAAGGCCCTTAATCCTCAACTGCTCAAGATGTGTTCAGTCACAATTGTAAGTCGCTTTGGATAAAAGCGTCAGCTAAATGCCATAAATGTAAATGTAAACTGCCAGATTACCTAATGAATCAAGACACCAACACAACACATTTGTCACTTGGACATTCAAACCTTTAACAAACATCTGGAAACCACAGAGAGGGAGCACCAGACACCAGAAGAACATACCGAGAGACGCAGTATTCATGTGAAGCATTCTAACAAATTACAGTACATTATGAAACTGACCTTCCTCGAGTCCTCTGGACTGAGACCGTCGTCCTCGCCCTCCGACTCCTTATCACCATCATAAGTAGTGTTGGCTGAGATTACACACAAGGCGCAAAATGGATTACGGACGTGAGAAGAAGTACTGAATAAGATTAGACTTAGTGTGCAACAATTAACAAATTATCGACAGATTATCTAAGCAGTGAGAGGAGGATTATGACCATCCTGAGCAGTACTGTACACGGTCAGATTATAATGGGCAGCACAGTGGTCATGATGTATTTTTCACTTAGCACACATCAATAATTATTAAGAACACGTATTATATTGGGTGATAATTTAAACTAGTGATTAACATTAAAGAAACATCCGTCTATCATGGACATATTTTGCCTGCATTGACCTGGTCTGTGTGTTTCTGCGACACTTTAAAAACATATATTTCACACTCCAGCGTTTCATTAAAGCTGGTAACCATCCCATCGCCAAACTGAATCACAGTGTGGAAAATGTTAGATCACATTTTCTAAAATGCTCTTAACCCTTTATTTGACTCACATCTGAGGGTTCTTGGGAAGAAGTCAGTGGCTTCATGGGAAGTAACAGACGGGGTCAGGTCATCAGCTGATGACTGCGTCTCTTCCTCATAGTCTCCCGACAGCAGATCTTTGGCTATTTCCTCCTACACACAGGAAGTAGTAATCAAAGACATAAGAGAAAATTTCCAAACAAACTGGTCTTATAGTTTCTCCTCATGTTACAATGATATTTAACCACACAATACAACAACTTACATTTCCGCAGGTGATAGAAGTCTGTTTGGGTTAATGGATTTCACTTTGCGCACTCAAACCAACTAGTTCAACTACACCATTGCCAGTTACCTTATCCAGGGTCATATCCGGCAGTTCATCAGTCAGTTCGCCTGAGGAGCTATCCATGCTCGACCCTGCTGCCGTGCTGACCGAGGCTTCATATCGATACATCGCCAACAGGTGCTCAAGGGGCATATTCCCTTCCTGTTTTAAACACATACAACAAAACAATTTCATGGTAACGTAATGGTACAGTTGTCTGAAAAGGTGGGAAGGGTATGGCCATTATTTTTCTTTACTGAACACAGTGCATCGTTCTAAGGTTACCTTCTCTAGGTCCGCTAATTCAGTGCGGAAATTCTTCTCTCCTTCCAGTGACTCTTCCTCTTCTAACGTTCTCTCGTCGTCATATTCATGAACCAGCATATCTGCCGTCGGGTCAAAATCATGATCTTCGGATGACAGAGAGCCAACTACACGTGCAGAATACACAAGATCAATTTAGGCGTATCATTTGACCACATATATACACATACAAAACGCAAATACAGCTACTTTTAACAACGCAAAATACGCAGAGTTAATCTATGAACTGTACAAATACTGTAAAAGTTAAAAAAAAACATACCAGGGCTTGAACTCCCAAGGGAAGCCTAGAAGAAATAAGCACAATTAACATGCCATAAAAACCACGCCATTGCTACTAAATCTACCGGCGAACAAGCGTAAAGTGTTGTATGGAACAGTACGGAAGGTGTGAAGGAATGTAACAAAGGGACGCAAAAGCAGAGAAAACTGTTAACCCGCGGCAGCATTTTTTTTGTCAGAACAGTTAAATAGGCCCAAGTACGATCGTGAATCATCCCTGGAGCTTTCAAAACGTTTAAAACGGAATTAAACCAATGCAGCATACAGACGAAGGCATTAAAGTTTTAAAAGTGTCATATTTGAACCATCAACTGCAGTATCCGTAAATCAAACACCTATCAATAGGTAACTAGAACTACCAGCAATTACGCTCCTTGCTAGCGTAGCAAGCCTGCTTATCCAATAAACCAAAGACCGAGCTCAGGAAAAACATAAACAAACCTTTATTGCACGATCGATCGCCGTATTTAGTCATTTTAAGAAACGCATCACAAATAAATTGTCCATTCATACACTAACATATTTCCAATGCAAGTAAAAAAATCTTAAATTTACTTATTTTGTCGATTATTTTAACATTCTTTCGATAGCGATGTCCGTCTGACTATTTTTTCCAGCGGTACTGAACCGAGAGCATAGCTAGATAGCTAACGGGATGCGATACCGAGAAGGCCTATCGAGCTGTTAAGATCACTCTAAATAAAATGCATAACACAACATCAGTATTTGCAAAATACATAAAAAAATCATTAGAATAACCAGTAGACTGTACTTTAAATATATATTTTTTACCAAAGAGAAAAACAAATGCGTCAAATCATTAAAATGATTGGTTTAAAATATAACACTTCTTTCCAGCTTTCTCTCTTACCTCCGCCATATTGGTACTTTTGCCTCATAGGCCAGCTTGTGTCCAGTACCCGGATCAAACTAGTCAGCCAATAGGGATGCTTACTCGTGGGTTTGGTTTATATTTTGAGTAAAATGCAGTTTCCACGATTTTTAAAATTGGACGTAGGTTACTTTAGAGAGTTACTTTAAGAACATTTCTTTCAAGCTTTCTTTCCGCGATGTGGTCTGCAGTTTGTCATTTGCTGAACCTTTTCAACTCGGATGGTCCGCGTCAAAATGTAGCTACTACAGTTCTGTAGAGTTCTGAAACGTCACTTTGTATCATGATGACGTATGAGGTTATGTTTTACTAATTAGCCGCAATGGACCCAGAATGTATTTTTTATGTTCGTGTGGTGCATTAAAGCAACGAATGTAATTTAGTAGTTTACAGTGTTGAATCTGTTTCACTGTCAAAGCTACTCAGGTCAGTTCGGCATATAAGAAAATGAACTGATATCAGGGACATGTACAAGTACTGAATATGTACATGTGCTTAATAATAGGGTATCTTAATACAACTGATAGATCAGATAAGTATGCTGTCCTCCTCTAGGTTTTGTTTAACTGATTTTTTTAAATACAACCCTACAAGATTACTCTAAAATCTTGTTCATTTTGGAAACAAATTGCATTTACCATACAGAAGGTGGCAGTACAACACACACTGAATCATAATCAAGTTGAAGGGTTAGTCATTAGCGCAGGAAGCCAGGAGACCGCCAGTTTATGATGTCTGCGTATAGAAGAGTTTGGGGTTTTTGTTTGTTTTAGTTTCAGCACTTGTATTTATTTAATTCACCCACACTTCAGATGTTGGCTAGTGAATACATGATTCATGTTTTCAGAGAGCTGTGCACAGGCTTTCTGAAGTACATATGTTTATAGTGCACCCCCCCCTCCCCCAATGTGATGAATACATATTAAAATTTGGAAGGGGGAGGGTGGCACGTGTGGGGTACCAACATACATTTTTTCCTTTTTTGGGAGCACAGCTTATTCTTCTGCCTGTGCTGCTGATTATCGTTGCATGTGCCTGGGTGGGAACTCCTACATGCAGTGCATTATGTTTATCAAAATGATAAGTGGTAGTAACCCTGCAGGGGTCATGGGTCATCGGTCATAGGTTACAGACCATGTTCTATGGTCCTGGGTTTGTTCTGTTATTAATAACATCCTGTTACTATCATTGTTCCTGTAAGCGAGGACCTGACTTTATGTTTCTTTAGAGAAACTGTACCTCTAATTGGTCTTGATCAACCTCTGTAAATAAGGGATTCTGATAAATGAATGAAAACACCAATTGATTGATGGATGGATTGTATTTTGATGTTGGCATTTTTACAAATGGCAGTATGTGTATTTGTTCATGATTTCTATACATACCACAGTCTGCCGCTTTTGCACTACAGGGTGGACAGTTTTCCTGTTATTTGATGAGTGACTGTACAGGTCTGATGTCAGTGTTCCAGCTGAAATCACATCTTAAATTATGAATCGGAACATCATTCAAAGTGGTTAAGACTACATATTCATTTTAAAGGAAGACAACCTTATACTCTCACAAGAAGGTTTATAGCCAATGTGAAGGCATGGTCGAAAAATGAAGGTTTATTCTAAATGTGTGAATCACATCTGAGTTAGTTATAATAAATCTCATTGGCAGATAAGTATTTTTATTGTCTTTCAGAAACAACTAGTTCAGTAATGCAAACGTTTTTTCTCTGTTGACACCTTAAATAAAAAAATATTGGAGAAACATATGCAATATATTATTATATGTTATATATACTGATACATTATCATGTAAATATATGTATTTTTTACATTATACTCTCTATTCATACACAGAATAGCCAGTATATTACAGACACCTGCCTTTTCATGACTGGATTCCCCAAATTGAAATTTTACACATGACCCTGGAGTGCAGCATAAACTCAACTGAGAAAGGTTTCAGGGGACGAATTTCAGTGTGGATTTATGTTAGAAGAGGAAAACCGAGAGATCTGGAAAACTGAGGCATGGTCATTGGTGCTAGACTAACCAGGGCTGGTATTTTTTTAAAAAAACAACTTGTCTTGTGGGTTTTTTCTTGCGTAACTGTGTCGAGAGGATTCAGAGAATTTTTTAATCTAGGAAAACCATCCAGCCAAAGTGGATTCTGTGGACGTAAACAACTCACTGATGAAAGGAGATAGAGGAGGATGTCAAGAATCATTCTGACGAACAGGTGGTGCACAGTCTAGCAAATTACAGCCCATTACAATGCTGGTGCATCAGTTAATATATCCAAATGCACAGCCAATTGTTCCTTAGCATGGATTGGGCTAGAACAGCAAATGACCAGAGTGCCGTTGCTATCTAAGAGAAACAGAAAGGCAAGACTCCACTGGCAGAAAGAGCAAAAAAATTGGATCACTGAGCAGTAGAAAATCATCACCTGGTCAAATGAATCCAGATTTCTGTTGCACCACACTGATGGAAGGGTCAGAAGCAGCATAAACTACTAAGCTCTTTCTGTCAGATGTTAACAGAAGGTGGAGTGATGATGTGGGGGAATGTTTCCTTGGCTCACACTGGTTTCTCTGATAGTGGATGGACGTTTAGACAGTCTGGTTTACTTGAGTTCTATAGCTGAAGGACACTTTCAGCAGGGCACCACATCATGCCACAAGGGTCGTATAGTCATAGACTAGTTCCAGGAACATGACAGTGAGTTTTCTTGCTTCCCCAGATCTTAATCCTACAGAGAATCTCTGGGATGAGATAGAACTGTAGAACAGGCTATTCAGAGCATGTCTATATCATTTAGTCTGCCGCAACTGTGAGAAGCTGTTCTGTTTGCATGAACCAAGATTCCTGCAGAAAGATTTCATCACATAGTGGAATTTATGCCACGGCAAATTGTGGATCTAAAGGCCAAAGAAGGTCTAACACACTACTAGATGAGCATCTCTCATAAAGTGGCCATTCAGTGCATAGGCATACAGACAAGATGCCTTTTTGTACAGGGAGATGAAAGACAGGTAATAACTCCTTTATTATCTGTACATCTAGAATTAAAAAAAAAAATCTTTTTCACTTGCACTAAAATTCGATTTCATGAACAGACCCTTCCTTGTCTGTTTGGGGCTTGAGGTAAAATATATTCATTTTACTTATGTTTTTAAGTATTACTTTGTAACTGTATAATTAATATTTTTTTAGTTCAGTTAAGTCTATTTAACTGGCTCTTATGTTTCCACAGTCACTTTATCACATTTCCACATTCATCTTGTTTAAAAACTAGTGGAATAGAGGAAGGTGACATGTTTCCTACTGGTGCTAATGCTGCAGTCATGAACGTCCTATTATTGCCCAATTAGCACAAGAGCTTCGTTCCTGGTTGGGGGCGTGTTCGCTGTGGGCCACTGGACCGTTCTGAAAGTGCACTGGGCACAGTGACCTGGCTGCTGGTCGCCGTTCACATCATTGTGTTCACAGCTCGCTGCTCTTCCAATCTGCTCCCCGGGGCGGTCAGGAAGTCCTGCTGGAGTGCGTGAGCCAGGCCTGCGCTCGGCTCCCAGATGATGGTAGCCGTCTCAGCCTACCACTCCCAGAGTGTGATGCATCCCCGGAGGAGGGCGATACTCTTCCTGTCAGTGTTCTCAAGTGCTTTAAGGTGTAGCCGAAACTTTTACTGTTTGTATTACAGGTTGCGTTCTCAATGTCTTGGCACCATCAGCGACTTAGAAACACCTACCTTGTACTAACACTCATTTTAATTAGGTACTTAATGTACCTCATGTACGAGGTGCAGTTTTTCCTGTACAAGGTGTATTGTACAGTTATAGACTGTTGACATTTCTCCAACATGCTCAATGTCAGATACTCGAAGCTGTTCAACACTGTTTAGTTCCTGAGCTGAGCATTACTGTCTGGGTGGTGGACCATGTCAGAAGCAGCAGTGACATTGACTTGCCAGTGGCTGTGGGTCTTGATCTGGGTGGGTGTCCAGATTTATGCTAATACAAGCCATAGGTGCTGTTACCTGTGGCAGGTGTCTGTTGTTTGACAGGGTGGTATTAGAGTGACAGTGGGCACTGCTGTGTGGTTACAGTTAGGAATATGTTCTCATTGAGGAAACATCAACAACTTGGCTTCCCGTCTGACAGCTCCCCTGGCTGTAGCTTCCAGAAGGCGGCCACATACATACTGAAGATTAAACAGCTCTGTGGGTAGATGAAAGAAAAACACATGGTTGTTTGTACAAGTGTTTGTTCCTGATAATGGCCTGGAAATGGCAATGGTTCTAAAAATACCTGAAAAGCATCAGCATTAGACGTTTTACCCAAAATAATGCTTTAAACCATACTGTCACATCATAATCCACCTCATCATATCTTACTTTACTTAATGCATTACATTAGTACTGTTGACTAGAGGTTTGGAGATCTGAGAAACCATGTATTCCAAATGGCACAGAGTTCTATTTTAAGACGGATGCTTCCTGTGCCTGCCTTCTTGACTTCCTCTCTCAGGATTCCTAGGCCAAAGCACAACTTCCTCTGGCTTTTCCCCTCTCTGCTTCCTGCCCCTCTGAGGAAGGACACTTCCCATATCCTCTTCACATGATCCCAGCATCCCTCTCCATCTCCCTCTCCAGCACTATTAGTATATTACATGCTGACAAACAACCTTATCTAATCATGCTTGTTAATTATTTGTATTATTATTACTTGGATCTGTCTTCTATGCATTTTATTTAAACTGATGATAGCAAATATAAGGACTCATTTCTACTGTGGCCTTCTTCTAGAGGACTGCCCAAAACTCACTGTGTAACAGAGTCTTGCTTTATAGTCTGAAGTAACTGAAATAGTGAGTCGTTAGAGCTGCTCTGAGTGCTGTAATTGTACCATGCACAGAGAGCAGCACACTGCAGCCGCACCATTAGTGCAACCCAGCTACACTGACTCAGTGCCTGAAAGCAAAGTCGTCCTGATAAGGTGAGGAAGGGGGTGAGGAAGGGGGTGAGGGAGGAGGTGAGAGAGGAGGTGAGAGAAGAGGTGAGAGAGGAGGTGAGAGAGGAGGTGAGGGAGAGCGTGACGGAGAAGAAGATGCTAAAGGTGGCAGGCTGGGGTTGCTCTTCTGACTCATAGGGGAAGCTGAGGGAATGTGGGTGGATAAGTAATCCTGCAGCTGTGATGGAAATCAGTACCCATGGGCTTCCCTGGAGCAACCTAAATGTTCTGAGCTGTAGCACCATCTACTTTTTAGGGTACTCTCTCTCTCTCTCTCTCTCTCTCTCTCTCTCTCTGTCTCTCTCTCTCTGTCTCTCTCTCTCTCTCTCTCAGATAAGATTATCGTAACACTGTGATGCTTTTGAGAAAGATTATCAGATTATCGCTGTGGATTATTATTCTTTGTAGGTTTCTCTGTGGTGTAATAAAGTGACTGGCCATATGTTGCAAGTGCTAATGGACAATCCGTGTGTTGTCAAAGCTGTTAAGTAGCACTGGACTTACTAGCTAGGTTAGGCAAGATGAAGAAGTAGGACACTGCAGCAGGAATATTTTAAGACTGGCTTAATCTTAATCCAAAAACAAACTGTGTCATAACCGGAAAGACAGAAGCCTGCATCGTTCATTATGTACATGTGTGCAATTACAGTCCGAAATTGCCATGCGGAATTTCTTAGCTACCTTTTTCACCACTGGCCAGTTCCTGACCACAGCACGACTGTGGAACGGTTATACTGGTGGACTGACTGGAGGACCCCACTCCTAAAACACAGGCAGCTTTCCAGAAGTAGTGGCATGGCGACGGATGTTGAGGCTGCATGAATGTTCCGCAACGCTTCTGGACGTTTTACACATCTCTTTATCATTGCTGCGGAGGTCCATCATCCAAAAATATTCAGCTAACGGTGTTCCTGCAGTGAGAAACTGACCATTGATGAAGAGCTGGAGGAGAACTAACACAAACTGCATAGCAACAGATCTCTACCAGCCTTCTTTCTGGATATTTCTGGAAAAGTGGTGGGGGCAGGGCTCAGAAGTTGTGCATGGCAACAAGCACAATCAGTCAGAGTCTGTAACAAAGTCTGTATAAAGGTTTATTGACCACCTATGCCATAGGGCAGTGGACAGTGGCAGTAGGGCCAAGGGATGTGTGAGTAAAAAACTGGTTAGTAAGTCTGCGTTCGTGGCTAATGTAACGGGGATGAGCAATGGTCAGCAGGTGCAGAGGAGGTCAATGTGAAGACCCGTCATAGAAACATGTAGATCTCAGTTAGTTTTTGCAGTGATCTCCTCACTACCACCAGGTTTTATTTAGTCTCTGCATCACTAGCGATGCTTGATTTCCATACGACAAACACTGCACAAAAGAAACAGAATAATCTCCAACGCTTTCTTCAGGGGTGTTCACCATAAAATCTATGCAGATTGTCTGGCTACAGCGGTCTAATCCCATTCAGGTGACCCTTTTCTAAAAAGGGTCCTTTAATAAAAAAATGATTAAGTGCCTTCTATTGTTATGGATCCTAACTTCAACCAGGGTTTCTGAAGGTCCTCCATCTGCAAGTGTGAGGCATCCTCACACTTGTGGGAATGTCCTGACATGATACAGGCTGACTGTGACTGAAATGAAAACATATCAAAACGCCACTTAGTCACAGCTTAGGGGAGGCCAAATAAAAACCTGATGTCATCTTTATGTGCAAGTTTCTTACCTGGTAAATCCACAACCTGGAGAGGAAGAGAAAATCATTTACTTGGGAATAATTTTGCACAATTGCTGCCTTTCTGGCATATTGGTGTGCAAAATTCCCTTTTTACATGGAACAGAAGATTGCAACACAGTATAAAAGCATGAGGAGTCCATTGTGTGAGAACAGAAGTCACAGATGATCGTCTCTTTGACTTTAACACTTCCCAGACACCTCACAGACGCGGCACTGTGCTTGCAGGAATGTGGCACATTTTGATTGTGGAATATCTTACTGCTCAATCTGCTGCAACTACACACACCAAGTAAAGGAAGCAAATGGCACCTTGCAGATATGTGCACCAGAATGAGTCTTGCATCACTGACATGTTTGTAATTCTTTTCAAATCATATTACAGGAAAAAACTGCAAAGCAAGTATTGTTGTGGAAAAAGGCATTGCTTGATTGTTATGGTAAACAAAGCACTGCTTCGGTGCTGTCATAAACATATCATAAACCTATTGTACTACTGCTGTGTCCTTATGCAGCATTCATAAGCTAATTTCAATTACTTGAATGTGCATATTGCACATCCCTACTGTACACTCATTTATGTGATCCCAATATATCAGTTCTGTTTTTGAGTCACAACATTTACATTACTAACACTGGATGCTGTCATAATCTTTGAGTTCAGTAAGGACAATTTGATATGTTATTTGGATTGTGACACAGAGAATAAATACCCAGGTAACTATTGTTTTGAGGTTGTTTTTTTCCTCTTTCAGATGTTCCAAATATGCTTGATGCGATTGATATTTTTCATGCTCTGAGTCTTTTCATGCTCAAAGTCTGTACAGCAGCACCAGGAAAACCTGCCAGACAAGCATACTTTCACACATCTGAGTGAAACTGAGATGTCATCCCTGCTTCACTATAGCTGAAGTGTGTTGCTGTGGTGTGCCTGAACAATAGGTGAGATCATCTTTTATGTCAGGGAGCCGTGGGTGGTTGGGGGTTAAGTGCAGTGGACTCTCTGAACCACTCAGCATAACCAGCTGCCTCCCACCACTAACAACAACATCCAACAGGACAAGGTAACAACAGGATCTGGGTTAGGAAACGCCTTTTGCCTCTGCAGTGGGGGTCAAAGGTTATTACTGGGTTGGGGGAGGGGCCACAGCTGTTAGGTGAAGTGTAAACAACATGACCAACAGCTCATATGCTTTTGCAGCATCGTACACACAGGTTTCATTCCTCTTTACTCCACGTGCTGAGTTGCAGACAGGTTGTCACCCCCCCCCCCTCCCCCACCTGTCTGCAGTAAGAACTACTACTTTTTTTTTACAATAAATAATACACAGAGAGATGGAGAGATATTCCAGAAATAGAGACATGTTCCGGGACTGGTTTGCACTTAGCAATTTGGTTATCACCGTTCATCCATTCCATTAATAGAAATGCCCAAAGCCTCCACATGACTCATCCAAAGCACTACTAGCCCTGCAAATCCTTTTGTAAAATTCACTCTACAATTTCTTATTTAAGAATTTCTTGAAGGGACTTCAAATTCCGTTTTTTAAAGGAAGTCATGAGGATCAAAATGTTAACAATGTCAGCTGAAGGGCTGCTAGGGTTAGATTTTTCAGTAGCTAGCAGAACATGCAATACACAGATACAAAACTAAACAGACAGAGGTGATGTGACAAAGGTGGGGTTTTTGTCAGCAAGAGCTGTCTGTCTGCATGTGCACTCCACTCTGGGATGCTAAAAGCACTAGCACTGAAGGGCTTCCAGCTGTACCACTGGCTTCGCGGTAGACTTGTGGAGTTCTTGTCCAGGTCTAATCTGATAAATATATATAGGCTAATATTAATCTACAGCTGTCTCATGTCATAGTAAAGGACTAAGCCTCACTCAAAAGGCTAAGTCTCACTCAAAGGACTAAGTCTCACTCAAAGGACTAAATCTCACTCAAAGGAGTGTTCTCACAGGCTTCTCATGCTTCTCAGAGTTGTTCAAGGCCATACTGACTTTCAGTGAACAGATACCGCTTTTCATCAAGAGTGCTGCTTTCCAGTAACCTTGTCCACTTCCTCCCTGCTGCATTACCTCATCCACTTCCTGTTTTCCTGGCTTGTTGTTTAAATATTGAGTTTTCCATGTCCATGCATGTGTATGCAGAAATTTGGTCTTGACAATGATACAAGATCACGGAGAAATTAAGAAATTAATAATTAGTTATTTATTTAATTAATTTAATTAAATAATTCTGACAATGTAAACTGCTTTTTGTGTTTCTTTTTTTTTATTAAAATGGATTTTTTTTTAATTACATAATGCATACTGTATATGACATGACTATATGGCATGGAAACAGACAAATGTGTGTGTGTGTGTCTGTGTGTGTGTGTGTGTATGTGCATGTGTGTGTGTGTATGTGTGTGTGTTTGTGTATAAAATGCTCTAAAGTTGTGAATGTGGTCAGATTCAGAAGCATGGAAGCAGAGTGTTCACTAGAGTACAGGCTGCTGACTCAGAAAGGCCCTCTTACATTG
>JAOXYF010000022.1:8937240-8962176 GCA_028565775.1 Sternarchorhynchus goeldii
CACCTCCCCAACGGATCTCCTCCCTAATGGATCTTCTCACCTCCTTTCTTCCTCTTTCATCTCCCACCAATCCTCTCTTCTCTCCTCTCCTCTTTTCCCTCGGCCTAGTCAGGACTGAACCGATACACAGCCGAGCATCTTCACTTCACAGAGCCCGGTTTCATCAGCATCAGAATGCTCTCCCTCTGCCTCCAGGCAGGTGGGAGCCAAGGAAACCTGAGGCCACTGTGCCATCACCAACCAGGGCTGTGTCCAGGACTTTGTACAGAAGGTCGCAGAGATACAGTGATGCTGCAGAGAGGTATTGCGCTTTTGAACTCTGACTCCATAGATCATCCCTGACAAGGGTTTCACTGCAGAGCAACACTGTTTTTCTTCCTCCTTGTGTAGTTCATTACTGAGACTTGCTAAGAGAAACTAAGAGGCACTTGCACTGAGATAATGAAATCCCACACTGCCTCTATACTGATATAGAGAACAAGTGATCAGAGCAAGTGATTATGACAGATGATTGTGTGTGCATGCGTGCTTTCATCTGTCAGATGATGCAGTTTTCTGAGTGAATTCTTGGCTTGTTGACGTCCTGCAGGCAGAATCTGATGCTAGTGTTGCTGGTCCAGGGACTTTTAGCTCCAGTGCATTCACACCCACTGCTGGGCACAGATTCAGGTTTCCCTCTGCGCTGACACTTGAGACAGTGAAGGGCAAGGGGGATCCAAGACTGGGGCTTGTGTGTGTGTGTGTGTGTGTGCGTGTGCTGGTTTGAACTATTCTGATTGTTAAAACTAAAAATCTTTTTGGTAATGAGGTTAAGACTATGATTAGTTTTAAAGTCAGTGTAAGAAAAATCGTATTACATAAAGGTAATATGCATCTAACATGTGTATTACAGTGTGTTTTGTGTGTGTGTGTGTGTGTGTGTGTGTATGTGAGCCTAGCTTTGGAAATATAAGCCTACTTTAAAAAGACTACTGTATGTTCGGTAAAGAGCGATTAAAAGCTCTGTGTTCTTGTGTATTCCTGTGTGCATTTTTGTGTTGGAAAGAAAGAGAGAAAGACTATAAGAGAGCAGGAAATAAAATAAGAGAAAACTGGTTTATAAGTTTGCAGCATGGTCATTTCATGTGTGTGTGTGTGTATGTGTATTTCAGACCTGGTCATTCTCATTCTGAGTCATGAGAAGAATGAATACGCGTACCACCTCCATCTTCCTGTTAGACACACACAAAAAGAGCTGGCTCACCCCCAGTTCACCTCCTTCCTGTCAGGAAAAAATACCGACACACCAGTGTGGATGGAACAGCAGAAAAGATCCACTACAGGACCGTACAATAGCGCAGTGTGAAAAGATACTTTATAACCACGGATAATGGAGGAAAATGTTCTTTTCCATGCGCTAAAAATTCAGTGCCGCATCACGATTTTGTCTGGTACTACTATGGTACTGCAGAGAAGACGAGACAAATGAACACATCTAGGCTACGTGAGGGACAGATTACTTAATCTTGATAATTTAAATCGCTTTGAAATGACAGCAGTATGAACCGTATGGTTTTTCTAACTGAGACAGAGAGAGGAAGTGAAACAGAGATGGAAAGAATGGACGAATGTAAGTTTCTGCCTTATTATTCTGAAAGTAGTAGACAGCTTGAGGACATAAGTGTCGATGAGTGTGCGAGTGTGTGCGCGCGTGTGTGAGTATGTGTGAAAATACGGTTTTTTTTTATTTGTCTAGAGCGCACTCTTTGCGTCATTTCTGACACCTGTTTCCTGCCCCCTGCCACGCTTCTGTATGACCCTCCCCCGCCTACTGCGAGTTATAACAGCCGCCCGCTCACACGCGTGCGCGCTCGCGCACACACTCGTACACACGCGCGCGCGCACACAACACAGAGCATAGAGCTTGGCTTTGCTCCACAGCTCACTGACTCACCGGCTATAGTGGGAGAAAAAAAAGCTTATCACAGCTGTAAATGCAGCTAAACTGCCTCACTCCACGAAGAAATAAACTCGCTGCTCATGAACATGTAATTTCAGGACAGGAGTGTGGAGCAATTTCGCCTTAGTTAATTTAATAACTATCAATGCGCTCTTGAGTTTTACGTTGCTGGATTAAATAATGACGATATTTTAAATACGAAAGGATAAAAGTGAATCACTACCATTCCCAGTCGTGATTGAAAATTGTTAGCGCGATGTCGTTTCTTGATGTTCAGAATCATTCCACTTCTGACGTCATTCAAAGCTCGCAGCTACAGACTCTTTCTTGCATATATAACGATCCAAAGATCTTTCTGTACACGGAGACTGTTCCCACCGTATTCCTCAATAGTACTGTATGCGTTCGGTAGTTCTGACCTTATGATTCCAGTTTACGATATGTACATATGTGCAGAGGCCACCTCGGTCTGGGAAACTTATGTGGTGCAATTTAGTGACTGTCATTTATAACAGGTGCCGCTGGGAATCACACGCTGAGCCCTTTAGCTATAGCCTGCAGTCTCTGAACTCTTAAATCAGCTGAGAGTGACAGGTTACTGAACACCTGGCTACACATGTATTGATATTGAACTGACGAGAGAAAAATAAATAGAAGGGAAAAGACAGAGAGGGGGAGAGGGAGAGGGAGAAGTCCAAGAGGAGACTGTACACTCACATGCCTCAGAAAAGTCACCAATAAACAAAACATCTTAACACCTGGTGTTCATCTAAAATGTCTTCCACAGATGTAAAAAACCTGGAGATTCTACATATTGCCAAAGAAAATGGCATAAGGCTAAGCTCCCTGCTTTCTCTGAGAAAGTCGGCCATGATTAGCACAGATGCCCACACGTGTGAGACGTGACGTTAGCCCCACTGCTAAAAGGAGGATGACGTACGGTGGGATTCTCTGTGGGTGTGTGTGGTCTGTTTCAGTTCAGAGGCAGGCTGAATCTGGCATCGTATGAACTCCAAATCTTCTGGCTATGACCTGGTGCTTGGCTTTCACCATTCTTTGTTACATTCTCCAAACTCTCACAGAGTGATACGTCAATACCCAGTCTTCTACAGCAGAGGGGTTCCACCCTGCACCACAAATCAAGTGCTCCTTTTATAATCACCACTTGTTGTAATTAAACATTAATATAAAAATAGTTGATTAGTCATTTGGTCATTATGCCTCACTCCTGGTTAAAGGCAGGATCCCCAAGGCTCTGATCAGAGGAGCCATGTTCTGTGACATAAATTAACGGAATTAAGTACATTTTGGATTTGAGGTCTGTTGTAGAGCTTTATCAAAAATATTTATCTCAGTGAAGCACTAATGTTCTTTATCCATAATGGCAAAATAGAAACTGCATGACATGTGTGTTGGATATCCATTCAACTGTCCAATATGTAAGTATTAACAAACGTGATTGAGTTTCTCCAATGGGGCAGCCTGGCCTTCAGTGACAAGCCATTTGCTCAGCCTCACTAACCAGTAGTACAATTCCCCGTCTCGTGGTCCACCATTATTCTTCCATCCCACTGACAACAGAAGGAATATCCACTCGCATGTTTGCCAAGGGCCTTACGGTCCAAACACTGATACACGTTTATTCAGCTCATTGTCTTTCACCATAGCTGAGAGAATGTGCCCAAAAGTGGCACATTTGCCTTGAGTGTAGACAGTGTTAGAGGAGGTAGAGCATCAGAAGTGTAAACAGTGTGGCTCTCTCAGAGTGCTGATGTTCTCTTGGGTCCCTTTCCAATGGGTTTGCTATGAATGTAATCTAAATATTAGCCTCTAGAACATTCTAGAACTAAATGACTAGTCTGATGTCTAATAAAATGATATGGCACATAAAAAAAGCAGATGTTTTAATAAATTGTTATAACACATAGAAAATATTATATTGTGTGGTTGTCCTGGGTGCAGTTGCTTGGAAAGATGATTTCTCATAACAAATGTAAGAGCCGCTTTGCCGTCAGGACTGATTTAGCTATCAAAGCTCCTGTTAGAATTGCCCTATGGTGATCTCTCTCCTTCTCGTCTTTGGTAATTAAATGTCAGTCTCCTGAGATGCCAACAGAGAAAGTCTGACTCTCTCACTGGATGTAACATTGAGAGAGCATTACTAGAGTGGGTCAAGAGGTCCTACTCTGGCCCCGGGAAACATGGGTTAGATGTAGCAGTAATAAAGCTCATTTCAAAATCCACAGGACTAGACATTTGAAGCACACTAATACAGTTGTTAACAAAAAACACTTGTTTATAGACATGCAAAACCTTTTGTAAACCACAATAAGAAAAAAATATCCTTATGGACATGAATACATACACTAGGCATTATGGGTAATGAAAACAAGTAGTCTTGCTACAAGTAGGAAAGATTTATATAAGGGAATGTATTTACATAAGGGTTTTTGAGAACAACATTGGCCAAAACCTTCAGTGTCTAATAATCCTTTTGCTCATGCAATTTTAGCTAATTTAGCAAAACAGACATAAGCATGTGGAATAACAGAATCACAGTATGCATTACCGATTTTAGTCCTGTTTGTTATATGCTGCAGTAACTGAGAAACTCAGAGCTTAACATAAGATGATTATGCTGTGTGTGCGTAAAGAACTGTGAAGGCGTCGAGCTTCTCCAAGTCTCTCAGGAAACCGCTGCTGTTGACGTCAGTCGCTGAGCTCAGTGTGTTGTCTTATGTAGCAGGCACTGTGTGTGTGTGTGTGTGTGTGGGCAGTCCTGGCATTTTCAGAGCTTTCAAACATTGTTATTCATAGTCAGTGGAGTCTCCTCCATATGGACTTACGTAGTTCGGGCATGTCAACAACAACAACAATCTCTTGCGTTCTGGTTCAGACTCATGGGCTGTGTAAGCAGGATGTAAGTGTGGACACACAGCCAGTGTGCTTGCTTACTGAAGCGTATGAGTGGGTCTGTCGTGTTGACAAGCCTACTTTCTTCCTGGGAAATGCTTATGTCCTCCACGGGAAATACTTATGAACAAAAAAATTATGGCTTTTGTGGTATGTCTGACTAATACAGTTGCTTTCACAAACCTGACTCATCATGCTCACCACATAATTTCTTATTAATTAACGCTTTTACCCAGATATAGTTTTTGACCCTTTTAATGTTCCTTTTCTTTTCTTTTTCTGTTTAGTTTTTCCAATAAATGTTTATGCTCTTATCCAGACGTACAGCTGTATATGACAAAATTAAGGAATTAAGCACATTAATCTACTGAACCACTGTGTACTCAACCTTTTGCCTTTAATCATCTTAGGTACTTAACAAAACAAATTCTTATTTAGGTTTGACTGAATGGTTTTTACACAGTAAAAGTAAAACTGTACCTCAGTGTTAAGCAGGGATTCATATTAACGTGAATATGTAAAAGGAGAACTGACGAGTTGGCTCGTGTTTGAATATAGAAAGAACTCTACGTCTTCTGATGAAAAGCCTGCTATGCTAATGAGAATGCTGAAGCCCACACAGCTATACATCACGTGCTGAGCGACTTCCGTTTCCATAGCTCCGGCTAATGCACGCGCGCATGCACACACACCCACACAGCTGTGTAGCTGGCAGGCTTTGGAGAAGTTCAGAAAGAACCTTCTGAGGCTGCTGCATCTCTGTGAGCCATCCCCACTGATGGTGTGTGGGATTGTTCGAGCTGCTGACAGCCTCATCCTTTTTGAAGAGTGGGGAAGGCTCGGTGAAGATAACCGCAGGTACCCAAACGGCCACAGAAAAACGTTCTGAGAAAACAAGGATCCTAGTCAAAAAGAGTACATGCAAGCATGACCATGAGAAATATCACAAAGCCATTTCTGTATGTCTGTAGAATTTATTCCTCTTAGGAACCTTTGAATGAGGTCTTGCTCTGTAAGCACAGTCCACTGGGGTCTGTCTGACAGGTGGTGTAAAGTGACACCCCCACCCCTTGTTTGATAGGGATGGTTTGAAGATTATGACATGTTTAGTAGATCTTTCTTGACTTAGCAGATTAGTTGATGTTCTTTCTAATTTTCCTTCTTGTATACACTTGGAATACTGGAATGTCTTGTACCATTAAGATGCCTTTGTCACGGCTCCTGGGTTCGTCACATCTTCGGTACTCATGGTTTCCTAGGGTTTTAAAGTGGGATTGAAAAACCCACACATATTGTTCGTTGTCTCTTTAATTAGCTCGAAAAGACTTATTTGGGACTCTTGAAATCCACACCAATACCATATACTTTCTGATTTTTAGTTCAATAAACATTAACCAAAATTTAAAAAAAAAAAACATTTTTATTCATCAGTAGTTGTCAGGTACAGGAGTTTGGTATGATGAGAACTGCTGCAAAACCAAAGTGCTGATAAGACACGGGTACACTGATGTTCTTGACAACCACGGAAGAAGTACACAAGGCATGAGGCAAGAACACAACAATTTATGGTATGTACATAGTAACATTAGGGACAAATACTCAAGTACGAGTGTAAACAAAACTCAGTATACTCAGTATATACTGTACGTTTCTGTGTACAAAGTTTATTTTAAACTTGTGGTTGTGTAAGCGTGAGAGATCAGTAATGCTGATCCTGTAAGGTACTTCAGTAGTGATTACACTCCTGTTTTATCCTGCTAAACTGTACTGTTTTCAGGGGTGGATTGTGGGAGGATGAGACACAACTATTTTTGCACAAAAAATAATTCTTTCCATGTAAGGGTCTTGCGCATTATTGTCTTATGAAAATGCATATTGAGGTATTTCTTCCTTTATCTTAATCCTAATAGAATTAAACTAGAAAGCCTAGGTTCTGCCATCTTAAATTTCTCACTGTCTATTTTCACCATTGAAGAGTAGCACAGTATATAAAAATCTTCAAAATCAGCTCAGTGTTTCCTTAGTAAATGAATGCCAACACTGAGTGAATAAGCTAGGAAGAGAGGCAAATGTCTCCTGCATCTTCAGGTAAATTTTCAGAAAATGGCCCATCTAGTACTTCTCTGAATAAAACGAGAGACGACTGTTGACCACACATTGTTTGATCACCTGTGCTTTCTGATCACCACTCTTTTGATTCAGTGGAGTGACACGTTTTCACTTTTGGTTTGCTTTGCTTTCAGGCAGCCGTGTTCTCACCTACAGACATCAGATAATCAAACTCTGAACCCGATACCTCAGATCATAACGAGCTTGCAAATGACTCTAGTGTACTGGTTGGACAGTTCACTCCTGTTGCGTTACGTGTAAACTGGCCAAGTCAGAGCCCATTAGTGCTTTTGGTGAGATCAACCACTTGTGACCACAGTCCTCCATGAAAGGTTTAAAACACTGCAGCGGTCTAAATGAAAACAACAGAGACGACATCTTGGTAGAATTATGGTTTTATTATTTAAATAAATAAATAAAAGCACTATTTACATAATAAATAAATGCTAACATTTGATGAATAAAAGGCTCTTTCAGGAACAATAAACTATATATTCTCTCCATTTCTTTCACACATATGTAAACAAACTATTAGCCTTAGCCACTGTTAGTTTTTTTGCTTTAGGTTCAGCTTGCTCTCTCTCTCTCTCTCTCTCTATTTCTCTCTCACTCTCTCACTTTCCCAGTTATCGTCTATAGCTTTTGGTTCCAGCCCAGTCTCTCTGCTTTCACCTTATCTTTAAAAACGTAGTGCTACATCATTTCTCCACTCTTCCCCTCCTCCACCCTGATCCAGTATCACACCGAAGCCTCCATCCGTCTCCACCCTCTTCCAATTAAACACCTTTCAGCTCTTTGTGCAGGTCTATCGATTAACAGTTCAAGTCTACTTCTGTGCTTCAGAGAATGTCCAGTCCACAGGTATTTCCCCTGTCTGTCACACATACACTCACACACACACTCGGTTGCATCTCTGCTGGAGCATGTTCAGGGCGTAGTCCATGCGGCTGCGCAGATCCAGACTGCAGCCTGTGCTCAGGAGCGTGCTCAGTTTGAAGGTGGCGGACATGCGCTCCTCATTTATGTACGTCAGTAGGTAGTCATCATGCTGGGTGCACAGGATGAGTTTGGTGTGATCGTGGTAGAAGTTGACCTGTTCAGAGAGAAGAAGGTACGTTAAGCTGGAATGGAAAATGGATGTGGTGTATTGTTTCTCTGGAGGTGAGTCACCTCTGCTCCGGTGTATCCTTTAAGAAAAAGGTTCTACAAATTGCATTGAATTTGCAAATAAAAGATTCTGGAATGGAGAACATTTTGGCTCATTCTTTACCTGGAACGTGCCATCGTTGAAGAGCATCATCAGTGCCCGGTCTGACTTCAGCCACTGCAGCAAGTATAGCCGAGACCTTTCACCATCTGCATCTATTGCCATATCACCACCCTAGAGAAAGAGCGGGAAACATTAACACAACAATCATCCTGGTTTCACATCAAGACTGCACCTTTAAGATTCCCTAAGATTTTGACCAATTCTTTCATTCAGTATATAGTATTTCTTTTATTCAGTATATAGTATTTCTTTCTGCAGTTTGATGTCTCAGGTTCAATGTTAAAATGCCATAGCAACATAAATAGAAATGAAAATGCTGTAACCATACACAAAGCTTTAAATTTAAACTTCACACCACCATCACAAAGTAGTAAGAAATTATCTATAGACTTTAGCCTCTATCAAAACTATGCTAAAACATAGTTAAGTGTATAATTTCAGAATCTAAACCATTATTAGATACAAAGTTTCTTGCTGTTTGGCAGGAAATATGAATATTGATTCAAAGGCTAGATATCAAATTCATGTAACTGTTGTTTGGATGACAGAAGTGCAGGAGGGTTACTCACATCCATTAGGTTCTCCTCCATATAGTGAGTGAAATACTTGAGAATGGTGACCTGGCCCACGCAGTTCTCAGGGATGTCTGTTGTGTACATGACTGCACACTGGCCCATGTCAGCATGCTGCAATACAGTCCTGAGAGAGAGAGAGGGGGGGGGGGGTAGAGAGAGAGAGAGAGAGAGAAATACATTATATTTCAAAACCCCTTTAAATGCTTAGAAACAACTACAGTATTGTCTACAGTATTGTCTAAGTGTAGCTAATAATGTAAAATGACTTGCTGGACAAGCCAAGGCCATATGTCTGTGTGAGTCTCTGTTCATCTGTAGGCTTTGTAGTGCTGTTTTTTTATGCATTTAAAGTATTCTGTATTTACATGTATGCCGTAAAATTAAAGCATTCATGATTAAATAATTATAAATTACAACATAATTAGCTAACGAGAATTATCAAGCATCCTTCCACTAATAAACAATCTGTGAAATATGTGAGTTGTGTAACTGTCACATGTTGTGTGATGTGTTGCGTGACAGTCACAGATAAGAGTCAGCACAGCTCTTCAGCACAGCACTCGATTGGTTGGAGTTGGCAACCAGCACCTACGTTTTGTCAGATAGGAGACTCATGTGCGTTCCATTGTTGAAGAGTACGCCCACAGTGTTGTCCGACAGCTGATAACCGAAGCCGTATTTGTTGGAGTAGTCCACCCACTTGGTCACCCAGCGCGTGTTACCGCGTCCGCCAGGCTGGGGGAGCTTCTCGGCTGGGGAAGAGCAGGGACTTGTTAATCCCACGGGGGGTTAGAACCAGCTTCTGCCATGAACTGGTTTGGCATGTACAGGCATGTTAGTGTGAAGGCTGGTACCTGTGGGCATGTGTTCCAGGCAGCCGCGCAGGACGCTGGCTACGGCTTCTGCCACGGAGCCAGTGGTACTGTCCTCCAGACCTACGGACCAAACAGTGGCACACTGAGTGCTTGGAGCCGCTAATGAACTGCTATGAGATGAGAAAATAACACTGACTGACTGAGAAACAGTCACTCACGCTCCCTCATACACATACACACACACACACACACACACACACACACACACACACACACACACACACACACACACACACACACACACACACTCTCTTACATTCACTGCTGCTACTGCAGCTCCCCAGGCTGCCTCTGACGATCATGCGGATGGGGTCTCGTGCCTGAGGGTGCCCGTCGGTTGCCTGGGAAACTGGCTTTCCAGCCGGCAGTGACGGAGTACCTTCTTCCTAAAAAGGCAGCGGAAGAGGACCAGGGGAGGGAGAGAATGTGAGGATTACAATTCTCTCTCACATCCGCTCTCCTCCAATACACAGTGTCCTTCAGTTCGACCAGCTAGAGACTGATTCCTTACCTCTGCTGGCTGGATGACGGCTTGTTGGTTAATCGTGGTCATTCGAAGGTCATGGCGGAGTTTGTAGATATCCTCTTCTTCTTTGACTATCTTATCTATTATAAAACAAAAACCATGCTTTAACTTAACTGACCTTGGCCGTGCCACTTAGCAATTTAACGACTTATTTAATAACGTCTTGGTTAGCTTTCAGGGGATGAGTGGGACTTACTGAGGTTCTCATAGTATTTGGCTTTGTCTCTTTTCCCTCCGAAGAGGGCTGCTGCGGCCTTCCGGAAGAAGCTCTTGGCAGGGCTGGAGATGTGGAAGTCTGGGGCAGAGAGGCAGCAGCTGGCCGGGAGTGTCTCTGGCATGAAGCCCTGCGGGGCAGAAAATGACCCGTTCAGGAATGCCGGCGGGCCCTCCATGCCCGAGCGAGGCGTTGTGAGCGGGTCTGCCGGGCACACCCACCTGCGTGAGGAAATCGTGCCGAATGATGTCGTCCAGCCGCGGGCGCTCAGACGGGTTGCGGGCGAGCATGCCGGCAATGAGCTGGCGGGCGGGGAGAGACGTGGTGGTGGGAAGGATGTAGCGAGCCTCCCTGATACACCGATATGTCTCCTTCAGGTTATTGGTCTCAAAAGGAGGCTTGCCAAGAAGCATGGTGTACCTGTGGGATGAAAACACAAGGACACAGGGGTCATGTCCTCTCTGCGCATCTCCTCAGACTGCGCCTGCTTTTGCAGGAAGTTTATCCCTCGTACACCGAGCCTTGAGCACATGTGGCCCAGTTTTTTACTTCACATTCACGTTGTCCACCAAAACGGTGTCACTATTTAGCCTGGAAGGGCGCTAGTGGTGAACCACACGTGAATGTCAGCACTGGCTCTTTTTGCTCCTGCAGCTGATTGGTCCACAGCTGGTGATGGGGCGGGAAGAGAGGAAGAACAAGGTGGGACTCACATGACGCAGCCCAGGGCCCAGACATCAGATTCCCAGCCGTGGCCCTGCTTGTTGAGCACCTCCGGAGACAGGTAGTTAGGAGTGCCGCAAATCGTCCTCCGCCTGTTGCTTGCTGGCTCCAGCTTGGCCGCCAGCCCGAAGTCTCCCACCTTCAGCTCCATGGAGTCGCTCACAAACAGGTTCCCTGAGAAAGGAAAGGAAATTGCCACTGTCTTCAGAGAGGATTTTATAGGACTTTAAATGGGCAGCTGGGAAAAAATGCTACAGCTCATGTGAAACGTGGAGGGAGTGATGCATACCTAGCTTAAGGTCTCGATGAAGGATCTCTTGATCATGGAGGTATTTCAGAGCAGATACCGTCTGCTTGAGGTAATATCTCACCTCGGGTTCTGTTAGTACTTTACGTGTCTTCAGTATGTGAGCCAGTGACTGAACAAAGAAAGCATTGACAAGATGCATTAGCCAATCCCTTCACATACCAACACAGCTATCAATCTCACTGAAAATCCCCTTGCTTCCTTAGCAACATTTTAAACTTTACTTAAATTTAAGTAATGTTGTTAGGGCTACAGTCAATATACACAGAGAAGGAAGTCAAATCTTAAACCAAATATGAAGGCTATGACTCACTCTTCTGCTGCAGTATTCCAGTAGGATATAAATATTATCTTTATCCTCAAAATGATGGTAGAAATGCACGATGTGCTTATGACTCAGCGCTCTGTGCAAATCGATCTCTCTGTTAATCTGTAAAATAATACGACATTTTAGGTCAAAGAAGAGTGAGGAAATGAAATACGTTCACAGCTGTACATCAGTGATTCTCTCACCTTCTCTCGCTGGTGCGGTTTGGATACACGCGCGTGCGGTATTATTTTCGCTGCATAGACTTTGCCTGCGGACAAGTCAGTCAGTTCATAGCACTTGGCGAACCCTCCCTGTGAGACACAAATAATGAATGAGTTTACGGTAATTCAAAACAACACACAAACAACAGTATAGGCATGAAATTATGCTAGGAATATTAAGACATTTCATTCAAAGTTTTATCTAGAGATACATAAATCCTCACCTTTCCTAGAACTTTTCCACGGCAGTAACATTTTCCAGTGGCTGGATCTGTGATAATTCTTGAAGACTCTGTGGTGTTAGGATTCTGATCTTCTTTTTTCCACCGCTGCTCACTAGTTTTATTCTGCTCACACATCCTGTCGTTACTGGCCGGCAGCTCGTGAGAAACAGTCCTCATGGTTTCCATGGCTCGTAGCCGATTCTTGTGCGCGAGCGCTCTATCTGCCGCTTGGTTGCCGCTCCGTTTTTATACAGCGGAATCCGCCCCTTGTCTAGACTCTCAGCACAACGTCATCATATTAAGGAAAAGACCTCACCAGGTAGGCTACGTGCTCTCTCACAAGCCCTTTCGCAAACAGACGTACGTGTCGTGTCCAAAAATAATACTGCATGAAACGCATTCTTCTGTATGCTTTTTATGGGTATATTTCCAGTTCATATCTAGTTCATTAAGGGGAAAGCAAAAAACCTAACTACAACTTATTGTCCCTCCAATCATTGGGTATAAAACTATGGCAGATTGATTAGGTTGTACTTGAGTTTTAACCGAGAAATTATAAATCTTAAATTCTTAAAACAGTAACAATAAAGGTCAGTTTTACGCAAGCGCTAGAGCGTCACCTAGTGGTTAATCACGTACTGTTATAGGAGCTGCAGTAAGTTTTGTCTTGGAAGCTGTATATCCTACTATTCAATATCTTCGGGAGGGCATTTAAAAAAAAGTTTTGTAATTTGTCAGTGTGCTTCGAACTTACTGTTGTTGAAAAGCAATAAACGTTAGTTTTAATTTGACAGATTCTGATTCTGTGACTGCAGGTTATACTCTGGACCCAGGTGTCCCCAGAAAGAAAAGAAGCTTCTGCTAGACCCACTGGTGGTATGGTCAATGTGGAGGGGGCCACAGCTTCGGCTCGACCCACTGGTGGTATGGTCCATGTGTAGAGGGCCACAGCTTCAGCTCGACCCACTGGTTGTATGGTCCATGTGTAGAGGGCCACAGCTTCAGCTCAACCCACTGGTGGTATGGTCCATGGGGAGGTGGTAGACTGGGTGTCCCTGGACGTGGTGCACCCACTGGCTCTCTCCCAGGTTAAGGTATGCCTTTGGCAATACAGTGTGCGGTATGGGAACGGTGGAATTAGGTGGGGTGAGGGTGGTGTGCATTGGAGAGGGATGGAGTTAGGTGGCGTGTGGGAGGTACAAGCTCACTATAGCTATGATCACTTCAGATAGGGAATGTATGGCTTTTTATTTCACACATTACCTAACAATTTCACAGTTATGGACTCATTCTGACTCCAAAGTCTACAATTTCCTTTCACCCTCATCATGCAGCACAGGTGCGATGGCAGTGTGTGAGTGTTTGAGTCAGCGAGTTTTACATAACAGAAAGGGTAGTGTTGGTTTTCACACTGCGACACAATTGCAGTACACATATTAAAGGCACAGTCGGAACTGAACTAGAACTTGAGCCATTACAGTCCTCGTGAATGTATAAGTACACGTTTGGCATGGGGGAAAACATTGCACAAGCCTTAAAGGGGCTGCTTTGCGTCTCGCTGGAGCTCATTTTGCCATTCTGCGAACCACAGCCATGTCGTAGGCCCAGGCCTGGTCCAGCCCGTGCCCTTCCGATGCTGCCACGGGCCAGCCAGGGAACGGGAAACGGCAGGCAATCACGCGGGCATCATCCGCCAACTCCTCCATCAGCTTTCTGCCTAGGACCTCCATCTGGAACAGAATCAGTGAAATGTAAAATACATAGAACCCTCCGCATGTGTCACCCGCTGTGACTGATCACCCAGATGCCACTATCGATGCGTAGATTCATTTTTGGCAGATAGCTTTGTTATTTTAAATTCAATTTAAAAAGTGAGAATCCAATGCATCTTCTTCCACATACCACTCCAGGTGCCAAGAAAACTGTCACATTCTTGTATCCAGACAAATTGGTCTGTAAGATATAATGTGTAAAAGATAAATGATATGTGGTGTTTGGACTCTGCTTTCAAGCACACTTGAGTTTAATATAAACAATAATATTTGAAGACTAAATTACACCTGTATTTTGAGAATCATAAAGGAATAACATGATTTTTTAGTCTCCCATCTCAAAGGACCATAAGACACTGGCTGCTCTGTTATGTTTTGGCCTGCTCCGTGTTATCTGTATAACTATTTCCTGCTCAGGAAAACCAACCAAAGGTCTAGAGTTGATTCTAGATGTACTGTTTGCATCTAGAGGCATTTGTTGTTGTCTCATCACAAACATCACAACACTGGAAAATTGAAGTACTTTTCCACTAACAAAAACATGAACTGTGTGAATACTGCTTGGTACATTGTTAAGCAGCAATGATGCATTGGTTTAGCAAGATAAATAAATACTTTTGAGAATTAAGAAAAATTACTGAAATCAATCTTTATCAATTTTCCTTAATTCTCAAAAGTGAGGATGTAAACATAAATGGGACAAAGTTTGCTATAAAGGGAAGAAAACACTGCCTGACTGCAAACAATTTATCACAGTCTACAAATGTCTGGTAAGCTTCGAAAAGACATCCTTCAGGTTTCTGTAAACAATTTGCAAAGTCTTATATACTGATGACAACATCTGGACCAGAATAACCAATTGAAGAAAAGTGCAAAAAAACATTGTTCGCAAAGCATACTGCCTCATCTGTGATCAGTGTGGATGTCTGCCCCTGGAAATAGCGCAGTTTTTAATGTTGATGACACTGTAGAAACAAGACTTATGATATATTTAGTATAAACCAACCCATACAAAATAAAGAAGGCTTGAAAAGAAGCCAATATTCTGTACATTACAAATGTTCATATTTTTTAAAACCAAAATAAATAAATGTAAAAGAGAACAATATTTCTAAAGTACCTTCCAGAAGTCCTCGTTCACAAATCTTGCTGCAGTGGTTGGAATTCCCATCCACAAAGCTCTCCCTTTGGCATAGCCTATCAGGATGGAGTTAATTTCAAACCCAGTACACGGGAAACCCAATGAGGATGCAGCAAAGACCTATGTAAAAATGTAAAATATGAGCAAAGGAATGTATCTACTGAATGTACCTACACATACTCCTTGCCACAATTCTTCCAACTTAATTCAAAACTTAACAACACCACTAAAGTAAACTGATTTAAAAGTCTATAATTAAAAGTCTATAAAATGATCAGGAAGTACAAGACAGTATTTATTCAACTGCCCAATGACTCCATAGTGTCATTAGCTTCAAATGTTGTAAGGTGAAGTTAAAATGGCCCACACTGTTTCGTTATGCTCAGAGTTTGAATGGACATTCTCTGGGTTGCCATTCACTGAAGAAATGCAAATGATTTTCACTTCACTGTTACCATGTTGTCAATCAAAACTTGTTCTCACAAACAAAGGAGCAGAGCAACAGCTCTTCTAAGAATTTTTCCTCTGAACATGGTGAACAGCTAAAGAAATGTACATGCTGGAAGGGTTACAAATGTGCAGAAAAAAATGTGACAAGGGAATCAATTATACCCAGCTGAGTAAAAACTTGCTGGGTCTAATGAATTTGATACACTAGTGCCTCGGTTGTAAAATGATTTGTTGAAATAGTTTTAAGTCTGGGTCTACTAACTACTAGCAATGAGAAGGACTTCAAATCAACACTTAAATCAGCCACACAGTAATGATTAAAGATAAAACAACGCCCCCTAGTGTTTACATATACATGTACTATGCTTTCCATAGGATTAAATACATGTTTTGATTTCAAGATAACATCATTAATTTTTTTAATTATTTATTTACAGCTGGCAGCTTGCCAAATAAAAAAATACAGGTTAAATATCAGTTACACTGTTTCTCTGGTAACAGCATTTTAATTTCCATGCCCACAACAGGTTTCGGTACAACGCCAGATGTTCATTTATTAGTAATGATGATTCATTGCACTGGATGAAGAAACTTCATGGGAAACCCTATAAGCTTTGCTTATTTGATGCTTGTCCACCACGACGGCGCTGCACTGGTCTCATGATTAACCCAGGCCTTCTGCGCTGGATCACGTGCTCTGCTGCGGAAGAACCTATGTGCACAATGTCAGCTCCATTCTACATTATATGCTCACTGTACATCACATTACTGCAGGAATGTAGGACTTGACCAGGTTCCGTATCCTCTGTGGAACGTTGAAACGAGTTAAAATAACATTTTACATTATTGCAATTCAAGTTTTATCTGTAATTTTTACCAAGGATATTTGATATGTACTATAAGTTACACTAATACTATAATTTGCAAGTTGAACTCCTTGTTCAATGAGGTAAAGGACAAAGAGACTTCTAAGAGGTACAAAGGCAGCATCTATGCATATATGGTATTATGTGTTATATTGTGTTAAAAGCACCTAACACGGAGGCCAAATTTTATTACTGGGTTTAGTAACAGTCAAAAAAGTGCATTTTCAAATAAGGTAAAAGCTTTTCAACAAATAAACAAACAAAACCCTTGTTCTAAATGCTTCAATACGGGTGGTTACTTCTGGAATTATCTCTCACCAGTCTCCCATCTCCAGAGCCTAAGTCTGCCAGACAGCCGGATCTGGACTGTAGGAGTCTCAGGACGTTCCGCGTCTGTGTGCCGCTTGAGGGTAAATATGGCACCTGTGTGGTACGGACAACAGCAAGCTTGTAAGCGCAGACCGTGCGACTGGGATGATGGATAATGCCGGAAATCCTACACAGACAAAATCAGGGCACGTGGGTTCCAGTTGTGCAGGTGATGTTTTCTAGGTTAGAGCCCTGTACCTTCAAAGGTTTTGGCACTTTTCGAAAGCCAGGGAGTGCAAATACTGTCCAAAGCCCGTATAAGCCAATGAGAAAGGCCCCGGAGGCAGCCGTAACTATCGGCCTGTCCTGAGTATGATGGGAAAATTGGGAATTGCTATCCTGAAGGATGACCTCGATGGAATCCTCCATGATCAACCCCTAAAACCTATTCAAACCCAAAAAATGTTCAAACAGAAATGATCACACAACACATCAGTTATACGATGTAAATAGATAAGAATCTCAAACCTCAGAATATGTAATTTATATAAACCCAAGTCATTTATCAGTGGTTCAGTAATTTATCACTATAAACTACTGTTTATTTCATGCATAAGGCATAAGCCTCTACTTACCCAAGATCTGTCTATTTCAGATCGTCACACTAAACAAACCAAAGGTAAGGCCTTAGTAAGCTGCCTTTTCTTGAAGTACTAACAAAACACCATTTTAAATCATTTTTATCACTATAGACTTTTAGAGAGGTGGAATAACATCCTAAAACACTATTACACTATGATTTAGTTGTATAAATGGGTTAAATGTATAATATTTTAATGTATTTGTAAAAAAACCAAAACAACAAAAAAAAAACAACAACAACAACAAAAAAACAAACAAATAAACAAAAAAACGTCCAAGAACACGATATAAGCTTTAACGGGAAACGTAAAGTTGGTTATTGACCCTGCGAGGAACGCAAGGATTCCCCCGGCGCAATAGTGAACATATTTGTCCACCTTTTTATCCAGCAGGGGGCACGAGTCACCGTTTTATGCTCTCGCAAAACGTTCTAGAAAATGTTGTACTTTGTTGACAACTCAGACACTTCAGAATTACTGCAAATCTGGACTACCTGCACGAAATTTATCACAGGAAACCACTCAGTTGAACATAAAACGACTGGTTTAGTAGCCTGTAAATGCATAGCTGTATATGCTACCCCATTACTGTTGAATTTATCTGAACGCAACAGATATTTTGTTATCCCAGCCTAAATATATACGAAAGATGCATGTCAGTTAGAGTACATTATCTCCCGAAAACGTTTCACAAACTCACGTCTTACATGACCTACCTGAAAACAACGTGTTTCCCACGGACGTCATACTAAGTGGGATATCTGACCACGCACCAATCGGACTGGAGCAGTGGGTATATGTCCTCACATAACCTACTGCGTAACTTCCTCAACTCTAGGGGAAGGAATTTACTGAATAGGCTACTGGTAATATACAGGGCAGTGACTAGCAAACTCTTTTTCGTCTGCGAGTATACGTAAAACTGTACTCTTAAACATGGACGTACACTGCCTCTAGTGGTATACCCATATTATAAATAGTACAACGGCCAAATGTGGTAAAGGATAACATTTTTGCTTAAATTTGCGAGTCTGAGGGCGATAACAGTAATGCTAACAAATCACAGAAAAGATCATTTTTTGTGGACGTCTGCATGCAATAATTATTAATCCGCGAAACTACATTAGCAAAAATGCTGCAAATAATTTTGCTAAGAATTTACATACTATTCTACCCTTTATAATAGCACTTACACTTATCTCCATTCTTTCCCAAGATTTATTTTTTAATCTCGCCAGATTAGTAGCCCGTTTTATACAGTTTATACAGCAAATGTTGCGCTTTAAGTTTTACAGCCTGTTGCTTACAGGGCTAATTTTGATTATGTAAGAGCAGCTTGTGGAGCAATACGCCCGCAGCGACAGCTCGCGCTGAAGCTAAAGCGCAAACAACCGCCTCATCTCTGCCACCGTCTGTTCCGTTCAAAGAGGACACTCGCATTGCACAAAAGACGCGGATCTGGCTTAACAGAATGGGTGGAGAGAGCGGGGCAGTGACGTGCGCAGCTAGCATCATAGCGTTTAAGATTTATTTCAGAAGCGGACTCCACCTCGCCAAATAAACTGGTTAAGAAAGAGATCTGTTTTTAAGCCATCTTCAAAGATATGGATTTATATGGCAAGGTAAGAGAGCTAAATGTGTGTTTGGAAACGGGGGCGTTGGAGTATTAAAAAGGAACAACAGATACTTGTTCATTAAATATTGTAATATATATTTTTGTTTGTTTGTCTGTTTTTCGGTCATAATTTGAATGCTTTAACAATTCAGCAGGTGTTTCTTTTCAGAAAGTGAGGGTAAAACACTCAGAAACAATTTCTGTACGGTTACGTAAAACTAATGCGAATTAACCAGGACCTTAATACTGTGTAGCCTATAGTTAGTCGTGGTGAAATATATTTTTAATTTTCCTACTAAAGAATTTCCTCGGCTATCGTCGAAAGCGCATGTTCCTTTAAAAATACGCTCAGTGAAATGAACAGCTCTGTGGTGCTGAGCCCGTCGCACCGGCTCTTGGCGAAGTTGCCAGCATTCACAGTCTCTATAATTTATGTAGGGCTCCGCATACGAAATTGTGTCTAGTTACATTGCGTGAAAATCCAAATGATTAACTTTCTTCCGTTTCTTCTGGTTTTTCTGTAGATGGCGGTCGCTCAAGATGGCAAACAGAAAGAGAACTCTGATCAAAACTTCGATTACATGTTCAAGCTTTTAATAATCGGAAACAGCAGCGTGGGGAAGACATCTTTTCTTTTCCGTTATGCCGATGATGCTTTCACGTCGGCCTTTGTCAGTACTGTGGGTATTGACTTCAGAGTCAAAACCGTGTACAAGAACGACAAAAGAATCAAACTGCAGATCTGGGTAAGCCACTTTGACTATGTGCCTCGGTCTGATTTCTGTTCTTTATCTAAAAAACGAAAGTGATGTAGGCAAACTACAAGTACATATTTATCAACATATCCATATGTCCATAGTGTCAATATATCCATCCATCTATCCATCCATCCATCTATCCATCCATCTTTGTTATTTTATTCTAAAAGTGCACTGTTTTATAATTTACCTATTAAAATGAAGAGAATGTACCTCCAGTTCTCAAACAACAATGACATGACATGTAAAGCCAGTAGGAATAATACAGAATGACAGAATGGCAGTAGGTCAGAAGTATGATCCCTACTGCCACAACAGGTGGAACAAGGAACAAGGGGGCTGTGGAGAACTATGGAGAACTATGGAGAACTGTGGAGAACTGTGGAGAGCTGTGGAGAACACTGTGGAGAACTGTGGAGAGGCTTACAAGCATCTCCTGCAGATGGTCATTTCTAGGCTTCGCGTCGCTTTATCACCCACACGGCTTGCAAACTGCCGCGTGTGTTAGATCAACCCAGTCTGTCTCTTTTTCAGGGATTTCACTGCTGAAGACAGATCAGTTCTTCTTTAATGGGTGCCCCATATTCACTCTCATGGCCTGCTATGGTTATTAGCCCAAGTGAAGCTTGGAATTGTCCTCACCTGGAATGATTAAGTTCTTCCCACACTAAATTGCTAAATCATTCGGTGAATCCGCCATGAACATCCCTTTTAGGTTCTCCGGCTAAGACTCGTTTACTCTGTGTCCAGGAAACCAGCCCTTCAGGTTTATCAGCCTACTGTAACTCAGCTCAATTTCCTGCTTTACTGAGGTAGCAAGGCCAAAACAAACAAAAATGCTATGTACATCTTTTGCAAGGCCAGAAGCAGTATGGCACTGGTAATACAGAGGTTAAGGTCTGTGAACTCTTTTTTTATGATCTACATAGATAATTTGTACTCAGTTAAGTACACATATGGAAATCCACAATTGAACAGCTATGTACTAAAGAAGCTGTACATTATAAAAAGAACCAGCAGGCTAAGAATGGCAGGCCATGATGGGTTGTTTCAGCTGTTTTTAGCTAAGGGTCACTCTTCTCTGCCTTCAGGACACGGCCGGTCAGGAGCGCTACAGAACCATCACCACAGCCTACTACCGCGGGGCTATGGGATTCATCCTCATGTACGACATCACCAATGAGGAGTCCTTTGCAGCTGTGCAGGACTGGTGAGCAGAACAAGCAGCCCAAATGGCCCAAACAACACAAACGGTCGGGTTTGCACAAATTGCCCAGCCCACACCTTTGCACAGGCCCACTGATGCCTTCTGGTTTTGTACACGCTTTTGGAAGAGCGTTAGGTTGTAACTGTGTGAACAGCACTGGTATAGAGGTAATAGCCAAACCCTAGCTGTTTTGAATGCTACGTGCTAGGTATTGTTTGGAGATAAGCAGAGCTGGTAAGAGCTATCATTTGCTTGATGGTGCAATGCACACACACAGGCTACTGGGGATGAAAGTCAGAAGTTCTGCTCGGACTGGCTGTTTTTGTTGGTTTTCCAGCAAGTTTCTAACCCACTACTAGTGGGATTGTTTTTGGTGGACCAGCCACAACCCAGCAATCCAACATGTGACAGGAACGTGTGTTAAAAATTTTGAGCAACATTGCTATGCACGATACACTCATACCAGTGAACAACCAATGACATAGCACTACCATATCAGTGTCACTACAGTGTCAAGAATGGTCCACCACCCAATTAATATCCAGACTGCAGTGGTCCTAAGGAGCAGGGTACAATGGAAAATTGTTTATTGTAACAGATGGACTACAGTAATAAAGTGCCACACAGGTGGGATGCTGGGCATTTCTAATAATAATGGAGCTTATGAATGGTACGTTAAGCTCTCTCTGGTAAAAGATGCACCAATGGGAATATCGAAATATAAAGACTGCCTACTCTAATATCACTAACTCCAATAGCTGATAACTGCTCTAATAAGCAGTGAAGTGTCTGTTTACCAGCTGGGTGCCTGCTTTGTGTCCTGTCTTAGGTCGACCCAAATTAAGACCTACTCCTGGGACAATTCCCAGGTGATCCTGGTTGGAAATAAATGTGATATGGAGGAGGAGAGGATCGTCTCTGTGGACAGTGGAAGACTACTGGCAGAGCAGCTGGGTGAGAGAAACCATCCGTCGGTGGTGGTGCAGCCTCTGAAGTGAGAGAAATGCACGTGAAATTCAGCAGTAGAAGGACCATATATTTCTATGCTACTGGATGAAGAATCCAAAGCTACAATCTCAAACCTCCTCTGTGTCAGCACAGACTAAATATGAGTTAGGAAGAAAAAAACTTATTCCTCCAGCAGTTTTTTGTCTTAAAAGTTGTTTGACCATTCAAGTTGTAATTTCTAATTGTTCATCAGAGTAATATTTTGAACACATTAAAAAACTCATTTCCTCTCTCTCCATTTCTTTCTCTCTCTCTCTCCATCTTTCTCTCTCTCTCTCTCTCTCAGGTTTTGAGTTCTTTGAGACGAGTGCCAAAGACAACATCAACGTCAAGCAGACCTTCGAGCGCTTGGTGGACATTATCTGTGATAAAATGGCTGACAGCCTTGATACTGACCCTGCTGTAAGCACAGGAACACTTACAACCAGACTGACCGACAACCCCACACCCCCCCAGCAGTCAGACTGTAGCTGCTAGCTGATAGGCTGTGTGTGTGTGTGTGTGTGTTGCTCTTATACTGTTGCCAAGCTCCTGATGCATAAATACACCAGGTCAAACTGTAGGCTGCCTGTAAACGCTTACATTTAATTCTGGAATATCTTTGGGCCAGTTTTCCAGAAAGAGACTTAGACTAAACCTAAGATCAGGACTGGATTTTTGATGTGGAGTCGTGAGTTTGAATTTCTGTTTCTAGTGAAGCTGACCAGTGAGAAGGTGACTAACTGTAAGGTACTGTGAGGTTGTGCCAAAATATCAGTATGAGCAGTTGCCTGTCTGATAAGCCATTTTGATAAACACTATTCTGCCACACTACTGGCCTTCTATTATGCACTGAGGTGTCGATGATCCTGTATATTTCCTTGTAGAGAAGAAGACGTGCGCTGAACCCAGCAGTGTAGTGTTTATTCCCACTTGACTCAGGGGAATTATGTTCATACTGCTTTCTTTCCACCTAATGCACTGTATGTGTATGTAACTATTAAGCTTTTGTTTAACTTAATGAATGCATATTGTATTTCATACTGTATTCCACATTCACTGATGATTGGTTATATGACATGCGCCACAATGTGTGGAAAAACCTACAAAATAAGAGCTGATGAATAAATGTGGTCCCATAAGCTTATCATTTTTTTCACTTTGAGCATTTTTATTTTTGAGAGTATGTTGCCATGTTGCAATTATGGATTATGAGGGTCAAGACAAGGAATCTTATGAATCTAAATATAGAAGACAAAATAAGAGCCACAGAAGTATGCTGAGTCAACCCATGCTTTTGTTTATTCTGGTGCATATAAAACATTTTTTATTTGATTTTAACATTTTTTTTACAGAAGATTTATTCTACAGTTCTATCCAATAGACTGCCATAAATAAGGAATCCAATAAACAACTACATTGTCTTGTGAAACCTCCAGACATTGGCATTCAAGTCACATAACAAAAAAATAGTTATCGCTAAATATCTTTTTTAGCTTTTCTTATGATGTAAAAAGATGGTGCAAAAAGAAAAAGGTCCACTAATTCTATCCTTACAGGGTAATTGGGAATCTACAGTATACGTGTCGAAATTAGTCTCCATGGGTAGGAATGGAGTTTATAAACATTCCAACCCTTTATCAAAACAAACAAACAAACAAATAATCCTAATGTTCTCAATGGAAATGTTAGAATTTTTTTATATTGCATGTTCTACAGATGCCAGTAAAGACTGTATACTGGTAATGTTTAGCATGATACTTGTGTTACAGTAAAACAAAGGCAACAAAGACGAGATGGAGACTAATGTGCTGCTCTTAGACAGATAAAGCTCAGACTCATCCAGTCTCCTTACTGTATCAGAACAAAAAACTTCCCACAGAGCTACATCTTCCCCATGTGGCTTTGGCTCACATTCATATATCACATATTTCCAGACACTTTGACACTTTGCATAAACATCCCGATCTGATAAGGTTAAAAAAAGAATGAAAGAAAGAATGACATACTTCGGAGTCTTAAAAAAAGTCATCAGATCCTCAGTAACACAGGTCACCCCCCCCCCAATTACTGGCATGCTTTACTTTATCTGCCAACATAACTAAAATCTGCTCACAACTAAAGCAAAAGTCTATTTTGAAGGAGAATATTTATGCCTTATGTTTAAAACAAGAAACAACAACAACAACAACAACAACAACAACAATAATAATAATAATAATAATAATAACAATAATAAAAATATTAAACTACTTAAAGGTCAATTTCCAGCCAGTAGTTTCTTTTAGTGCAGCAAGAAGGTATAAACCCTAAATGAGAAGCTTTATCAAGGCACACACCTCTGGCTAAGGGACTGCTATTGTCTTTAAAGAAAAATAAATGACAATAATTTGGATTTTTCCACCTCCCCACACAAAACAATCTCTTAGGCGATGTTTATAAATGGGTTCTTTAGATACTGAATAAGAATAATAAACATTCTCTCAATAAGAGGTTCCATAATACAGCAACACCATCACCATTAGGGATGATATAATCATTTATAACATGGTAAGAACAACAACAACATGTACTGTACAGCACAATAAATACATGTCTGTAAACAGAGAGAAATGAGAATTACCAGTTGGGTAATTGGGAAATGATTGCGAGGAAAAACTTGACAATGAGAAAGAAGATGTTTAACAACCCAAAACGAAATAGACTGAAGGGCTTTTGAACGGCAAGGTCATCATACTTCATTTTATACCGACTGTGTGTAATTACTGCATACATAATTCAAAACAAATTTAGGTATGTTCACCCATAAGCCAGTAAATCTGATGCTACGGTGTGACTAGAGAACTTCGATATGCTACAAGCGCATTAAAGAATTCTGGACTAAAATAAAATAAATAATCAGTTGCAACCTAACGGCAAAACACCCTGAACAGGTGTGTTGGTGCCGCAGTGCACCTGGCCGACCTGGCGCAGACCTCCGCAGA
>JAOXYF010000022.1:8970847-8989130 GCA_028565775.1 Sternarchorhynchus goeldii
TCTATCTATCTATCTATCTATCTATCTATCTATCTATCTATCTATCTATCTATCTATCTATCTATCTATCTATTTCATTCGTTCTCTCTCTCACTCTTTCTTCATCTCTGGCTTTGTCTTTCACATGCAAGCACTCAAAGGGCCTCGGTTTTACCTTTATGTATCCCCAAGAAACTGTTAGTAAATAATTTGCTTCAGGCATTTTGAGAATCCAGCCAGTCCTTATGACAGAAAAAATCACGAGGCCTAGATGCAGACCAAAAAAAGAATATCACCCATCAACAGCTCGGCACGTCGCGACTCAAATATCCCTCCTAGCAGGTCCTTCCTCCGATGATCACAGTAAGTCAGACCACAACACGGCCCCTGCATTCCTGCAAACCTCCGAGACATCGCCGCTCAATGCAAAGTCTGCCGTAACGCGTCCAGCCCGACCACATTCCGTCGAAGTCTAAAGGGAAAGCGAGCGGGCGCCACTCTGGTCTGCCAGCATCTCTCTGAGCACACTGCTCCTTGCATCACACCGACTCCAAAACGGCTCGTGGCTGGGAGGGAGAAAAGCCTCCGTCAACAGCTTCCAAAAAAGGGTCTGTTTCACACAGTCGTTCAGGTGAGAGCAGCTCTGACTGGCCCCCACCCGCTCACTTGTGCTCTGCCAATCAGACACAGCCCAGAGATAAGGCTTAGCTCATCGCTTCAGGTGATTGGTGAGACTGGGCTCATATGCAAATCGACTGGGAGGGTTCCGGTTCTCCAGCAGGCCCTGCCCCACCCCCTCCTCACCCCCCACCAACTCACTCTCTTTTCTTTTTGTAGAGCTGGAGAGAGGAGTGCAATCCCACAGTTAAAGGACTGGGGAGTACTGCATGTGGGAGACGTGTGTAAGTGTTGGTCACAGGAAGGTGTTCTGTATGACACGATTTATTAAAGTAGCCATTGTCTGATCACAAGTAATAAAAGCTTTCAGTGGGAGGGAACATTTACAAGTTTGTCTCTTGTGGAGCGAGTGAAGTGCATATGTGAGACACCCAAAGACTCTGCAAACTGGTAGCCCTTCAACAAAGCAAAGATGACACACAGCAGTGTTTCCCTGGTTAAAGTCTGACTGATTTTCAAGCCACTCTCTTTACTTCCAATTTCCGATACGTTTGTTCATTTTAATAGATAACATTTAATATTTCATTTTTAATAGTTCATTTTTAGATGCATTATTGTCCGAAACAATGACCAAACCACAGTGAAGCCCTGCACAGTGGGAGTTCTGACACCTTTGTTTACAAACAATGCAAAAGCAGAGTTTTTCGTTGATGTTCTTGTTGACCCCAATGGTTTCACACGCTGTGCCACTGAGAATAACTTCCTCCTCCCTCAGGAGATTTTCTCCACTATTAACAACATTCTCCGAGGACCTATTTTCTGACTGAAACCCAGAATCAAATAATTACAGTAGGGTAATTACAGTAGTGGTAAGAAATCATCAAAATATTATTGTATTAAACACTGCATTAGAAGGTTATGTGTACAGTGTTGCCCACCGTATTTTATCAGTATTTTCTGATGTAATGTTTTTAAATATTTTAGTACAATAAAAATATTTTATTCTTACTTTTTTCATCACTAATGATGAAAAATGCAATATTATGAGAATCTGGATCTATATTGAGATATGAATCATATCACATGTACTGATATACTGCCTGACACTTACAGTCCAACTTGTATGATTAGTTCAACATCCCACATAGGTCAGGATTATTAATGAAGGCAGTGATAGTGTGCGTAGGTCTCTCTGTGGAAGAGTGGGCAAAGCAGGGAGAGACCACACAACACGGCCTGGGATTGTTTCACACCCATGCTCCCTCGGAGACAGTGGTGAGATGCTGCTTCATTTACAGCTTAGCTGGAGCAGATGAGCCCACCGGCATTGGCCTAGGAAGGCTATGGTGTGTGTGTGTGTGTGTGTGTGTTTCTATTGTTGGTACATCTGGAAGGTGCTAACACACTCACTCTTGGTGGGAAAAGAGGGAAAAAATAGGTAGATGTCACACAATTTTTAGCTGTGATTTCTCAGTAAATGTGTTTTCTTTCTTTCTTTTTTTTTTTTACTGAGACTTAAATAGAAACTCTGTTTGGAACGTGTGCCACGAGTCAGAAAATAGACCTCACAAAGCACAAAGAGTCTCTGTGGCTGAGGATGAGTGAATTTTTCAATGAATGATCACATCTGCCTCTTCTGAACACTGACCAGTCGCTTCGTTAGAAAAGCCTTTTAATTACAAAAAGCTTGTATGTGCACAGCCAAAGTCTTTGGTCTAACTGTTGCCATGCACATTGTGTATTTAGCTCTTTATAAATCTCAGATTCCGGCCAAACGATGGCTGTTAACTGGATAATCCAGCAGGGTCATATAAAACCCCCAACCGCCACACCCTACCAGCACACACCATGTTGACCTGGGAATAATCTATCATCCAAATAATGCCAAGACATCACTGGGCAAAAGATATGTGTTTTTAACAAAAGAATACTATTAAACAAATATTAGTAAATAATAATTAAACAATAATAATAAATTAATAAATATTCATAAAAAACAGGTAAGTAAAATCCTTTTTAAGTGTTTAGTCACTAAAGTTACTCTTTCTGAGAAACTGATTTATTCGATAGTTTTTTGGTGCATCCTCAGCATTTTATCTGGAATGTTCTCCATGTTGCTTTTCTATAAAGATCTTTAACAGCTCCATAAAGGCTAACAATAAATAACCCTGTACTGAAAACTATACACATTAATGTCCATTGCCCAGGGTATTATTATTATTATTATTATTATTATTATTATTATCCTTTAATTAAACAAAAAGTAGTAATGTAAACAATTACTAATTATTGAACATCTTTTGTACAACATAAACAAAATCTGAAAGAATAATACTCTTTTTGATTTTACCACTTGTGTTCTTGACTTTATACATTTACTCACAAAACAAAAAACAATATGTACTGGGAGTGATCTTCTAAAGCAGTTTTTCATGTTGTGGACCACCACTGCTGGTGGGCTTGACTAACAAAGGGAGCTGACAGGCCTTGTGTGTTACCATGGAAACGGGGGCTGGGGGCGGGGGGGGAGCGACACACGGTTGCAGCTGAGGGAGAAAACAACAAGACGCGAACATTCGGTGCTTTACCTCCGTCAGCATGGCTGGTGTGGCCTGGCCTCTGTGCTGGCAGTGGCAGGTGGAGGGTGTGTGGTGCCCTGGGGTAGTTGGATGGAAGGAGGAGGCTCGTTAGCATGCCACACGGGTGCTCGAGCTTTGACGGAGGCTGGGAGCATGCTCAGTGCGGAGCAGGGCGACGTGTGCCGTCGCCACGACTGTGAACGTTTGGGGTGGGGGGTGGGGATCACAGCTATGGGCGCGTGACGCAAACTGGAAGCAGTTTGGCAGGGCCGTGGAATTCGCCCGCCGCCGTTACCGAAGGAACCCGTTGTCTGCTGGAGCACGTGTGCACGACACCGCCGGGAAAAGGTGTCACCAGGCACTGCACGTATGCAAGGTCAAAAACCAGACACAGATCACAGAGGATGTGAGAAAAATGGGTTTCACTGGCACTGTGAGCTGATTAATAAGGAAATGCTAACAAGCATGAAACAGTGAAGTTTGTGGGACAGTGATGTGTAAAGAGCTTCACGCCTAACCCACAAACCCAAGAGTCAGACCCAAACACAAACACAAGCAAAGGCACAGCTACCTTCTGGGCCTGAGCTCCTAAAGCTCCAAAGTCACTCAGTCACTGTTGTAGGACTGGGTTACCAAAACCACAGTCAGCCTCAATCTCCACCACATCCAGCCACAGCCAACCTCAAACTCAATTACAACCAACCACAGCCAACCTCAAACATTATTACGACCCACCACAGCCAACCTCAAACACCATTATAACCAACCACAGCCAACCTCAAACATTATTACGAACCACCACAGCCAACCTCAAACTCCATTATAACCAACCACAGCTAAACTCGAACTTCCTTACAAAACAGGTGCTGCTCTTACCTTATTGGAGGCCATCTCGCTGACCGAGTGCCTGGTCTGCAGAGTCTCCAGCTGGTCCAGGCACCAGTCCAGCTCCTCCAGGGTCTCGGTGGCCAGCTTCTGGTAGGCCTCCTCTGAAGGGAGAGAGTGGAGCGAGGGGTCAGTTCGGCGGCGCTTCAGAGGACTAGCCGAGGCTCCGAGCAGAGGGCCCAGGCTGCCGTAGAGCGCCATGTTGGGGTATCCCGACCGGAAGCATGGGTGGTGTTTCATGCTGTGCTCCGGCCCTCCAGGATGAACTTCAGCGGGCTCTGAACATGAGCCAAAAGTCCCAACAAAAACAAATCCAGATAGCAGGAAGCAGGGGAACCTCGGGCCGAGGCTCCGAGAGAATGTCGCACGGTGATAGTCCCAGTGCTGGGGTGCAGTCACAGGCCAGGGTCAAAAACTCAGGAGAGCTGTCTGTCCTTGGACGCTACGCACAAAGGGAGACAAACACAGACACGCAGAGACAACAGGGGAACACACGCTCACACCCGCTCTCGCACACACACGCACGCATGCGCGCCGACTGCCTGACGGTGACCGATCCAGTGATCAAAGGTGCAGTGTGCCGTTAAGCATGGAGAGAAGGTCCGAGTGGTGAGAGCGAGTGGCCGAGCGGCTGGGCTGCGGGTGGCCACATCCCCCCCCCCGCGGCTCGGACGCGCCTCAGCGTGCGGAGCCCTGCGCCGGGGCTCCATCAGCACCAGCCTGGAACATGATGCTCCAGCAGTGTAGCCTCACGTGCTGCGCGGTGCCCACGGCAACAGATGACTGGGCTCTCGTCCGTCTCTAAGGACTCCAGCACAAACGGACGACAAAGAGCCGCAAAATAAATAAATAAATGAATGAATGAAATAAATAAATAGATAGAGAGTGGTAAAACCGGAGGATAAAAGCTTGTCTGCTGTGTGTGTTTTCCTCCGGAGCACAGCGGATGCCCTGCGTGTGCGGGGGGCTGGGGGGTGTGTGTGTGTGGGGGGGGGAGGCGTAGCGCGTCGCTAGCCGAACGTGAGCTCAGCTTCCCCCCGAAACACAAGCCTCAAGGCTGCCAGTGCTGCGTTGTGGAAGCAGCGGGAGGGCTGCAGCCAAACTGTGGCCCAGACTCCGCGGCAACTGGATCGGGAGCACGGAGAGAAATGCACGAAGAATTTCCTACTGCAGGCCCTGTGCACTGCACTCTGGCTGTGGAGTCAGGACTGTAGCAAGCCTTTCACATATGAAGCAACATCAAAAAACAACATGATGTTAAATCAAATATCATATTGAGACAAAAACATTGTTTTAGTTATATAGTTTGGCGTTATAAATGATCATAAATCATAAAGGTCATAAACTAACTGCCTGCCTATGCAGTCAATCAAAATGTACTGTAATACACTGTGTGTATAGTGTGACTGTAAACAACCAGTGTGATCGAGTCCTTAATGAGCCTGTCCTGGCCTGTAACCAGCAGAGGGTGGCTGACACAGACCTGTGCACCAGGTGCTTAGAGATATCCAACACAACTCGACACAAGTCAATACAACTCATCTCTGTAGATGCAATCTCACACACAACTCAGTATGGCACGCAAATGTAAGACAGCTGTAGTGAAAAACGTCTTGCATAATACAGATCCTGTTCAAGAATTTCAATGAAATTCACCGATTTCCCCTCTGATTAAATTGGCAAGTATAATAAGAACAGTTAATGATGTCAAAACAGTACCACGTAATAAAACCAAAATGTGTTTCACATTTTGTTACTAATCCGTTAGGCTATTCTATTCTATTGAAGTCTTGGCCTAGAATTCAGAATGAATTTCTTTTCATTAAGTCTAAACTGTATGACAAGTCATTTCTATTCAGGACTAATGAAAGTGTGGCAGGTTTTGTAACTCTAAAGAGTGTTTGGCTGCACGGCACAGGCACGCTGTTCCTGAGGAAGCGTGTTTTTGATCTGTTTAGCAACGTGTCAGTGCACGTGAGAATGATAGTGCACGTCAGAACCACAGTGCACGTGAGAACGACTGCATTCCCAACTTAAGACATGCTGCTACCCTGATACATGAGGAGCACGTGTCACATGGACACGCGTTTAACAAAGCCTGTATTATTCCTGTCACTTGCTTTTCTCTTTGCTCTTTCCCTCTCTCTCTTTCCTCCTCTCCCCTACCTCTCTGTCCCCTTCACTCCTTTCCCCTCTCTGCCTCTCTCCTCTCCTTCTCTCTCCCCCTCTCTGTCCCTCTCTCTCTCCCCCTCTCCCTCTCCACTCCTCCCCCCGTCTCTCTCTCTCTCTCTCTGCTGTGGAGAGGCTGGGGTGCCACTCTCTGGAAGGGACTGCTCTGACGTCAATGACATTCTTCTCATGCTTAACGCGACACCAGACACCCGCCTGAGTGAGACCAGCGGCTCCTCAGACGGCAGGGCTGCCGGGAAAACCCGGAGCGGATCACAGGAGAGTTCCTGGGACGCGCCACCTCACGGTAGCATCAGGCACATCAGTGCTATACGCCGCCTGCAGTGTTGGTTTATGTTTAAAGAGCATCCCGCTAGAACAACATTTCGAACATTGTAAAGGAGCATGAAACGTTGGTCATGAAACGTTGGTTCAGAAGGAAAGCAAGTGTAATTCAAAATACAGCATTGTGAAAAGCAACATCTAATGCACTTTTTTATATAAATGTTATCCCGAGAAAAAAGGTTCTCTCTTAAAAAGGAGCTGCCTTCTACAGCTCTGATATTAGTTACATATGTTGAAATGTTACAGAAAGAGCACACTTTGAGCGCATTTAAGTGCTTTATCACTTAAAGCCACCAAAATTAAAATCATTCTAGTATCAGACTAAACACTTGTTTTGTCCTTCAAAGTTTAACACTAGTAATCATTTATCATAGGTCTACCTGCTGATTTCTTATGTTATTCCTGTGGGTGGAGGCTCAGATGAGATTTCTGCTTTCATCTGAAGAGCCCAGTCTTCATGATAGTTCACTGATTAATAGTTCACTGATGCCTGTGAGAGCAGGGGAGGTAGAACTCCCCTCCCCCAAACCCCAGGCAAATTATGTGCAATCTTAAATTATTGTTTGGACTCCAAAATACAGGTCTGCAGATTTTGTCTACAGTTTAGACAAAAGTGGTACGTATTCTGCGGGCTTAGCTGTTAGCCAGGTGCTCCTCTCCTGCTTTGTCGTACAGAAACTATGGAGCTACGTACATTTTTGCTCACTTGTAAGGGTATCCTTGAAAAACGCTTTTCAATCAGGTGTGCAACAACATGTCTTCTTTGTAGCGGCTGTTTGAAGTCAGCTGGTTAATGCCGCAACCAATGACAGTGATGTTGTATAATAATACCATAACCTCTTCAGAACTCTCCAAAGGGCCAGACTACTACAGACCAGAAATCATCAATTTCATTGATCAGAGTTCCTGTCATTTTTGTACCAGACTTACATTACAGAACCCTTCACAATATCACCAGAAGAGGCACACAGGCACGTTCACAGCAGTGAGTCCCAGCATCCACTCTAAAGAGCAGCTGTGATTAGTTCCACTCACGGAGAGAAACAAGTCCTATAGTAACCAAGAATATGTAAAGTAGCTTGAATGAATAGGTAGATGTTTTTATTGGACTTCATGTTGTGTTTTCCATCCACACTTGTGACCTCATACATGTATTCTGCTATTTCTATAATACAAGCACTTGAGCTCCATAATCAGCTTTGAGCACTTCTCCACACCCACACCTCACCCTACACCCACACCTCACCCTACACCCACACCCTACACCCACACCTCACCCTACACCCATACCCACACCCTCACCTCACCCTACACCCACACCCTATACCCATAGCCACACCACACCCTACACCCACACCCTACACCCATACCCACACCTCACCCTGCACCCACACCCTCACCCCACCCTACACCCATACCCACACCCATACCTCACCCACACCTCACCCTGCACTCACACCTCACTCTGTACTCACATACCCACCAGCTTTAGATGGTCAGCCTGAACCACCTGAACCATCAGACTGCATCCTGTTCAACACAGCATCAGGTGGACTATAGACCTTTAAAACCTCCTTACACATACACAGACCTACCACACACACACACAGGAAGTTTGACAGCATTTCAGAAGAACAGATACTGCACCTGTGTAGGAGGTCTTTGTGATGGGAGGTGGATTACACATGGGTGATCTCCTGAAGGAAAACAAGAACAGGAATTACAGTGCTTTCAGTTTAAGAACAAATAAACCAAAACATGTCAAATCTTCTTGAGCCGACAGGAGTCAAATAACAGTTACACTGGACATTATGAAATGTGTCTACCATCACGTGGAACATGTTGAATAGAGGTAAGAAACGCAGAAGCAAATTACTGAAAGAATGTTCATTTCCTAAACTACTGACGAGCAACTGCTTCGCCCCTAACACAAACATGTCTCCTCCCTTCTCTGCTTGTTGAGCCAGTATCATTGGTTTAAGTCGAATTATCTGACGTTTCCTTCAGCAGAAAAACGGCTGCTCCAGGACTTTGGAGGACTTACTTGTTGGAGGATCTTTCCTGTTGTACATTTGTCAGCGCTGAAAAATTATTCCGTACAGTTCTTAAGCTAGCAAGGACCTGGATGAAGAGGGGACACCAGGCTATAAATACTGCATAAAACAAAAAGGGTGATATTGGCATAAATGCAAGAGTGTATTTCTTATTTATCACCTATGAGAAATAAAATAAAAGTCCTGTCAGCAGTGGTTTGAAACATTTCAGTGGGTCCAGAAAGTTTGAATTGATTACATTCGGATCAAAAATAAATCCAAAAAGGCAGGTGAACTATGAGACCTTTATAGATTTATGGGACAGAAAGTGAAAGATCACTGGCTTACCTGTGCAAAAGGAGTTACAATCATGTCATCTCCATGTCTACAGAATGAGAGGAAACAGGACAGGTGAGATGGTTCAACCAGCATCACCAAACAGGACAGGTGAGACGGTTCAACCAGCATCACCAAACAGGACAGGTGAGACGGTTCAACCAGCATCACCAAACAGGACAGGTGAGACGGTTCAACCAGCATCACCAAACAGGACAGGTGATACAGTTCAACCAGCATCACCAAACAGGACAGGTGAGATGGTTCAACCAGCATCACCAAACAGGACAGGTGAGACGGTTCAACCAGCATCACCAAACAGGACAGGTGATACAGTTCAACCAGCATCACCAAACAGGACAGGTGATACGGTTCAACCAACATCACCAAATATATGTATCTGTTGTGAACTGCCGGTTATAATCCCATGCTCTTATTGCACACATCATACTGGGTGATCAATGCTGTGCATGTGTTTCACTGGGAGACCGGTGCTGTGCATGTGTTTCACTGGGAGACCGGTGCTGTGCATGTGTTTCACTGGGAGACCGGTGCTGTGCGGGTTTCACTGGGAGACCGGTGCTGTGCGCGTGTTTTTCCTCACATGTCACTGGCGATGGATGAGTTTCTAGACATGGACTTGGGCGAGAGGTCGTAGTCACTGTCCGAACGGTACAGGAAGGACTCCCTCCGCTGGCTGTGCACCAAGTTGGCCTGCAGGATGAGGCCTGAACCCGGACTGGCCATCGGGTCCAACGGGCTGCGGCCTGATGACGTGCCATTATCCACATCGAAACTGCAACAAAAACACCAGCAGAAAAGACACCTGTCAGAACAGAGGACAGCCATTGGAGGAAAAAAGAAAAAACGGCTTGGATAGGAGCATCCGATGAGCATCTAGGATAGGAGCATCTGTTTCAGAGATAACAGAAATCACCTTTCTATATTATTTCTGAAATTGTAATGTAGTACACAAGGTTTCCAAAGAAAGTGCTTCTCTTATGTGGACATGTATATTTTTTCAGTGTTTCACATAGTCCAGACCCAAGAACAAGTACTGACCGTTCCAGTAATGAAGCCATTACAATCAAAACTATAGTTAAGTTCCTGTGTAATCAAATATTATGGGAGACGTCAGCACTGTTAAGTTTACTGCTTTTTAATAGACAGGCTTATCTTAACTAAGACACACTGCTTCGCAACTGCTACGTGTCTCCCTGGTGATCCCTTCGCCATGGCTACCAAGGCTGGCCCATAACACCCAGGCAGTATTAGTACAATCCTAAAGCTCCTGGGATTCCCTGGGACTTGACGTAAGAGCCCGACGTGGCATGACGTCTCACCGCATCCCGCTTACCTCACCGCCAGACCTCAGTCCTGTAGTCACGGTGATTAGCGTGTGGTACAACCTAGGCTGCTAACGGCTAATACTGACTAATCCTCTCTACCTGAGACGGCAGACGAGGCGACACGGAACATTCTGCACCACATCACCGCTGAGAAAACAAGGAAGTAGCGCGTAAGAATTGGCGTGCAGAGGCTTAGGGGCTGAGCGAGAACGTCGAATTCCCTCTGAAGCCCTGCTAGAGGACACGACTAAGAGTCTAGTGCCTGGTCTTCAGCCAGCTCTCCATGAGCTCCATCGCTCTCTGACGCTACTGTTTACGTAATCCTGTTCATCTGCAGGAAAAATGAACTGGCCAGCTTCTAAAGTACCTGTTGCACAAGAGGAGTAGCTGAATGTAAATGCACAGTAATAATATGCTGAGAAACACACAAATGGCAAATAAACAAGCAAAGAAATTGGAAAGTAAAGAAACCGTAGCATACGCTGATGTCCAAAGAATGAATGGGTGGCAAAAACAAGGAAATAAACAGGATCTGTCATAGTCTGATTATCAGCAAACGTCCGCTTAAAAAATCAACACGGTCTAAGAGTTGAATCACTAAGTCTACATCAGTTTAAGGAGGAACATTTGGCTTTAAGTTTCTGTTCAGTTGATTATGCATTACTGTTTAATTTTAAATCACTTCCTTAACCTCAGAGAAACTAGAGACAACATTTTTCCCACAGAAAAGATATCAAACTTTGTGCACACTTGTATTTGAGTGCTTTCAGCCTACATTATTGATCCAAGCAACACTATCTGTATACACCAAATTATGAAAATGTGTTGGAAATGTTTAAAAAGGGTACAACCTATCGAACTAGCAATTCTTTAACTGCCACCCTAATCAGGCATTTTACTAGAAGCATTGCTTTTAATCAAGATCTGAGAGAAAGCTTCCATCCCACGCTCAGCTGAAGACTTCAGTATGGCCTGGAATTAGTGACAGGTTTGGTTGCAACAAAATATGACAGATGCTGGGCTGTTGGGTCCTCTCTCTCTCTCTCTCTCTCTCTCAAGCTCTTCTCTGTCTTTAAGTGAGCAGTAAGTGATGGCCTCCATCTGGTCCTTGAACAAGGACTGCATGCTTAAACTTGGCTTATGGTTCACACACACACACACACACATCTTCATTTCCCCATTTGCCCAAAACATAGCACTATTTGTTCCTTTGGTCCGAATACCTTGAGTTCTCACCCTGATATATACTAGTGCAGACAATAACAAGCAAAATATTTTCAATATTTAATTACAGTGCAGTATCAGCCTGACGTGTATTGTGACATCCTGTGTAGACTGCCTCTTTCATTATGACCCACAAACAAGTTTAAATTCTAATTTATTAGAATATCTATGATAGGATGTCGGCTACTTATGGTAGACAAAGGGGGTCACTCACTTTACCCACAATGTGTTGGGCAGTGAAGGTGAGTAAGAGCATGTGTTTCCCCCCAAACAAAGCCCTTCTTTCTGGAATGGGACCAAACACTCGCTCCCTTTTCTGTGAGAGAGAAGGTAAAGGAACAGAAGCCTGTGATGATGGTAGTTACCACCACAGAATCATATATCCTATTAGAACAGACAGCAGCTGCTATAACGAGTGATTAAAAACATACAGTTTTGCTATATTTCTTTGTAGTCTTTTTGTTTCTTTAAAAACACAAAAACCCCACAAAGAAATAAAATTCAGTATAACTTTGTAATTACACACACACAAAAATAATGACGTTAATTACATTACACGTGGATAAGATTTCAAAGCTGCTACTATGACAGAAGCAAAACCAAACAACTTTATTCTGTGTGTGTGCATGTGTGTACATATGTGTGTGATGTTCTACAGGATAGGCTGGATGTTCTCTGTCTGTCAACCACAACCAAGTCCTAGCATGCAAATGAGCAGGGAGTGGCCAAGGGAGCTTTACTAGGCAGTTTGGATAACGTGACCCCACCCACTTCTTGTTTTGGATCCTGAGGGCAAAAGGCATGCTGAGACAACAGAGGTGCCATGGTCTGCTCCCAAACCTGCGCTTCTTACTAAAGTGGAGGCGGAGCCAGGCTGGGACAGAGCAAAGGACAAACATCACACATCAGTCCGGTCAACAAAACTGAAGTTTTTATTCAAATCAACAACATCACATCACCACACCTTAATTCAAAGTCATGCCCCCCCCAGTGCCGGGCTAGAAGATAAGAAATTTCAATCAAATCAGAAATCAAGAACTGGGTAGTTCTCCAAGTCAACACCCTGTTTGTGAGTTGGCAGGAAGCCATTTGTACCCTCCCCCACATGTGAGCTGCCTGGTGGGAGAAGACCATCTACGCTCCAAAGATAACAGAAACTCACACACACTTAAACCCTGGCACCAGTCCACCAGCACACGGAGCTGCGGACGGGCCGGTCAGTGACACCTCAGCACATTGCTCGGGGTTTGACTCATAAACAAATGAATCAGAAGTTCAAGACTATACAGGTAGGGATCAGCCTCTGGTAGTCTTACCTAATGGTCCAGGACTGAACCAAAATAGTAAAGCTGAGGACAGTGCCCTGTCACACACACACACACACACACACACACACACACACACACACACACACACACACACACACACACACACACACACACACGTCTGCTTAAACACTCCTCAGAAATGGTTCTTTTTACCCTGATTGTCCTGCCTGTGCAAGGCTTGTCGTGTGCCAACATTAACATTGCTGTGATCATTTTGTTTATTCATTAGTGACTTGCTTTAAACCCTGCAATTTCTGTGTTAATGGTCATTTTGGCAAAGTGCAGTGTGAATCAAAAACCGGTGTGTTACTGGAGAACAAAAGTGTACAGTGCATCACTCATCCACACACGTTTGCCCATTGCAAGAACAATCAACTAAAGGCAAAACAGCTCAACAACTTAATACCACACAATGTCATAACAGCATAATAGTTCAGATTAAGTGGTGACTCTCTAAAACAGGAAGATAAAGAGCAAGACGGGACAGGAAAGGACCCGTCAGTCCCGCCAGCCAACAGCATGAGAACAACAGTCATTCAGATGAAGTGTGTGAACACAGACACCCCTGGCACCTGGGAGGGCTGGGAAAATCTCTCTCTCGCATACACACACACACACACACACCACACACACACACACACACACACACAAACTTGTGGCATAGTTCACCCTTAAAACATCAGCAACTGTCAAACAATTAACCACAAACAGCCCAGGACTGAGTAACCACTCAGTAAACGGACAGTTAATCCCACAGTTCAACTTCTATCAAATATTAACATTTAACATGATGGCAGACATTCAGAAGGCAGTTTGAACCCAGACTACATATGTGTTTGTGAAAGATAGAGACAGATACTGTAAGACAGAACCTGGGGAAAAGAATGAGTGAGAGGATTGGGAAGGGAGGAGATTCCTAACAATGTCAGGAATCCAGGGAAAAATCCAGGAAAAAGAAAAGGAGCAGAGAATGTTTTGAAGTGTGAGTGACCTCACCCTGGAGGAAGCAGTCAAAGTAGGAAGGAAATGCAAACAGCTGACAGAGGCAGACGTGTGGAAAGAACTCAGAAACAACACTCTGAGACAGCGAGGAAGGACATAGCAGAACAGGGGATAAACAAACAAAACTCCAAACACGTTGGTTGTTTAAACAGGCACTTTCAGCATTACCCTTCAGCACCCTTCAGAGAGCTTGCCGAGCGAGACCGAGGCTTCATGATGATGCTCATGGCGGTGGGTTGGGTTTCCCCGTCCGGCACACCGCTGCTGGAGCTACACGGCACCTGGGTTCAGTCCTCGCGTGCTTCTCCACTCCACCCCCCCCCGTGTGGATGTAGCAGTAGCCGGCAGAGAGAAGCCGGTCTGGGCTCAGTGCCTGCACGCTCCCGCGGCTCTCCTTACACTCCCACCCTGACCGGAGCAGCCCTCACGTTCTCCCCGCCCACTCTCACTGCACGAGAGGAGCCACCCAATCTGCTCTCTCTCCACCTCCCTCCCCAGCTCTCTCTGCCCAACCCATTCTCACCGTCTCTTTCTCACTTACTCTCTTTCTCCCTGAGTGCTGTATTGTTCTTCTATTGTCATGGTATTGTAGTCCACTGTGCGCATCTCAGGTTAAAGGGCATTCAGTAGCTAGAGCTTAGAATTGCCAAGTGTGAACAAACAGGATTGGTGTGTAAGTTCGTGAACAGCTACACACGTGTTCCTGTAGAGACCGAAGACAGGCTGAGGTAAGATAGCTGTGTTTGTACTTGTGTGTGTGATTGTTAGAGAGGAAGGTAGCAGAGTACTGTGAGCATAGAGTGAAGTTGCTTTTACCACAGACTTCATATCTCCTGTCATGACCCAGGCCAAACACTCACAATTAACTGTGTTTTTCTTCATCTGAACATCTTCACAGTCCTGCTGCATCTGTCCCTACACAAACACAACCACTCTTTCCTCTTTCTGCAATAACTTGTCATTAGCAGCACATGTGCTGTCGTTACTAATCGATCAGGCTTCTGGTTTCAGACATCGTCTTGGGGCTCGATCAGTTCTCACAACTAGGCCCTGCTTGACCTCATCATGTTCCTCCACATGTCCCCTCCTCACGTCCCCTAGCCACATCCCCTAGACATGCCCCCTACACAGGTCTCCACCACACGACCCCTCCTCGTGTCCCCTCCACACGTCCCCTAGCCACATCCCCTAGACATGTCCCCTCCACAGGTCTCCACCACACGACCCCTCCTCATGTCCCCTCCACACGTCCCCTAGCCACGTCCCCTAAACATGCCCCCTCCACAGGTCTCCACCACACATCCCCTCCACTATCCTCCTCATGTCCCTTCTAAGCTCCCACAAGCAAAGAGTCTTTCATTCTGACGCAGAGCCATTAGGAAAAGCCCTCATCTGCAGTTCACCTGCGTCACCCAGCCAGCTGACGAGCATGTGGTGGTGCGTCCGGTGGATTTCCTGTCCTTCAACACTTAGTCAGCATTTAAACTCACCACAGCGGTTCTGATGTAACAGTCAGTGGTTTAAGCTGCTTTATTGTAATCTGAAACTGGTATCATGTGAATCCATCCCCAAACTCAGGATACTCTGCTCCTGGCAAGATTTCTGCACAGTAACGGCAATAATTATGCTATAGTTCATCAATCAAAACCTTGTTATTAAACCCTGAGTGAAGCCTGAAGGCTGAACAGAATGAAATGTAACAAACACATAAAAAAATGTCATAAAACTCCAATAATACCAACTGGATTCTGCAAAATTACTGTAAATCCATTTACGTAAGCTGTGCAAGCAACTGTATGATTTAGCCACTCATCAGATGGGAGCCATACAATATTGCCCTCTAGTGTACGAATAAGAGAATAGCTTCTACAAACTACTATCACAAGAATGAATAAAAACTTTGTGCTAAAACAACTGTTACATAACCAAGTTCTAAATATTTAGCTTATAATGAACATAAAGTAACAGTGTGTATGCACACACACACACACACACACACACACACACGTTTGTGTGTGTGTGCATCCACTCGCTCACTGTCCATCTGTAGTGTGTCATCTGCCAGTATGTATGAATGTACCTGTGAGACTTGAAGTATCGTTTCCTCTTCTTGCCTTTAGGAGAGTTCATACTGAGAGCTAGTGGCCATCCCACACAACCAGGATAAAGGAGAAAGAGCCCGAAAAAGTCTGCAATGGACCTGTTCTACAGAGACTCTACCAAGGATACTGGCCCCATGCGAAGAGCCAGCTTCCTGTGAGATGCCTTGTCCACGTCACAGCCTCTTCACCTCCCTCATAATCCCCACAAATCCCAATCTGGGCTTTCCCTTCCTGACGCAAAGACACTGCAGGCTGCTAAAGAATCGCAGAGAAGCACGACCATCTGCCAAAGTATTCCAGGAGAGTTGCATGATGTCACCAGGACTGACCAAAGCAGGGAAAAAAAATCTGGAAAATGAGTAACATTCCCATCTGCTCCTTCTCTTTTGGCCCTGGTTTTTTATCGGCATGAAGTCAGGAAACTTCATGACAGCATCCTGGAAACTGGAACAGGAACATTAAAATCCTCATGGAATAAATTTAATTTTCATCACTGGTTCCTTTTAAGGTCTGTTTTTAAGGATGTTTTTAAGGATTATTAGGCAAATAGTGATTCTTCGTTTAAAATGCTTTAGTGTCCATGATGTTTTATTGTCCATGTCTATAAATCCAGCTCCAGACATGCTGCCCCATAGTATCACTGAGACTCCAGCACTCTCTCCAATGACCCATGTGGCACAAATCCAGTTGAGGGGAGTCCAAGAACATGAAGTGAGTGAGGTCATCAGTGAGGTCATCAGCGGGGACCAGCACTGCCATTTGAGCTTCCACATCATGGTAAGTCTTTTATGGACAGGAGAGGAACTGGACCTTTTAGCAAACAACTGTTCCAGACAGGCAGGCAGGGAACATACACGACACCTCAAAATACCATGTACCCTGGGGGCACCACATCACCTCAGAGGGGCACTGTACCACATCAGGGAGCATCATACTGCCTCAAGGGGCACCGTACCAATAAGATTGATGAGTGAGAACTCTCATGAGTGCATTGGTACTTATGACTCATTTCTACTAATTGCACCACAGTGTGTGCAGGTTGGACAAAATTATGTACAAAAAATGTGTAATTTGGAAAAACAAAGTCATTGAGATGACTAAAGGCAGGAATGCGTGACTGACAAATCTTTTGTTAGAACATTTTGTGTGATGTAACATGCAGCTACACACAGATCAGTGTGTACATTGTGATCAGTGAGTACAGTGTAATCAGTGAGTACAGTGTGATCAGTGTGTACAGTGTGATCAGTGAGTACAGTGTAATCAGTGTGTACAGTGTGATCAGTGTGTACAGTGTGATCAGTGTGTACTGGCTTCACATAGGAGTCCTGCAGCTTGGCTCACACGTGGCTCATATTGAAGTAACAGTGCTACTTTAAAAACATAATGGTTGGTCAGCTGTCTAATCAGCAGCAGTGGTCCCAGCAAGCCTGGCGGTCCCACGGGAATCACCATGGGAATGACTGACTCCGATTTCTAAGTGAAGTGAATTATGCTAAATAGTGCAAAATTTAAAAAAGAATTTTAAAATAACTGTTAGCAAATGGTACAGTGCACAGCACTGATCAATAAAAAGTGATCCTGTGCGAATGTTAAAACTGCACTGCAAAATCAATAATGGTTATCCTGCAGTTCACCCAGGAGGAAGTAACCCTAAGTGACAGTAGCCGTGACAACGGCTTACCCCACGACTGGGGCCGAAATGGAGTGCTGCTCTCACCTGCCCTTTCAACCCCACTGAACTCTGGCCTTAGCATCAATAAATAAAGGTTAAATATAACACCTTCAGTAGTGAACCAAAGAAAAACAACAGCAAGAACATCCAACAGCAGTCCATCACCCTAAAACACTAATAATTTAACAACCGATCATTTCAAACCAAAGTGTAATACCTTGCAACACTTCTTCATGTCTTCTCTGACTTTAACTACATTACAAAGAACAGATGGTGTGCATTAGTTATTTATGGCTTATCTTCATATAGCATATATGTTCAGTCCCTATCTGTGTAGCCGTGCAGCTCTCGTGTAGGAGCTAACAGCTTCGTTCGAGCCAGTATTGATTCCAGGCTCCAACAGCACCTCCACTGAGTACATATGCTGAGAAACAGATTACAGAGGGATTGTTGTTCCACATGATTCTGTGATTGCTAAAAGTAGCAACAAGCAGTCTGAGAAGCGCACAGTTCCTGTGCTCTGTTAGCCTGCACAAGCGGTCTCAGAACAGCACAGTTCCTGTGCTCTGTTAGCCCGGACAGGCGGTCTCAGAACAGCACAGTTCCTGTGCTCTGTTAGCCCGGACAGGCGGTCTCAGAACAGCACAGTTCCTGTGCTC
>JAOXYF010000022.1:8989230-9001831 GCA_028565775.1 Sternarchorhynchus goeldii
TGTTAGCCTGCACAGGCGGTCTCAGAAGCGCACAGTTCCTGTGCTCTGTTAGCCTGCACAAGTGGTCTCAGAACCGCACAGTTCCTGTGCTCTGTTAGCCTGCACAAGCGGTCTCAGAACCGCACAGTTCCTGTGCTCTGTTCGCCCGCACAGGCGGTCTCAGAACAGCACAGTTCCTGTGCTCTGTTCTCCTGCAAAAGGTGCTGGATTGCTGTTCCCCATCGAAGCTGCACAAAACGGCCCAGCCTTTCTTTTGCTGTCAACATACAAGTGTGTGCATGTTAATGTACTGCTTTCTCAGCACGGCCCTTGTGTATGTGTGTGTGTGTGTGTATTTTAATGACACCAGCACTGGGAACATATCTGATAGCAGGGCTGTTGCCCAGCATTACGAATACTTGCCCACACACACACACACACACACAGACACACACACACACACACACACACACACTCATCCACCCACCCACTCATCCCACCCTCCCCACCCCCCACACACACATTGCACCCACCCACACACACACACACAATGTCTTTCAGTGTGAACCTCTCATATTGACCCATGCCTGTTTCTCTCATGCAAACAACAGAACTGGAGCAGAGACAATCTGCTTTCGAAATGGTGCTATTATGAGAGCACAAACACCAAACTTATGAGCGTGTGCACTGGTGGACATTCAGAACTCCTGACAAGTTCCAATATTAGCAGAGCAAAAGTCATTATTGCCACTGAAGAGATGCTGTTCAGACCATCTGAGGAGACAGAACTGAAGATTAACCAGCGCTAGACGAGCGTCTGGACGTAAGAGCCTCCCCAGGCATCAGCAGCCCGAATCCACTGCACTTCAGACTGGGATCTCACTGACCCATTTTGATTTTAATTTGTCATATTTGCTGTATAGATGAATGAGCCGTCTGCAGTACATCGAAAGGCGTTTAGTTTTTTAACCAGCATGTAAAGACACGGAGCAGGCTGTTGCGTTTAATGCCGTGCAACTGGTGGAGAAAACCCAAACCAGGCAAATAAAAGCAACCTGCATACAGGAAAGTGCTGCACATTTGTTAGGCAAAAATTCACAATCACCTGCCGGGACCACAAAACTGAGCACAAAGCCTCAGACACACATTCCACCCAAAGCCAGCCAACAATCAGCAGGACAGAAGCAAAGCGCCGGGCTGGTACACACAGAGCCTAGTGAGCAGAAGTCAGCTTTACCCTCTCCGCCTCCCCTTGATGTCAATGGGCTGGTTGATGGCATATGGAGAGCCATTGATACAGGCACTGCGATAACGGGCAACCCTCTCCAAGGAGCGCAGCTCCGAGCTGACGGGCAGACTCATCGTCGGACAGCACGAGCTCGCAGAGGAGGCGAACGGCGCGGACGAGACACCCACCCTGACGGACGCAAACGTACGGGCGTGAGAGAAAGACTCTGACTGTGTGCTCTCCTCCAGCTGAGGGTGGAGTAGGAGAAGAAGAGAGAGAAGTGCACGCAGGTGAAGGGAGGGTGTGTGTGTGTGTGAGGACAGAAAGGGAGATAGAGAGAGAGAGAGAGAGAGAGAGAACAAGAGTGAGAGAGTGTACATCGCTATACCTGAAAGCAGTAATAACAATTAGGGTACTTTAATACCAGGATGGCAACCACTTTAAGTGTGTGTGTGTGCGTGTGTGTGTGTGTGCACGCATGCAGCCCTATTCAGGTTTCTTGGAATCCACCTTGATTTATAGCCATTTGTGTCAGGCTTTCATCTGGTCTAATAAGGCCCCTGTGTATGACGTAGATGTAGAACATCATCAGTGCAGCCAGTCCATCTCAGAGCCACTGCATCTCTTCCTAGAGCTAATTTAGCACATCACACAACTGCCTGGCGCGGTTGGGCTCTAATGCATTCAGTTCTGCAATCTGAATCATGACGGAGGACACAGCGCACAGCTGTGCGTCAGTTCACAGTCCGTCTTGCATAACAACAATGCAGCACAAGTGTGTTTAACCTGGTGAGTTAATTCCACTGGAGTGGGCTGTTTCCTGCCCGAGCACTGCTTGATGGAGTCTCCTGGTCCACACTCACCTTTAAGTCTTGTTCTGTGTGTTTGGAACTGGATTCTGTGGCTGATTTCCAACTCTTTTGGACAGAAGGACACAATACCAGAGGAAAACTGTTACAACTCAAATATATATTTTTAATCTGGGTACAGTATAAATAAAATGTTAATCTTCCTTTCACTTCTGATGCAAATACAGAAGTGTAAGGAAAACGCCTGTAAAGGTGTGCTGTTAGGAAGAGCAAAATGCCATTTGTACTAATAAATATATATAGCTTATTTTAAAAAGTCAGGTACAGGAATGGACAAGGGGATGTACTGCACTTCACATCCACAAGAGGGCGGCAGAGCAACGCCCCATGACAGGCCACAGGCCACAGACAGGCCAAGTCTGGGAGCCAGTTATGTACTCTGTAATCAGCAATTAAAATTTCAACATGGCTGTATTAGCAAATCTTGTTAAGGTGGTGGTCCTCTGTTCCTCGCAATTATTTTGTGTGCTCACAGCACACAGAAGGCTAAGCAGTAGGCGTATCTGTCTTTGGAGTGGGAGGTGCTTTGGAAACAGGTCTGGATTATGCAGGGACAGTTGGGAGGGTCTGGATGCCTTGTGTAGCTAAAGTCTAACAACAAGAACAAGAAAATTAGCAATCAGACCAGCTTTGAGTAATGTGAGTTAACGTGTAAGGCTAACTGGCAAGTCCAGCTTTTACTTACCACATTAGAACGGTTAGAATGAATTTCTCCCCGAAGCTGGAGCATCTTAAAACAGCTTAAACACTTAAACAAATAAAATCACATTTAAAAGTGTATTACTGGGACTGTTTGAGAGGCACTTAGGAGAGATTACTGTCATTCCAAATGCTGCTTTCAGTCTGAATGTTTTTTTCCCCTGGAACCCCAACTGAAACCCTTCATATCGAATAATTAAAGCGCGAGTAAGCAACATATCAGTAATGTTTAATCAAAGTTTTACTATCATTTAATCGTCATCAGACTTGTTGCTTAAATAAATGTCACAGTGCAACCCCAGAACACACCACCACACCACCTTTTTCTGAACACACCACTACGCCAACTTCCTCTGAACACACAGATCGGTCTGAGGGGTAAAATGAGTCAATATCCAGAGGTTGAGACTGGCCCCATTATCCCTGGTGGAACCAGAACTGACCTCCTTCAGAAGTAATTGAGGCTATCTGAGCTTTGAGCTCTACAGACAGCTTCATTACACACTGCCTCTTCTGTCACCACTAGAGAGCAATCTATCACCAGCCAGGAGTGTTTCTGCACAGCTCTGTCTCTCCGTGAGGCGCATCACTCTTTCTCAACACTGGTGAAATGCAGGTAATAACCCAAACCCATCAGAGGGGATACGCTTGCAGAGGAAACTGCAGTATATCAGTGAAAACAAACCATTCGCTGTTTTGTATTTGCACTGCACTGAAGACGTGGAAGATTCCTGTGTGAAGACAGAATGTTATTATTGTACAACGCTGTTCAAGACCTGCTAAGACAACCTGCCTTTACCCACGCAGATGGTGGCTTAGCCAGTATGCTCACCACAGCGTGCAGGATCACGAGCGGGTCCTTGCACATGAAGCTGGTGGAAAGCTGGGGAAGTGACAGACAATCTCTCTGCTCCAGCCAGACTTGGGGCTGACATCTGACGTCTTATCTGCCTCCTGTTATGTTTCTTGCTTGGAATACTCGAAAGGAAGCGTTTTGGTCAGGCAGTGAGCAACTGCTGGCCTCATGCCTACTGCTCACATTGTTCAGAATACACACACACACACACACACACACACACACACACAGGCCACACCCTTCTGGTTCATATAATGGATAATGGTTGAACAACTCATTATTAATAATTTATCATGACTAATCATTTAATCGTGTTACTTTAAGGCACTGCAACCTCGATCCACGGCTCTGTAGCAGCTGGCTTGGCATAGTGCCACCCTGTGCCATTCACAGGTCCACTTGCTCATTAATCAGTCCCGTCAAACCCTGCTTCCAATAAGACACCTCTATTCCAACCTCTCAAGGACACTCAGGACGAGTTCTCCGGACCTGGGGCAGCTGCTTGGCTTTCACAGCCTCCAGGGCATCCTGACAAGGGGAGGTGAAGCGAGCTGCTCCCCATCCAGGAGGAGGGGGAAAGGGTCTAAGGCGATACCTGCTTACCTGCCTGCTCGGACAGAGGGGAGGACTAACTGGATGACTGCGGCCATGTGCGGTCCGCCTGATTGGCTGATGCTTCTTGTGCTCTAGGATCAGTTCCCGCTGGTTAAGACACGGTTAGTATAACAATAAAACCCTACTAGGTCTGAGAGTACTACTTGTTCATGTCCAGTGAACTCACTGCTGTGCTGTACATATGAATTCACTACGGCCTTACCTCTGTGGGAACAGAACATACCACACCTCTATTCACTGTAAATGACTGCAGACTCCTTACTGGCACACATGAGCCTGAGGACCTTCTAACGAGCCACAATTAAACATCATCTGATTAAATGATGTGTGGACAGGACCATGCTGGTCAGAGAATTTCACTGCGAAGCAAGAGGTCAGCGATCAAGTCTCAAAGTCCTGTTGCAGCAATGGTGACCTTTAGCAAGATTCCTAACTCTAGATACTCCAGGGCTATAACTACAGATAGAGCTAGAGTTACCTTTTACCAGCAACAGCTAAAAATCATTATGGAACATATGCATGTAAGAAGTAAATAACGCATCCAAAGCGATAACGATTACTCGTGAAACAGTGTTTCTCATACAATCATGATTATCCAGGTACATAATTATTAGATCTACCTACATTTATATTCATGACATATCAGAAATGCGCATTTTAAGTACATCATTTTTTCCCTAAGATTAATAAAACACGAGAGCTGAGGACATTAATAAAGCTGAGATTATTTATTTCTAAAACCCATGAATTACAAGGACATTTGATTCTGCAGCATCGTGCGAGCCTCACTCTTCCCCGGTTATCACAGACAGGCTGTTCTTCGCCTTGCTTGTGTAACTGCTTCATCCACCGCTGCCTTAAAGAATACAGAAATTGGTTGAAAATTCCAATGACTTCAATAAACAGCGTTGGCTGGTTTCAGCAGTAACCTGCTTTAGCGCAGTGCCAGGCTAGCTATACTGGAGCTTGGTGGGACAGCTCACGGGGGCGGGGGGGGTGGTGGTCTTAGAAAGGGTGCAATGATTTAAAGTGAAACTGAGTGAACTGCTCAACTGGATTTTCCTGTCCTGATGCAATGGAGCAGTAACACTCGGTCAGCACAGGTAGAGCTGATCCTGAGAGTCAGACCAGAATGTAGCAAATGTCACTGTCGTAAAGGCCAAAAGAGACATTTGGACAGGCTTAAATTTATGAAAATAGACAGACTCATTATACAGTTGGAGACTACAAGGTGAGCAGCAGTCACCCTGCCCTAAAGAAACGTCCCAGCTTTTTAATAGAATCTCTAGATACCATGGGCTGAGGTGTGTGTTTGATGACTGTGGACAGCATATTCGATATCAAAATGTTAAACAAGTTGGCCTGAATCCCACTTGTGATGGAAGTCTCAGGGCAGCTGTTGATTTTGGTTAATAAACGCTTGAAGTATCTGGCTATAAAATACAAAAATGAAAAAATGAAAAACAACTAAATATCTTAGGATGAGATGAGAGGATGAAGTGTTTTAATTGGATACTGTCTGATCCATTCTTGTTTTTACCATACGTGCCAAACAGTGAGAAGTAGTTCTGTTTCCTTAACCGTTCCCTAGAGCAGTGAAGGAGCCACACACAAGAAGGCGGGCCAGTGTTTATTTTGATCTGAATGGCAGGAAGGTGAAAGTGACACATTGCTCACACAAACCTTTACTGATCTGAATGCAAAAAAGGATGAAATAGTAGAAATGAGTTTCAACTCAACTGTTTTTTTTATTTTTTGTTAAACATAGAGAAATATGCCAAAATTATTGTTTGTGGCAACCCTCCATATGGCACAGATAGTAAATTTAAATATGGATATGTAGTATATAGAGATATGAATATGTAGTATATAGAAATATGTGGATATGTAGTATATAGAGATATGTGGATATGTAGTATATAGACATATTTAGATGTGTAGTAGATATGAGATATGGAAGGTACAAAGTGATGGTGTTTTCCTGCAACATGGCACTCTGTGTCAGGAAGCTCCACAGCATGGAATCTTTTCCCTTTACACACTTCATACTGTTTTGTTTTGTTTCTTTTGCATCATCATGATTGCTGAATAGTCCCAGAATGCCTAAACAGGAGAGAGCAGAGCATTCAAAACAAGAGCTTCACCTGCTATAGCACGTGACCTCCGCAGGAGGCAAGCAGTTAGTTTTATGCAGCTCTGACCACCAGTTCTGAGATCAGTGATCCTGCCTCTACAGCGCCGAATGCCGTACATTGATTCTATACTTAGCCAAGACAAAGAACCCTAGCGGTTAAGAGATAGTTTATACTGCTAAGAACATTTTGGAGCGTTTCCAAAATAAACAACTCCTCTGATGAAGCTGCTGTTTTTGAACAAGGCAAACATCCTGGAAATTGGAAAAATGGCACAGTAAATTGAGACAGATCATATGATCTATGCAAGTCAAAAACTGGGACACATTTGTGAAGGGCCAGACGATGATGACAAATGTTCACACCTGTGCATGCCAAAAGTTGTGGACTGAGAATAAAACAAACAAACAGTTAAGTAAACAAAAACAGGCTCAACTGTTCATACTGTGTTCCTCATATGAACCAAAGCATACAACTGGCAACTGTGCTCCTTGGTTGTCAGACATATGAAGTCTGAAACAAATGTTCTCTCGTCCTCATCAGGGCTTAATCCAGGAATCATTTCAAAAAAAGAATTGAGGTGACAAACGACCCAAACGCTCACGAATGCTACTCAAGTTCTGAATCTTCAGAGCAAGAAGAGAAAAAAACAAACCCTCAGACATGAGAGTGAACAAGCGAGATAGTCAGAGAGAGAGAGAACACACTGCCATACAAATGCAACTCTGCCATGCAATGAGTGGTTCTTTAATGTAAGTTATTATATTATTATGAATCACATCACATTACAGCTTCTTGCATGTCTCCATGTTCACACAGACACTGAACAGGATGCCATAAGGTATGTTGGAGAACAGCCAGGTAGCTGTTCACTGCTCTTCTAGTGATTCTGAAAATTTTCTTTTCCTTTTTTTTTTAGTAACTGGGGAGGGGCCACCAATGCTGCACTAATAGCACAAGGCGGCTACATTGACAGAGCACTGAATGATGTCACAATAGGATTAGAGGGGAAAGCTCAATGACATCATAAGCAGCTACCTAGCAAAGGAGAAATGCCTCGTAGTCTTGCTTAGTCTGAAGTGAGATTCTACTGCAATGTATGGAATGTGTGTGACTCTGTCTGTGGCAGGCAGGCTCACACACTGTGTCACCTCTTCACAGACCAGTGCAAGCAGCAGCTCAGACAGCCACACAGCGAACCAGGCAGGCAAGTAAGCAGGCAAGCAAGCAGACACATCACTCACTGGAACAATCTGTAAAAGAAACCCTCTCTCTGATCCCACGCCTGTTATTTTACAGAAAAGACAAAAAAAAAGAAGTAGAAAAGGACAGAACAAGGCCTGGCACTTGGAGGTACGGAGAAAAAAAGTGCTAAGGAGAGACAACAAAAAATAGCCAGTAGGGTGAAGACAGAGGAGAGTACAGAAGAAAAATCAGTGAGGCTGGCGAATTGCCAACAATTGGCAGAACACTGGTCATTAAGGTAATAGCACCGAGTTGTTCCCAGGTGCTCCACCTCTCCACTCACTCACGCTCAGCAGTGTCAGAGCACAGAGTCTCTCGCTGATTACGAATCATAATAGGCGACAAAAGTGAACCAATTTGTTCATTTAGGACACGTTCAGTTCACTGCTTCCTATGAAATAGATCTGCTGTGCCTATGTAATCACATATTAACGATTGGAAATGAAGCGATTAGTCTTACTTTATCTATCTCATAGTCCATGCCCAGCAGCATATTGTGCTGTGAGTCTTTCAAACAGGAAAGGAGTGGTGTAATGTGATGTGATAAGTCTAACAGCACATTGTTTTAGAGGTACAGTGACGCAGGACGTGGAAATGGGTCGACACAATTTCAAAACAATGGCACGTTGCATTAAGATCATAAACCTGAGTTATTAGAGCCCACATCAAGAACCTCGTCTCTGTGCATTTACCAACAAACCTAATGAAAAAGGCTTTTATCCTAAAACACTTCCCGAGAATAAATCCAATCAAGCCTAAATGTAAATGGACTTGACGTAGGAACATGGCAGAAAGACTGTCTGGGTAGAGAAATCACAGCCAGCATGTCTGACAATGGTGTTTGGCTGATTAAACACTTGAAATTGTACAGGAAACAAATATCAATTTGTCTGATATGATGGATGGAGTATTTGGCCTTTAAATAAAATGGCTACGTAAAGAAAACGCCAGGAGCTAAAGCTGCTTTTAAGACTAATCTAATACAGTAATGTTCGACCCTCTCTAGGACAGAAATTATATTGATTCCTCTATTACTTTTTGTCCCTGAAATGTCAAAAAGGTGCGTTTTAAATGCTCTTTTGAAAAGGGTGCAGTATAATCCTTCTGATATATTTTATTCAACTTGAAAACAACTCCACCCATATTTCAGGCCCTTGGATCTGGAGGAAGAAGCAAACAAGTACAAGTTATACTCGTTCGACCAAAAGATCCAATAACCACGCCAAGATCCACTAACCACGCCAAGATCCAATAACCACGCCAAGATCCACTAACCACGCCAAGATCCACTAACCACGCCAAGATCCAATAACCACGCCAAGATCCACTAACCACGCCAAGATCCAATAACCACGCCAATATCCAATAACCACGCCAAGATCCAATAACCACGACAAGATCCAATAACCACGCCAAGATCCAATAACCACGTAAGCGTAATGAGGTGACATTTACTAGAGAGTGGAAATACTGGGCTCAATGTGATTTTGCAAGGCTTTCACGGTAAACCTTATTGCTCAGATGCACTCTAGTTAACCTGGCAGTGAAACGGTACTGAACCAAGGTCTTCTAGTGAACCTGGCAGTGAAACAGTACTGAACCAAGGTCTTCTACACTCAGCTCCCAGTAGGGTCAGAGCAGAGGTTATTTGCTGTATTGGGAAGAAAGTTAAAGTAGAACACAATGCAATTCCTACAAAACCAAGGGCACACCAGCGGGAATAAATCTCCAGAAATAAACATTTAAAAACGACGCCCCTGTGTCATGCTTCTGTGTGTGTGTGTGTGTACATTTTAAACTGGCACCTTCCTTTCATGACTGTTAGTCACATCTCTAGTTTTCCATAATTTTTTTAATATAATTTTAACTTTTATTGGACCACAACTATCTAAATGAGAACTCAAACTGCTTTTCATTTCTGGCACCAACAGATGGGTCTCTTGGTGGTTAGTGTGTTTCTCAGTGCTGGGTCTAGGGTTTGAGTCCCCATCTGGGTGGAGTTTCCATGTTCTCCCCATGTCTGTGTGGGTTTGTTCTGGTTTCCTCCCACAGTCAAAAAACAAGTAGGTTAGGTGAATTGGTTATTCTAAAATTGTGTCTGTGTGTGCTCAGTGAAGGACTGGCACCCTGTCCTGGGTGTATCTGCCCAGAGCCTGTGCTCTCCTGGATGGGCATGGGCACCCACAGCCCCTCCATGACCCTGAACTGAGCAGCTCAGATAATGAGTGAATGAGAATTCACAAATGCAGACTGAGAAGTATCTGAGTAATCCTAGAGTTCTTCTGGGAGCCAGTAACTTAAATGATTTTTTGACCTGTAATGTTTACTCATTTATGAGATTTGATTCATCTCTAATTACTGATTGGCTAATTAAAAATACATCAAATAAAGAGTTTTCATGAAATATGAAACATTAAATACAACTTAAAGGTCTCAAATGAATGCTGCTATTAAAAGATATTAGAATCCCACTGACTACTGCCTTATCCTTTAAAACATACACTGTCCACAATCAAAACATAGAGAACTTCCTCTTTCATATAAATGTCCAACAGATAACAGCTATATGTGCATCTTTATGAAATAAAAACGAACAAAATTCCTTGCAGGTTAAATGGAGAGTTTAACCATTCAGTGTTCATGTGAATGTCAACTAAAGCTAGCTATGTCAGTTAGCGTTAGCCACTTCATTTCTATTTGCCTAAGCTACACCTTCAACCAGTCAGGCGTGAGTGACACACAAGTGGTGCTGGGGGCGCTGCTGGGCTGCAACTCGGGCCAGGAACCAATCACCTCACCTCTCTCCTCCTCAACCAGTTACCCAGAACCAATCACCTTGTCTCTCTCCTCCCTGCCCGGAGCAGATGAACTGGGCCCGACACTCTCTGAGTTAGCTCTGCTGTTGGCCGGCATGTGAAGAGAAGTGTGGCCGACTCTCCAGCTATGAGCTAAGATACTCTTCTACGGCTGCTGTCACATCTGTTACACTTCTGTACCCATCGAGTGGCAGGGGAGAGAAATGCTATGAAGATCAAATTGGTGTGTGGTTAAACTAATACACTTACAATTATAAACTACTAGCAAACGGTGTGAGATAAAACAGAATATGCAGCTTTATGCCAGTAATATCAGAGTAAGTCAGGCGTGACTTGGTGGTTAGTGTGTTTGCCTCTCAGCACTCGTCCTAGCAGGCTTGAAGGATACAGATAGGGGGTGCAGTTATAGACTACAGAAATTGTCCACAAATCAAATTCTTTAATTGACTTAATTGATTCTAAACACACAGCAATGACACACACACACAACCACAACCATACAAAGACCTGTAACATGTGAAGTCTTTTGTCTAGATGGTGTTGTGAAGTTCCATTTATCCCACACTGGCCAATGAGGAGGCCACTGAGCCTCTTCACTAATCCACTACTGCAGCATTATCCTCACCGAGACTCGCTTTTGCACACGCAAACAAACGGAGCCTTAATTCACAGAGAAAAAGCAAAATAAAAATTCCAGTCCATTAAAACATGACAATAATAGGTCTATAGACACATTTAGTTATTTAGTGTCGTCTAAAGATGCAGGTGTCCAACCCCAAGCCCCCCCCCCCTCCCAGAGAGAGAGAGCGAGACAGAGAGAGAGAGAGAGAGAGAGACGCAGGGAATACTCATTCCATTACATACCAACACCAATGCATATAGCATGCAAACTTCACTCCTGGTTTAATTATTCACTCACTGTTCAGAAGCTCCATTGCTGGGCCATCTGTTGTTATTGGGAGTACTGTGAGGAGTGCATGATGTGCTGGGTGTGCCTACACACTGTTGCTATGGTGGCTTAGAGCAGAGAGGCTGGAGATCACCACCCTGCTACACCTCACTCTGTCCCGCCCCTGCTCTGCTTCCTCGTCCTGCGCATGGACGACGGCTGCCCTCTGGGTGTGCTGATACCAGGCTCCCGCTGTGAGTGGAGGTAACAGTGCTACACCCACTCCACTCCACTCCACCACCCATCATAGGTCTGGGCTCCTGTGTCGGACTCTGAATCAGAGGTAGCAGTCACGGCAGAACAGCACCGACACCAGTGATTGCTACGAAATCAACGATGGAGCGGGGCTGCAGTTTGGGGGAATTACATGATGTGCTTTATGTGAATGGAAGGGGAAAATGACCTGCTCTTTCTGGAGAGATCAGAGGCACTCAAGCGCAAATTTAAGAGGAGTGTCTTTACAACAGTGCCTAGTAAAGCTCATTCCAGCATTTTTTTCATGTGGAGATCAGGAACATTTTAGCTTACAATAAATTAACTGGCATTTTTCCACAGTGTGAAGGAAAGTTAAATACTACCATTGGCTCCTTTATGTCTGCAATTGAACAAAGCAGCTCCAAACACTGAATTTCCAAACACTGGCAAGTCTTGGGATTACAGTAAGTCCCAGAAATGATTACCATCCACGGTCTGTTATCTGGCTCTCAGAAAGCTAGCAGATGGTCCTTAATATTAATAATCAGCAGGTTATTGACTGGTGTGGGAGCAGAGCTGGGTCCCATGGTGACATAGGTCACAGCTGCAATGCCTGTTTTCAGAGTGGATGTTCAAAGAGCATCTCTATGATGCACACAGACGTTTAACACTGCTACTACAAAAGGAGAGATCCAACAAACTATGTATAATGATCATTTTAAGATGCTGGGTGGAAAGTAGGGGGTTTGGATGGACTGCCATGTCCTCAGCTAAGCCAGAGAGGCTCAGACAGATGCAATAAGGGATTGAGCAAAGTGAAGAAGTTCTGGGCTCTGAGCCTGTTTTACACCCTCAGCACAGGATCTGCTGTTGAAACCAAACATTACACTAAATGGAAATTTGCAGACCAGGTTTGGAGGCTGGACACACAGAGACCTGCAGATGCACACACACACACACACACACACACACACACACACACACACACACACACACACACACACACACACACACACAC
>JAOXYF010000022.1:9001931-9021979 GCA_028565775.1 Sternarchorhynchus goeldii
CACACACACACACACACACACACACACACACACACACACACACACACACACACACACACACACACACACACTCTCTCCTACCACCCCAAATTTGACTGATGGGTATAAACCCATACATTTTAAAGGCTCCACTTAACACTACCCAACACACATACACATACACACACATACGCCCATGCACAAACACAAACACGCACTTACCAAATCCAGGAATGCCTTCTGAAGGGGAACTTCCCCAAGTGCATGATGGTGTGGTCCCGCACCGTATACGTAGGGCCAGGCTTCATGAGGCAGGCAGCCTGAGTGTGGCTAGTCCCAGTGGCTGTGCTGTTTCTCTGAAAACCTGGACTAAGCCCACCGATCGGGCCACACTCCAGCTGAAGACCAGATATCCACATCCAATTCACTCCATTCCAGTCCAGCAGAACTTCACCTGTGCTAAAAACACTTCAGCTTGTTTATTAAAAAAACAAAACACTGTCTGTTTGAGCACCTGGCAAACTCCCTTAAAACGAACCCTCTCCCCTGACAAAAAGAGAAACCGTATGAGACATTTCTAACCCCTGACTGGAGGAACACTATAAAATGACGTACAGCGATCGTCCCCATGACATGTGGTTTCCATGCAGTTGTTGTGGCAAAGATCCGGGCAAATTCCTCCAGCATATCCCAGTGACGATATCAAGCCATTGTTTTTTCCTGTCACCAGTCACCCCCCACATACACACGCACACACCCTCCACCCTGCATCCCGCCACACAGGCCAGAGAGCACACACACGAGCATGTTCACCAGAGAGCACACACACGGCCATGTTCACCAGAGAGCACACACACAAGCACGTTCACCCGAGCTGTGACCCAGCATATACACCACTTAGTCTCCAGTTCCTTCTGCATGGTACTGTGTGTGTGTGTGTGAACGCTTTTACATGCATTGTATGAGTGAACTGTTTGTCTGTGAGTATGTGTGCACATACTTGTGTGTGTGTGTGTGTGTGAGTATAAATGTGAGCATATGTTCATATAAAGGAAATAAACTACTACCCCACCCCCAGCCCCCACCACTCTACTCCAACCTTAATCTCCTTACTTCCTGAGTGGTCATGTGATCATCCTCTTGACGCCTTAATGAGTTTGAGTACTGTCCTGCTGATCCAGCATCTTTCTCATCCTCTTACTCAGTGCATTTCTCTTCACTCCTTACCTCAGCACCTGCTCCTGATCTCTGCTGACCTCCGTGTGTGCGTGCGTGTGTGTGTACGTGTGTGTGTGTGCGCTCTTAGAGAAAATGTGCTGACTGGTAAACACCAAACCCTCCAAATTCTTCTGTGTTCATCATTCAGCCCCCACAACAGCTCTCTACCCCCATTTCAACCCCACCCCTCACCCCCTCCATTTTCCCCAACCCCCAACCACATATCATCTTCTCCATTTTTCCCCAGCCCCCATCTTTCTCCATCCTCCACCCCACATCTCTCCACACCACCACCCCTTTCCTCAACCTCACATCAGAGGCGAAACACTCCCCTCTCTCTCATGCTCTCATTCCCTCATGCAAAACCTCAAGACATTTTCTTCACTGTCCTGTACCCTCATTCTATTGCTTCATCCACATTTCTATCATGCTTCATCCCTGTCTCCTTAACACCGCCTGTGCAAGCAGCACAGCTAAACCAAATATGAGCAATAAATATTAATACTACTCCAGTGCATTTCACAAAAAGGGCTTTCTCAACGTGGGATGAGTAACTCATCACTCTGCTATTTCTGGTCTGACAGTGATTGGTTTTGGTTCATACGTGTGTAGCTCCGACTCGGAAGATACAGGAAACACGTAAACCGAAATGGAAGCGTTCCACTTAGAGAGTCACTGCTGCCACGGTAACAGCCAACCTCAGCAACGACTACGATGAAACAGTGACACACATTCAGGCACAAACAAATGTCGGCATTCTGTCAGCGAGCGACGGCTCGCACACCACCGTTGAGAGAAGAGAGCAAATTAAAACACCATGAGAAAATTATGAAAATTAACATTTCTCATTTTCTGCTTGTGTGTTGTACTGAGGAACTGCAAAAAAAAAAAAGCTTTGCATCATTGGAAAATGCTGAAATTAGAGAGACAGAGTGTTTAAGAGTGTACATTTTATGAGAGAGTGAGATCATTTTATGAGAGAGTGAGACCATTTTATGAGAGAGTGAGACCATTTTATGAGAGAGTGAGACCATTTTATGAGAGCGTGGTGGAAGCAACAGCGTACAATGGTTCGGTTTATATATTTTTGACATTTAGCAGATGCTCCTATCCACTGAGACTTACAAAAGTGCTGGCATCTACACGTCTTGTAGTAAGTACAGTAGGTTAGAATCAAACTATAATACTGTTGAATACAGGAAGCGAGGCTGATACTGTAGGTACCATGCCAAACCAACAGGTGGCAGCACAACTAGTAATGCGCAGTGCAAGTTTGTGTCTTCAGAAGAAAGGCAGTGTGTTCAAAATGCATGGAATTCAGATTTTAAATACTTTGAGCAACTTCAACTATTTCTCCGATTAATAATTAAATCATATGTCATGTGTAAAAGATTAGTACCCCTACAATGCCTAGAGGAAATGCAAAATGAGATTAAATGCTATTCCAAACAACAATAAGTGTGAGGCCAAACAATAAGAGCTAGAGGTGTTCAGTTATCAACAGTAGTATAACAGGAGCAGGATTAGTGGGGCCCTTTAAATACTCCACAAATAAATGAGTCTTACGTCCTCATTTGAAAACAGTTGACAGACTTTGCTGTTCGGACAGCCAATGGAAGTTAATTCCACCATCTGGGTGCCAGGACAGAGAACAGTCTTGATTGTTTTCTATGAGACTTGAAGCATGGCATTTCAAGCCAAACCGTACAGATCAGGCTTTGGCCATTGTTATCATGTAGGGAGGGGCTGGTCCATTTTTGGCTTTGTAGATGAGCATCAGGGTTTAAAATGTGATGCAAGCAGCTGCTGGAAGTCAGAGGAATACAGCAGTGGAGTGGTGTCAGCTTAGTACAGTTGAAGAGAAGTCGTGCCGCTGTGTTCTGAATCAGTTGTAGAGGTCTGACAGCCTGTAGAGGAAGACCAGCAAGAAGTGAGTTGCAGTAGTTGAGCTTTGAAATGACAAGAGACTGCACAAGCACATGAGTAGCTTCTTGTGAGAGAAAGGGTAGAATCCTTCAAAAGTTGCAAAGGGGGAATCTGAATGACTAGTTTGGGCTTGAAACATGTGTCCAGGACGATAACTGATTGTCTAAAGCTATGCCAAGCTTATGATCAGCTTCAGATGGCAAACCAGGAAGTTCTCAAAAGAAATGGTGAAGTCATGGTGAGAATTGGGAGTTCTTGCACAGAATCTTGGTTTTGCTGTGATTGAAGTGATGAGCTGTCATCCATGAAGCAATGTAAGTCATGGATTTCAGTCAAACATGTTGAGGTATGGCTGGAAACCTGAATGTTAGAAGGTTGTAAGCAATGAATTAGTTGGGTGTTGTCAGCATAGCAATCGTAGGAGAAGCCATGTGGAGATATTACATCACAAACTTCACCAAGAGAGCAAGTGTACAAAAAGAGAAGAAGGCTTAGCACTCAGCCCTGGGGAACACCGGCGGAGAGTCTTCAATGGATTGGATGCAGCAGATGGTGTTCCTGTAACAGCAACAAAACTGTTACAATATGTTGTGGGATGTTTTCAGACCTTCAGCAAGAAGAGACACATACAAACTATACTATGGACAGTTCAACAAGAATGTCTGAATATGTGGTAGTACCTTAAAAGCTGAAGATACAACACAGGCTGTAATGCACAATGTGTAAAAGATGGTTGTTAAAGTGTGATTATTTGTGCAAAGTGGCTGAGAAACTGAAAGTGCTAAATTATGAACATGCAGTAAAAGCAGAGAGAAACGACTTCTACTCCAAGGTAAGGAGGCATCCTACTGGATGTCACAATCTGCTCTCAGTCCCACATATGTATCTTTCTCTGAAAGGCTTGTTTTGCCTCACTGTGTGCAGCTGTTTGCTAAGGCTGAACTGAAGACTCCAGCTGGAACTACAAAACATCAGACCAGGATAAAACAATGGATGGCAGTTTGTATACGTGAAAACGTTGATAGCCAATCAGAATGCATCTTGCAGAATCCTGACATACTGATCAGATTAACACACTATAAGATTTAAGATTCTCTGTTTACATGTAGTTGGAGCATCTGTGCCTATGATTACTTGTACAGTGGATCACTTGTACCCATCAAATTGGACATAGTGAATGAAAGAGTGGATGTGGGGAGCAGTTTTCATTTGCTTAATCAAATACATTTCAATATAATATCCAAAAGTTGTTCATCCAATTCCTTAAACACAGGATTTTGCTTTTTCTAGCACACAGCACTCATAATGCACTGCCACAGAACAGGGATACATTAGCCATTCTTATGCACGACTGTCAGGATTATATCTGACATAAAGGATCACTTTGCAAACTTACTGCCGGGTAACAAAATTATTTATTGCATTATCCAAATCCTCCTCCACAGAGCCACGTTTCTCCGCAGCAAGGCACTGCAGATGGAATGCTTCATAATCTCAGAGATCCATGAGGGCAGGCGATCCCCGGTAGTATCCGTCACGTGAGCAGCTCCCGCACCAAATTCATTCACTACACTGCCGTAGCAAAGGAGCCGGATCCGAAGCTCGTGATGGACGGCCTCGGGAGGCGAGCAGAGACTGGCGGAGATGACTGGCTAACTTCTGAACCAACGTCTCACTGGGCTGCCAGCCCGAGTTCCCAGCTCGCCCACCTCCCGTCCTTCCCGCCTTCCTGAAATAGCCGCTCTGCATTGCACCAGTGGGCCATATCAGTCTCCAATGTTTCTTGTTTTCCATCCAGCGCTGGTGGGGCCTTTATTGGTGCCGCGCAAATGTTCTTACCTATTAACAGTGGTTTACTAGGTGTTGTTTTCATGATCGAAAAAGCCCTGTGGCAACATTTCACGTTGAACGGTACTGAAAGCAAACGCTAGCCATAAAGGCTAACTTTAGTGTAACGGCACTGTAGAGCGCCATAATTCTAGATGAGACTAACAGCCTGTGTGGCCTCTGTGGCAGCGGATGCCTGCTCGTTTACGGCAGCTGGGAGGGAGGAAAAGGGCCCCGCGGGCAGCTGTGGAAGTGGAGTAAGAACCAACACCACCCATCTGCAACACGGCTTCTTCCAACAGCAGCTCAGCACTGCGATGCTGCATGATCTCAGCTCTAAGTTTGCATGCTTAGACAATGTTGCTTTTTGCTGCAATGTTGCCTAAATACTCACAGGTATATGAATTACTGAAAAGTTTGCTTTGATGTTAATTTCTTGTAAAACCTTTTTTTGATATTGTAGGAGTGAGAACAGTTTTGATTTGGACAAAAACCCAAACAAGCATGCTAACTAGATGTTTAAAAAGATGTCTAGGGAATATTGGTATCAGTCCCAAGGTGAAGCTAATGTGCCGCGTTGGACCTTAACGTCTGTGAGGTTTAAATGGGAATGAGGTAATGATAGGAACAGGTGTGTGTAGTGTTCAGTAATGTGGTGAATGAAAGCAGGGAAGTGATCACAGATTTGTGACTGGTGTGTGGTGTGTGGTGACTGGTGTGTGGTGTGTAGTGTGTGGTGTGTGGTGACTGGTGTGTGGTGTGTGGTGACTGGTGTCTGGTGACTGGTGTCTGGTGACTGGTGTCTGGTGTGTGGTGACTGGTGTGTGGTGTGTAGTGTGTGGTGTGTGGTGACTGGTGTGTGGTGTGTAGTGTGTGGTGACTGGTGTGTGGTCTGTGGTGTTCTGACCGGATGTTGGTCACAGCGTGTCAACATTAAGATCAGATAAAATACAGATGCAGCATGTAAAAATAACTAAAAAGCTATAAAACGCTGGAAGAGTAATTACAATAAATTTTAAATCTTTTTAAAGCTGTTTAAATATCTTTATTTCCATGTGGATCAGACAGTAGAGTGTAATGAAGAGAATAAGCACTTAAAAGATCTCTTAAATATAATTTCAGACTTTGACACATTGTACTGCATCATTTCTATTGCATTTTCCTTGTGCGTGTGTGTGTGTGTGTGTGTGTGTGTGTGTCTTTTGTGTTTGGACTCAGTAGCTCAACATCGTTCCAAAAGCCCTCAGTGTAGAATAAAGATCCTCTTATGACAGGGCAGCACTCCCTCTGAATGCTCTCTCAACACACTTGAGAAGCTTTCAGAAAACATGGACCATGAAAATGAACACAGTATCCATCACAGCCTCTGTCCATCCAAGCCTGAGCAACATTGCATCAGTTCATCAACTTTTTTTTCCCTTCAGTGGTATAAAATCGAACCCAAATCATGGCTGAAAAAAGCGCTTGCCATGAATCGCAGCTGGTGTTATAATACATTATAACACATCACTCACAACTTGAAAACAATTTACATAATTCCATATATCACCAAGATGCATTGCTCAAACAACAAGTTTTTTTATTTTATTTGTTTTTTTAAAATATATCTCAAATTCTGCTACTGTTATGAATACATAACACAGCACAATAAATTAAGGTGATAAACAGCACAACCAATTAACTGAAGGACGTGGCTGGAACAAACTGGCTGTCACACCACACACGCCAGAGCAATGAAAATTCTACCTGTGATTTCTTCAGGGGGTGTGATTAATGTCACAATGTAAATCAACTCTCTCCTCTCTCTGATGGATTAATAGACAATCAGTTCACAGTTGCAAAGAACACTGAGGGTTTCTTGTGCAACGGCATTTAAAAGGAAGGACACCAGTATATATAGCAAAAAAAGAAACAATGAATATACTGGGCTTGAAAATGAGGCTGCTAATTGTGGATACATGATTTACATCACAGCAGGGCGCATTTTCATATTAAATATTACATCTACATAAAGAACAATCAAAATGTGTAAAGTGTCTCTCTTTGCAAATATTCAAGCAAATCCTCTTCAAATGATGTTAATAATATAACCCAAATCAATATTTATAGCAGCATCTCCATGATGAGAGTACTTGCATATGGCCGCCGTGGTTCAGTTCAATGCTGGGACGTTCCACACGTTTCCATAAACTGTGAGCACGAAACCTGTACGCACATTTACTTCTGATGTCACTACATACACTGTAATCCATCATGAAGCCAGTGAAATCTTCTTGCCCATTTCAGAGTTATATATCCACGCTCTAAACCAGACACTCAACAGAAATGGTCAACCATCATTGCAACAGTAGCACTCATTAGATAGAGGAGTGAAAGAGTCTGCAGTGCACATAAGGTTTTCCTACAAGAGCCTTAATAATAGACCATTCCCACACAGGCACCCGGCACAGGCAAAAAAAAAAAAATCACATCACACACACAGCCACTTTATTTCATGTTAGGCCATCAGTCCTCCTTTCTTCCAATTCATCAAACAGATATTCTTTTTTCAAATCTCACACCATCCTTGCCCTCAGTGGGAGAAACAGCGAAAATGTTGAATTCATGGAGATCTTGGCATAGGGGACGTAAAAATAGCAGCGTTATGTAAGGGAGAATAGTGGCAGGGAAGAACTGGGAGGGGTTTGTGGGGGCTGGACTGCAGGTTGGCAGGGGTGGGGTGAGGGTTGGACCGCTTGGGGGGGTAGAACATCAACAAAACCACTGGGTGGTGAATCTGAGGAAGCAGAGCGAACAGGGCAAAGGTCATCCGCCCACAGACCCTCCCACACATGGTTCTCTACCAGAGTTTCCACACTATGAGAAGAGTGGAGGCTTTAGATGCGCTTCCAAGCTGAGCAATTCATGGGCAGAACTGCCTGAAATATCGTTACCATGTCCTTCCACTGCGCCACTATGGCCTCAACTGGGTTATGATGGGCTCTAACTGGGTTATGATGGGCTCCAACTGGGTTATGATGGGCTCCAACTGGGTTATGATGGGCTCTAACTGGGTTATGATGGCATCCAACTGGGTTATGATGGGCTCCAACTGGGTTATGATGGGCTCCAACTGGGTTATTATGGGCTCCAACTGGGTTATGATGGGCTCTAACTGGGTTATGATGGCATCCAACTGTACAAGCAACATGATTCCATTTAGATAATTGCTCTAAGGTTGGTCGCCATGCTGAATCTGGGTCAGTGACTGACAATCAGCCAATTAACTGTGAAACTAGCAATGGTGTATTTGCATTTTCAACTACATTCTCATAACCTGATATATTCCAAATGTAAACTTTCCATGTCTGAAATAAAAATAAAACAAGACTATTTACAATGTATGGAAAGACAAAGGTGATATGTTTGCATTTATGAAGCACTAGCTGAATGCACATTGTACTAACTGAAATTAAAAGAGGTTTTATTATGTCAACTGAAAAACTGAAAATCCTATGTGTGCAGTCTGAAGAAGACAAAACTTGTAAACAATGGTTAAACAGTATGTAAGGCCATAGAACTGCCTATAAAAAAAATGGCATAAGGTATTTACTCCGACTATTTTTATCTTCTAGACATCAGCACTACGATGACTCCATAAACCTCTTGCGCTGACAGAGTCCAGTGTTCTTTCTGAAGGAAAGGACGTGTGTCAGGTGAAGGGTTGGTCTAAGTGCTCAGGGGTGTTATGAAGAGCGCCGGGCCAGACAAACGCAGTGCCCGTGGTGAGGTCTTAATGCGCTGCGCTGGTGAGAAGTGGCCATTTTCACTCACACTCATTTTGCTCTCTTCTCTAATCACAGCCTTGTTCTCTCTCTCTCCCTCTCACTGTTTCCAAATGCTCAATGTGTTCTTAACTTTTTTCCTTATTCACTGAAGGACTTTCCCTTGGGTATAGCAGCAGATTCAAGTCCAGTGCAAATCAGATTAAAAACCACATTTTGAAATGAAACAGAGAGATGACACGTCGGAGCTGCAGGTGAGAGCACAGGATGCAAGAGGTTGCCAGGGGTGAACAGCTCGGCTTAAGATGGAGAAAACAAAGCGATGCCAGTGAACCACTGCCCGTTTGCTTCAAGGTAGTGTGAGTCAGAACTGAAGACACGTGAAGCCCTCATGTCTGAAAACTCAGGAGGCTTCAAATGAATGTGTGTATCTCAGATCAGTCATTAGAGACTAATGAGAGACTATCGACTTCATGGACCAGTGGAACCAAGCTTCCTTGCTTTGGTTATTATTACAGCTAGTTTGTGGTTTGCCAGAAAAGACACAGTTGAAATTACACTGATTTTACTTCCATTTTACTTCTACAGTTTTTTGGAATATAAATGTCAAATTCTCTTCATTTACAATAATAGAACTCTGTGATGCCAATAGAATAGAATCCTTTGATTGAATTCTACAATTCCAACAAGCTGCGAGCATAAGCACATTTAAGTGAGAGGAGCAACACATAGCCTCACCTAGAGCCAAAGCCGACAGCCCTGAGGCAGAACCTGGGGCCGAGCTCACACAGCAGACGGGAAAGCCTGGCTCCATGCGCTAATGTAATGTCAAAGAGCAACTTCCAGTGTCTGCACATCGATCTGTTGCTGTGTGCGTATCGACCCGCCGGCCCACAGAGCTCGGTATGCAGATAAACTGTGGATCATTCTCTCAGGGGAATTTACAATGTGACACAGAGCATTGTCCTGCAGAACATTTATACACCATGTGACTGTGGGACACTTTTATGGACAACATCAAAAACGGTAAAATAATGGTACATTCTGAGGATGTCTTAGTGTCTAAGAAAGAACATCTATGACTTTCAAAGGCTTTCCTGACTGAGTCACACATGAAATAACTTTTAAACATTGCGCAGCTTGTAAATATTTATATCGTCAGGAACAAGGAGCCATGACTGTGCAGCCCCTTCCTGCAGAGAACACAGCTTCCACTCAGAACGTGGCTTCAACAAGCCCAAATACTAACTGAACAACACAGGGAAAACTCAGCAAAGAGCAGGTGAGATACAGCCGACCACTCTGAGGACCCGCCCTGCTCGGCACCTCAGGAGCCCCACAACACACCTGTCTCGCCATGTTAATGAGACACACACACACACACACACACGCAAGGATCTTGTCTTACTAGTTCTCTGCATCTGTTGGCAATTATTAGTACCATTTCGATGTTAACACTGACAGATGGTTCATTTCTTCTGAATTTTATTTTAACTTGATTTATGAATAGTTTAAAAGGTAAAAAATGATTGTTTCCTGTTCCTGTACTTTTAACAGGGCTACAATAAACAGTACGAGTCAGCCAGTCTTAAATCATGTCATTATAAGTAATTAAAATGATACATGATGTCATGTCATATTATAACCTTTGAGGTCTGAAAAGTCATACATAATTCATTATATCTGCACAGCGAAATCTAAAAATAGAGCTCTCTCTTGGTGGTAATAATTCATTGTGGACTCAGTGGGTTTATGCTGTGTGACATCTTTTTACAGAGTAAAGACTTCAGGGTTGAAGGAGTCAGCACCTTTGGGGAAAAATTTAAATGAATGGCATTTTGTGGAAGAAAAAAAAAACAGGCACTGGGGAAAAAATAAATGTCAAGCTTTGGTATTTTTTGCTAATTGGGCAAATTCTCCAAGGTGCATCTAATTCTTTGTGCTCTTTGTACATTCAACCGTAGCTCCTCATGCAAGAAGGAGATCCTGCCTGAGACACATGTTTACTGCAACAGCACAGGATGGCTTTCCATACACAGATGAATCCTGCTCTCCAGCTAAAATGGATTTTCTGTGGAGAATGAACTACAATTAAGTGATGTGATTTAGCTTAGCAGCAGGGTTTAATCTGAGCTCGCAATGCCGCCCACAGCTGCAGTAACGGTGGTCATGAATATTCAAAAGGGCAAAATAAAGTTTATGTTTTTCCATGTGGAAGTGACTAGTTGAGCTAGGTGATAAATAATGTAGAGACTGCAAATCCAGAAATAAAGGGAACAGCGGTTCAACTCAGCTTTCTGCTAGATCACAGGATAATGGGTAGGGTCTTTCACAACCTTTCTCTCCCCAGTCTGCAGACCCAGAGGAGTTCTCACTGGCTGGCCAGACACTCTTAGTAATGATGAATATCCTGTATATGAGCAAACGGCACTCCAGGGGCTGCAGTAGGAATCTCTATGGCGCTGAACACAGTAATTTAATGGTCCTTTCAAAACCCTGCCAGGGCCAATTAAGAGTAAGGAATCTGAAACACCACACACACACACACACACACACACACACAAATACAAATTCATACTAACATATGCATGCTCATCACACATGCACACACACACACACACACACACACACACACACAAGCAGTTATACTCACACACACACACACACACACAGACACAAGCAGTTATACTCACACACACACACACACACACAAACATACATGCATACACATAAACATATACAGCCAAGGTCTTATTATTTATATGAATTTTCACAATTTCTGGAACCAGATTCTGCAAAGATGTCATTCTGATAAAATCACAGCAGATGTGGTTTCAGGGTCACTTGTTATCTGTCAGCATTCATCTCTCATGTGGTCAGTCAGATATTTGTCCCTCGAAGCACTTGTTAGGTTTGTTAGAAACTGTAAGACAGGATTCAACACCCACTGACAAACATCAGTATTAATTATCGCTGCTCGTAACATCTTATACATGAACCCATGTCTGTTCTATGTTACAGTGACATTCCTAATGCAGTTCCCTTAAGCAGTAATATTCGCATCACTAGCACAGACAGCTAAGGACATGAATTATATCTCATATAGCAGTACTATTCCTCTTTGTACGCTCCAGTCTCTTCCATATTGTTTACTGCAGTGCTGACAGACGATTTTACAGTTTCAGACTATCAAATGGTACAGAATCTTCAGTCAAATATAACAAAGGAAAGCCTTGCTTAAATGAGATCGCCATGCTTTCCTCCACCAAAGGCGTTTCATCTCACCTAAAAATAGTCACAACACATTCCGTCCTTCCGTTTTTGTGCATCATAAGTTTGTTATGATTCAATCTGTAATTAAACTGAGCAGCCTGGGATTATGAGCGCGGTTCACCATGGAAACTAGAGTGGACCACATCTAAGGGGAGAGTGGGCCGGGTGCCAGCCTCACCAGTGCAGCTGTCATTCCCGTTACGGTAGCGGACTGACAGGAGAGATACGAGGTTGCTTCCGCTAAACACCCCCCGGGTGTAGTGTTGCTGGAGGCAGTGGTGCGAACAATCACCATAATATCCATTCCCTACCTGGCCCACGGCAAACAAAGAGAGTGAAATCGAGTTCTATAAATAGAGAGCGAGTCGTGGGCAGGGTCTAGACGCTTCTGCTCTATCAACACGACAGCGCGGTGAAAGGACCGCTGGAGGATTTCTGTAGTTCCTGTCGGATCGTCGGGAACCATGCTGGGAGGGAAGGGATTTATGGACCTGTTTGTGGATGACATAAAATGAGACTGTGATAACTGTAATTAAAAAGATGCGCCGCTGAACTGCAGAAATTTGCGTGAGGGGATGAAGTTTCTCTGAGAGCTTTAAAGCGTTTGCCTGATTTTGGCAACAGGCGTTACTGAAAAAATGCTTAAGAGGTAATAAAACGTAAGAATTTCAGTGAAACACAGTGCGGTTCAGTGAGTGACTGTGAGAGGCAGCACAGCAATGCTTCTGTGGTCGAATGTTTCTGCCTGGATGCTGCTGGAACAAGACTGGGTGCGCTTGTCGTTTCACACAGCTGTGCAGGCAAATTCGTCCAATTAGAGCCTGAATGGCGAATGTATGCGTCTCAATACAGTACAAACCTGCAGATAAGACAGTCACTGCTTGAAACGTGCCGATTCAGTGCTATAGAAAGCTACAGTGTTCTATATATAACACTGCAGAAAACACCCACCCATGCACATACATGCATACGCACACACACAAAACACTGAAAATTATACCTGTGTCTCCTAAATGTATATGGTAAGAGGGAGGGTGACATTAATGATGTGGTTCTCTATCTGCCTTGGATTGGACTGTCAGTCAAACAAAAAGCCAAGCAAATTCCTGGCACCTCTATCACAGAAGCATCCTAGAGTTTGGAGGAGAAGCCTCATATAACCTGACACTTATGCGTTTTATTAAGCCTAGAGGCAAAAACGACTCTCTCAGGGGCGCGGAACATTTTTTTTAACTCACTATATTTTTAACTCATACCACTAGCCTGTAGTTGAGAACAACAGAATACCACCAGACCGTGAAGGTGGTTAGAGTTTATGCCAGTTCATACCACTTCTTACCAATAAAGTATTATCGAGAGAGACAGAATACAACCAGTCCTTGAAGATGGATTGGATTGTTAGGAGCACCTGGAACAGTGTAACACTGGAGTTTTAAAGGAACTCCATCAGTGCACTGTAATATTCAATGCCATACACCTGGCTATGATCTTCCAACAGCAATACATCAGTACCCGCTTCAGCACCATCAGTACTTGCTTCAGCACCATCGCTACCCGCTTCAGCACACTCATTACCCGCTTCAGCACCACTGGTACCTGCTTCAGCACCATTGCAACCCACTTCAGCACCATCTGTACCTGCTTCACCAGCAGTGTGCTTCCATCAGCCTCGCCCACATCTCGTTACCAGCATGCGGACAGCCAGACACACAGGCAGACACACAGGCAGACACACAGCCAGACACGTCACCCATTCTGATTGCCGACCGCCCGTGAAATCCTACAAAGCTTTAATTAGTCTTAAAGGAAGCCACATGCTCAGTGTGACGGGGTGAACAGGACAGCTAGATCACGTCCGGGTCTTCCTCACAAATGTCTTCACTTTCAAAAGCACGTCTTACAAATGCCAACTCACCCAGATGAAGGCGGTGCACTGCACATACAGGAGACATTTTATTGTACCAGGTTTAATGAAGCCCCCCCCCCAAAAAAAACCCTAACAAAAGGTTGAAGTGTCGACATGGCAACCATCAAGAGGTAGTACACTTAAAAGGCATGTAATCTGCCACCTTCAACCACCTGCTAGATCATTAAGCAACATGATTACAGCATAATATAATTATATTTGAGGGTTACAAAAAGGCCACCATTGTGGTATCCAACTTCATTGGATAAAATTCTGCTACTTGGGTAAATGCTGAAGCATGAAGGTGGTGACCAAGTGTTGTCAATCAAAACAGGACACCATCTCCCCCATGTTTTAATCAGGCAATTAGGCAGGCAGCTAACCTTCGTCCCGCTTCCATGGTGAGGAGGTGCATATCAATTATCACCCCTGTGAAGAAGCCCTGCGTCACACAGATGCACACATACACACACACACACACACACACACACACAATCTGTGCATTTGAAGCCCTGCTCATCAGAAGAGCATTAGCTGAATACACACACGCTAACCCCACAACACTAGACGTGTGGGCAAGTGCTGAGTGAAGGGGAGATGCCTGAACAGCAGACCTCAGCATGACTGTATAATCAGAGGTCCTGCCCAAGGCTCGATTTCTGCAGTGCTACCACAGCCCTCTTGGAATGAGGAGATGATTAAAGAAAGCATGCTCTCCAAAGCCTACTGTCCATAATCACGTCTCTCTCACCACTGTCTGCTGTTTACTGACTCACGGCGAAAAGGACCGCGTCAAAAGGATAATGTTAATTATGTTAATGATGACCACAATGACAAATATCTCACTATTGAATAATGGACAATCATGGAATTGCTACTTACTGCTGATTTTCTGTTGGCTAGTGGGCAAAAATTGATCTGCTTGCTTTCAGTGTAATGCTTAACAATGACATAATCTGCTGTTAAACAAAAATCCCCTCTGTATGTATTAGCATTCCATAGGGACCTGGCCTGCATACACCGTCTAACCATGAATGAGACTGTTTCAAATAATAATAAGAAAGCTCTAGCACTGAATTCTAGAGTTCTTCTAGAGTTCACTGATTATCCCCATGGAGGTTTTACTGATATCATCAACTTGGCTTGGTACAAAATTTGATCTTCTCAAAGATTTCACCCACTACAAAGGCTGCGGAGCAAGGGAACGATTTCAAGAGTAATTTATGACACAGCATGGTGAGAAGCGGCCACATCACCTCCCCATCAACCAGATCACCACCCCATCTCCCAGACAAGCGCTCCATCATCCAGACAAGCACTCCATTACCCAGACAACTGTTCCATCACCTAGACTACTACTCAGACCTCCATCCCACCACCCAGACCACCTCCCCATCACCCTGACAACCACACAAACCACCAGCCCATCATGCCAAATACTACACAAAACACCAACCCATCACCCAAACACTAGACAGACGACCTCCCCATTGCCACAACAACCACACAGACCTGAAGAATTCAAGTATGTAAGTAGGTAAATTTTGCATTAGTGTTCTATGGAGTACTTAAGTTTAAATACTTAAGTATTTACTGCCAGGCTTTCATCGGGGGGGCAAGAGGTTTAATACTCCAGCTTGTCTGAATCGGACTGTGCACATACTGAAACACTTTACAGGGGACCAGCCATTCTTTTTGCATTTAAAATGGAAGTTGACAGTTTGCTCCGGAAGTGATTGGTCTGAAGAACACATTTGTACATATAATTAAAACATCAATAACAAAAATTGACCAAAAGGGGAGCCAAAGGGGTAGAGGCAGTTTTATAAGAGAAGGGTTTGGTCTCTCTATTACAAGAGACAGGGATTCATCTCTCTTTTACAAGAGAGGGGTTTGGTCTCTATTTCAAGAGACATGGGTTTGGTCTCTCTTTTGCAAGACACAGGGGTTTTGTCTATTCTTTTTTTGGGGGGGAGATGACATCTCCTCTCACATCCATCCCTTTCACCCCCCCCATCACTTCCCTCACCTCCCTTCCATACATCCCCTCACCTCTCTACCTCCCCCCTCCTTCACATCCTCCCTCTCCTCCTCCATCAGCTGGGCGCTACCCCTCCTTGCCCTGGCATATACATTGCCAGGATGACTGAAGTGATTCCTTCTGTAATGTGAGATGGAGATATATTACAAGGCACAAGAAGTTCTCATCCACATGTCCCAGTGACTGCTAAACCATTAAATCTGCTTTAGAATGCTGCAGTTACCCCTGGCAACCAGTTCAAGAACATCTTGTGTTTTCTCCAATAATTATTAGCAATTACAGACCTTTGTTAAAAGTTACCAGAGCAAGATCTCCTCTACCCGCAGCCCAGAGTATTAAAGCCCACGCTACACACTGCCCAAAAACTCCAGCCAAGATCATTTTCAATGTCATTTCCATCTCAAATAAGAAATATTCCTTGATTTTCAACAGCTCTCTGCACATGTGAGGAAACCACAAGAGGCCCATGTGGTGCAGGAACAAAGCTTAGGACAGCCTCCACCAAAGCCGCCGCTTTTCGGTTCCATAATGAATGGTGAGAACAAAGACATTTCATTAACATCTCGCCTCATTAGGCGTCTGCCTAATCACTCTTTTAAAAGCCTAGAAAACACAGCAGTGCATCTGGGTGTCCCAGTGCTCTCTGTTCTCCCTCCTGCCAATCACAGCACTGCTCCTTTCATGTTGCTCTCATAGGCCCAACGTTAAATCAGCCGCACATCTGAGATCAGTACGCACTGAGATCACGTGGTCGCATACGCTATTACACAACTGGATGAAGCTGACCCCAGACCAGTGTTTTTGATGGAAGACAGCTGTCAAAAGCAAACCTTGTGATCCAGTGTGGGGAAAGGGCAGGATTTCACCAGCTTTCACAGATGCACATACAATGTATGCATATTGAATGTGTGTATAAAGATTAAAGGGACAATCAGGGTACACGCCCGATCAAACAGACACTCACCATTTCTGTTGTTTTGATTTGTTCTGGCATGACAACGTCAGTACATGTGTTGCCACCAAAGTACAAACAGAGGTGAGCGAATCTCTGTTTGCTTCCTGCTTGTCCCAATGCCAGAGTCAAACATGCACAGCTGACAGAGGCAGAATATCAAAAGCAGAAACAACACGGAGGAAACTGATGTAACAGATTTAGAATAGTCCTACAGTCTAAATGAATAACAGATAGCAGGCCTATAACGAGTGCTATAGTCCTGAGATCGATCAGCACTGCCAGGCTTCCAGACACCCCTGCTTGTGGTAAAAGGCCTATTTTAGTGTACATCACATTAACCGATGGAGAATTCCTTCAGGTTATTAATGGTGTGGAATTGTTTTTTATATTTCAACTGTACAAATCCTGACTAATTTATTGTTCGTTACTGTGAAAATTACATAGAAGGATGGGTTGGGGGTGATGTAGTAAAGTAATTTGCATAATTACTCTTAATAAATGTGGAACGTACAGTGCAAACATGTAAAATGATTACCGCACCTAATAATTTCAGGGAATTAAATCTGCAGTTAGAAAGGACCTGCTTAATATAACAAGAATGGGGAAATGTTTTGACCTTATAAGCAGCATCAGAAAATCTTTCACCTCTATCAGCTGTTAAGGCATCCATGGCCTGTGTAATAACCATCATGGACTGTGTAATAACCACCACAGACTGTGTAATAACTGCCATATACTGTGTAATAACCACCACGGACTGTGTAATAACCACCACAGACTGTGTAATAACCACCACGGACTTTGTAATAACCACCACAGACTGTGTAATAACCACCACAGACTGTGTAATAACCACCACGGACTGTGTAATAACCACCAAGGAATGTGTAATAACCACCATGGGCTGTGTAATAACCACCATGGAGTGTGTAATAACCACCACCATGCATTTTCCATTTACAAGAAAATGAGACTGATGTGACATTAATCCGATTCATGGTATCAGACATCAATTTGAAACTCTAACCAAGGATAACAGATATTTGAAACCATAACCAAGGATAACGGACATTTGAAACTCTAACCAAGGATAACAGAGATACACTTAAAAGCAGAGTAAAAATGTCCTATTTGTAGTTACTGTAAAAGATGTTACTGCTGTTTTAATACCAGTATTAGCCAATCACGTTCACATAATCTTAAACATGAAGGGACACGACCAAGCCTTTGATCTTGTGAACATTATTCCATTTTGTTCTTTCTCGTTTTACCAAGGGTGAAAGTACAGCCTAACAAAACCGACTCCCACAGATCCCGCTCTAGTCCTGTGTGAAGAGAAACTGGAAACATTACATAATGTCCCCACCCGGCATCCGAACCCTCGGTCCGAAAGAGCGTTCACTTCGATCCAGGTCGCGCTTCCGTCAGAGCGCCAGAACCTCCGTGTCCAGCCCACCTCGAGCCCAGACTCCGGCCCCGGGGGGACGGTTCACGAAGCAGATCTGCTCCCACACACAGCAAAGCCCTCAGGCTCTTTCCAGCTTTTCCCACACAGTGCTGATCATTCACAGCAGTACTGAACTCTCCTCCACAGATCCACACATCTCCCGCACAACAGAGTCAACAGAAGCAGCTCTTACTCAGTTACTCAGCTCCATCAAATGTCTTATAATATATAAATATATATTAGAGAGGGAGAAAGAGATGACAGAGAGAGACAGCGCAGTGATACTGTGCTAACATGGAGCTTTTCCCCCAGTTATGTGGCAGGGCTGCACATGCTCTCATCTCTCTCTCACCGTTCTTCTTTCACGGCGCACAGCGCGGTGGTTCAAGGCCCTGGCCAATCCCACCAACCTTCCTGGGGTCATCTGTAACCGCGGCAGCACAGTGCAAGAGCAGCTGAGAGCGCAGAATGTCTGAAGAATAGAATCGTGACTGTGAATGTGTGAGTATGTGTGTGTGTGGGGGGGGGGGTGCAAAGAGAGGAGCGAAGCACAGAGACAGAAAAGCAGGTCTTTCTAATTCTGTTTTACTACAGTGGAAATATTTCATGTGCGTCTGACTCCACCAGCTTGTTTTACATTTTGTTTGTTTGTCTAGGGACGAGCATTTCACCCCAGGGTGAAACTTTTAAACTATTAATGGGAGTTTACTAATGCATATCAAAATCTCTCGAATGTCCCCCTAAAACACCTAATGCCTGAAATCCTCTTTTCTCTCTGAAAGAAAACAGTGTTATGGATAAATATAAATGAAGCATAACAAACGTAGGTCTTACATAATCAAAATGCAATTCTCAACCAATTGCTGTGAGTTTTGAATAACCACCTCGTCTCTCGCACAGCAGAGGTTGAGCCGCGGCGCTCGGGGAAGCCAGCGCTGACCGAGGCGGCCGCACCTTCCACAACATCACTTTATCCGGGCCGATAGCATCTGGCCCTCGCGGTGCCACGCCTACCCGAGAGCTTTTTCATTTTTATCAAGCGCCACCCTTGAGATCTCCTCTCCCATCACACCACACACGGGGCTCCATTTCGTCTGACTGATGGAGCCATTTTGCTGTGCAGAGGTGAAACAGTGTGAAGCAGCCCTTCAAACAAACAAACGGCAGTAGCATCTGAAGTCTCAGTCAGGTAAATAAACAGGTAAATAAACAGGTACATAAACAGGTAAATAAACAGGTCTGGAGTGCAGCTCTTTTTCTTGCCCCTGGTAACCATGTCTTTTCAGAGTGATCCGTTTAATTTCAGTGATCCGTTTCAGAGTTTCATTGCCACTCATGTGACAGCACAATGAGAACTGAAATCCAAAGCACACAAAACACTGTGAAGTCACTCAATGTTGCATGGCAGACGATCACTACAGCGGGACGAGACCTCACAATCCCCCCCAGAGAAAAAGGGCTTCTGTCATTAATGTTACAATCACCAATTTGTTGTTACACAGCACAGAGCTAACCTCTCCATCCACACACCACAGCACAGAGCTAACGTCTCCATCCACACACCACAGCACAGAGCTAACCTCTCCATCCACACACCACCGCACAGAGCTAACCTCTCCATCCACACACCACACAACACAGCACAGAGCTAACCTCTCCATCCACACACCACAGCACAGAGCTAACGTCTCCATCCACACACCACAGCACAG